>OZ008340.1:14988215-15591690 GCA_963931975.1 Cataclysta lemnata | reverse complement strand
GGTCAGATAAGTCTGCGCGTGGTCAAAATTGGAACTAAAACTCCGCCTGCTATTTTGTTTGTCTAGTGGTGTCAATGTGAGCGAGCAGCGCCACCCTTCGCGCGCAGACTCATTTGGCGCCCACTCTAGTATGGATTTTGATTTCAGGTTGCATGTGGTCTATTTGCGGCATCCACGACCAGGGCTGGGCGGAACGGGCTGTGTTCGGCAAGGTGCGCTACATGAACTACGACGGGTGCAAGCGGAAATTCAACGTGCCCGCCTTCGTAGCGCGCTACGGCGGCAAAGTGCACAAGTATACAGCTAAAAAGTAAACCGTGCAATGTATACAGGCTACAAGAAATGCTTTTTTTAAATCATTTCAGTCAGGGCCTATTTTTTTATACTAATAATAATAATAATAATAATAATAATAAATCATTTATTTCTTGTTCCTTACGAACTAGACATGATAATTAGGCACATGGTTACAGTTAAGGAACAAAAATGCAGATAGAACATTTTGCGTTACCAGGGGTCTCCAAACTAGGCTATGCCTGTATCTTGGACGACCATTAAAATTCAGTAGCTGCATTTACATTAGTGTAAACCTGAATTGATAAACTTTGTAAATGTTAGAAGTTAAGGTTTGAAACAATCAGGCCCGAGTTCACCAACACGCAAAACAAGCGACTAAAAGATAACCATCAGTCCTTGACAGTTCTTCCATACGGTAGAATGCCAACAAGAGACGGCCAAATAACAGTCGCCTGCTCCAAGCGTTGGCGGACTCCAGCCTTAAAAGTATAACATATTTTTAACATATAACATATTATAACATAATCAAGAGTAACCCAAAGAATGTCGCAAATCGCAGGCATTCGGCGCCCGAGCCGAGGGCGAGGGCTCAAGTAAGTACAAGAATTTTATGTCACCCCCTGAACTGGAAAAGGAACCCTCCGCACTCGTAGCGGGCGCAAAATGCCATCTTCTTGTCAGGTGAGACATTCAGAAATATAAATGTTAATAATCAACAATATTCAACAATATACTGAAACTCAGAAACATCTACCTATGATATCCTCCGTGGTTAAGTAGTCAATGGTTGAAAGCCAATCCCTAAGAGCGGCTTCTGCGCCTGACACTGAAAAGTTTTTGATATTGCATGACTTTACAACCGCATTGTACACATGGGCTCTGATAGCATCGCCAAATCTACTTGCAAAATGTGACCTAATGGTTGGAACTGGAAGACTGAACACTCGTCTGTTTAGTAATCTTTCGTAAATTTCGGAATTAATTACACGCCGGTGAGTAAGTAAACATATTCTAAAAATGAAAAGTTTGCGAATTGAAAATACTTGAGCTTCATTATATAGGTCCGCTGTGGAAAATCGAAACGGTTTTTTCAACATGATTTTGAGAAGGGATCTGTGTGCTCTTTCTGCAACCAGAATTGTAGTCTTGGCGGCACTTCCCCAAATTGGAATACAGTATCCAACAACTGATTCACACAAGGCCTTGTATATTATGGTTAATAAGTCTTTACCAGCTGTTTCTCTAATTTTCCTGAAAATGCCCGATAACTTTCTTATTCTTTTAGACAGATGTTGAATGTGTATTTTGAAGTTTAGATGTTCGTCAATCATGATTCCTAAATACTTGGTGACATTTGTCCGGTGTATGAACGCAAACTGGAACGCAAAATACTGGCAACATTATTTATTGTACTGGCAAAACTATTTATTATACTGGCAACCACTATTTATTTTATGTTTAAAACTTGGCAGTAACATGATCTTTTGGCCTTGTTCGGGAGTCGACGCAGGCTGTTTCCATTTCCAGTCATAATTATCTGTCAGATATATTCAAGTCATCCTCTACCTTTTGATTCATAAAATATCATCAATCACAATGGAAAGGTGCAAGTGATAAAGGACGTATAGAAAAGCGAAAGGACCATATCGAGAGATTAGTTGGTATGACTACATTCGCATCCATACAGCTCAAGGTTTTTGCTTGGTGGGGTGTCCTCCAACATTCCTGTTGGAGGACACACCAGCAAGCAAAGGTGGTAATTGATATACACCGGGCAATCTCCCTTCAGCAGTCGGGCAGTTGACTTTTACGACTCCACTGGCTTGAGTTGGGGCCGGCGCATTCTACGTTTTTTTTTTCGCTTCCAGGCCAGCCTGGAAGAACTTGCCAGTTACTAAAAATGTATTAAACATCTTTTCTTATAGCCTGGTATAATACACGTTGTTTTTACAATATTAATACAGACTGATTTTAAGTACAAAATGTAGAACGCCCTATTCGCATTACGATGTATCACAGATTATTTATTACAAATTATGTTATACAATCTACTGTTCGGGTCAACGTACATCTGGCACGCAAATAACTTCTTTATTTCCTCCTTAGATCAAAGACAATCTTTAAGTATGTCTATAAATAAAATATTAATTAATAAATTACTGGCTCTCTTCATTCTTTTATTTTATCGTATTATTAAAAAAATATCTCTTGGTTTGTGATTAGGTAGTGTTCCACACCCCACACCAGATGTATATCGACCCTAAGTATTTACTATTCGCGACATGTCAATCAGGGTATAAGGTTGTTTATTTATTTTGAGTTATATTTTAGAATATTTGAATTTTTTGTGGTATTAAAAAGTAATCTAAGCAAGGTGTGGTTTTAAAGAAGACGTAATGACAAAAATTAGAAGGGATGCTCGCATGTTTTGGTCGCGTAGAAAGAGTGAGTGACAGCAGGGGAAGAGACCTCTGCGGATTTCAAATTGAAAGTCTTCTTCTTCCTGCCCTTATCCCGCTCTAGGCGGGGTCGGCACAACATGTTTTCTTCTTCCATTTCTCTCTATCCTTCACTAATTTCTCATCCACCCCTCTCGCTATCATATCCTCCTTTACACAGTCCATCCATCTCTTTTTTGGTCTTCCTCTCCTTTTACGTCCTTCCACGTTCATGTCTAACATTATTCTGCCAACATAGCTTTCATCTCTTCGCATAACATGACCAAACCATCCCAGTCTATTACTCCGCAGTCTCTCTGTCACTGGCACTACTTTCAAACTTCCCCTGATATACTCATTTCTTATCTTATCTCTCCGTGTCACACCACACATCCATCTTAACATACGCATCTCTGTTACATGCACTCTTCTTTCATCAGTCTTCTTCATAGCCCAACACTCTGATCCATACATGACAACAGGTCTAATGACCGCCTTATAGATTTTCCCCTTAAGCTTAAGGGGCATCCGTGGGTCACATATTGTTGCTGAGACCTGTCGCCACTTCATCCATCCTACGTTCGCTCTATTCCTTACATCCCGGTCAATATCACCGTCGCTTTGGAAGAGCGATCCAAGGTACCGGAAATCCGAGCAAACTGGTAGGAACACACCACCTAAGGCAATTCGGGAGAAACTGGAGGGGCCACCAAAGTCACAGAACATGTGTTCTGTTTTGGTCCAGCTGATCTTAAGCCCGACGCTCTCCAATCTCTCCTGCCATTTTCCCAGCCTACTTTGTACCTCGGATGCATCTTCTCCGACGAGTACAATGTCGTCGGCGAACGGCATACACCAGGGTGCCTCCTCCTGTATGTCCGATGTCAGAGCATCCATAATCAGGAGGAACAAATACGGGCTTAAAGCCGATCCCTGGTGCAAGCCTACGGCCACATCGAACTTGTCGGTAACGCCAGCCTCGGACCGAACATTCGTACTAGCTCTTCTATACATTTCAGACACAAGCCTCACATACTTCTCAGGCACTCTCTTTTCTCTCATAGCCCACCACAGAACTGTACGCGGAACTCGGTCGTATGCTTTCTCCAGGTCTATAAAGACCATGTGCAAGTTCTTTTGTGCACTACGGTATTTTTCGCAGAGTTGCCTTAGAGCGAATATTGCATCGGTTGTTCCTCGTCCCGGCATAAAACCGAATTGGTTCTGGGTGACATTACATTCCTCTCTCGTTCGTCTCGCTATCACTTTCTCCCATATCTTCATACTATGTGACATGAGCTTTATTCCTCTATAGTTGTTACAGTCCTGCACATCACCCTTATTTTTGTAAATGGGCACCAGCGTACTGTTACACCATTCATCTGGGATCGTCTCTTCCTGTAACAACTTATTGAAGAACAAAGTCAGCCACTTCCATCCATCCGCGTTCAGAAACTTCCAAACTTCAACAGGTATACAATCAGGCCCTGTCGTCTTTCCATTCTTCATATTTCTCACAGCCATTCTTACTTCCTCTAAACAAACTTCATCTACCACTTTAGTATTGACAGGGGCCTGTATCAATACTTTATGCCAGTCGTTCTCTTCATTCATCAACTTTCTAAAGTATTCCTTCCACGACGATTTCAAATTGAAAGTATTCCAAAAAAAAAGGGTCAGGTCAAGAATACCCGAAACCGACCGGCATGCACGAGGACATTAATAATATTGGATGAAGCGAAAGAAGCATGTAAGGATCGTAGTAAGTGGAAAGAAGTGATCTCTGTTTACCCCAGTGGATGAAAGCGTTATGTATGTATATTACATTTTTATTTCAATTCATTGTTTGATGGATAAAGTGTTAGAACTTGTTTCCTGGTTGCCATGTCGTGCTGTCGCAAGTACTTATCATCATTCCATTTGGAAGAAACTGACAATTATTTTATAACCTTAAATTTATTCTGTCTGTACAAATTTATCGTTATAGTACAAAGTACTTAAGGAACCTTATTAAAATTTGGATAGTTCATAAAATGTTTCAATCTTCTACACTGGTTTTCATAAGTACTTATTGTAAAATTAAGTAATTCTAATTGTGTGAAGTGTTTTATGATGTTATAATGTTAAAATTTCGATTAAAATTTAATCAAATCTGCAATAACTACCTCAAACATAGATTAAATATAACTGAATAAAATTATTTTAAGTATTAATGATAAATAATAATTTTTTTACTAAAGTTTTTATGTGGAAAGATTAGAATAAGTATTTTTCTGGTTTATGTGGCAATAGGATATTATTACAAATGAAACATTTGTTGCTTATAAATATTTTTATTTATGAATGTGACTGTTCCGTAGATACACGATCATATATTTCGATAATATTCATAAAATTAGAAATAGAAAAATAATATCAAAGAGCTATTTTTCAATTGGAGCATTGAGTCAGATGTGTTGATTGGGTTTTTTTTAGTTATGTCAGTTACTTACATAGTCACAAGGCATCATACTTTGGTTAACCGACATCTCAATTAATGGCATAGAAAGTAACATATTCACAATGTTTTACAAAAGCACAGTGTAACAAACTTTAGTCAAAATATAGAATTGTCCTAAGAAACAAACCATACACAAATTTCTCTATTATGTCGCAATTTATTATAATTAAATTAAAATAAAAAAGTAATTGAATTAAAAATAGATATCATTATTTCACCACACAAAGAAATTAATGGAAAGAAAAAAAATTAAAAACAAAGAGCATAACAATATTGATAACTGATAGCATTTGATTTATTATGGATATTGTAATTATTATGATTGAATAACATTGAATACCTGAGTAACTGTTTCAACTATGAACACAAATAGTGGCTCGTGTCTATATTCATTACTCCACTAATACACAGTACAGCACGAGGGTTAAATACCTTTTACTCGAACATACAAACGTTATTAGCATTAAATTTCATAGAAAACTCGAGATAAACATGTCAAAGTTAGTTTGCAGCGGAGAGATCATAACCAAATTCCGTGTCAGTACCGTGGAAAACCTGTACGGGAATGCTACACACTCCGTGTTTGTGAGTTCTCAATGAAGAATTCGGTTACAATTGCCCCCTATAGGAAATAAAGGGTCGTCGAAAAGAGGCGACATACTACGATTAAAAACTAATTGATTGTTGTCTATGCTCCCGTGTGTTAGTGTGTGTGTGAAAGCAGAGCTAGATTCGCTGTTCGGGCTCCTACTGGACGCAGCATGCGTTCTTGTGCCCGTTCTTCTTCAGGCGCGACTTCGGCCTGTACTTCTCCAGGTAAGAGAGCTGTTTCGCGTTGATAGCACCGCGGCGTTGACTGCGAAACAAAACAATTATTCTAGTGTTACTATTTTGATTTTAATTTGAACATTAAATAAATGTTAGAAAAATTAGTACAAAGAATAATTGCGGTTGGAAAAAGTTTGAAAAATTATAGTCTTGATGTGGGAATCGAACCCGCGTCCTCTGCGATCCGGGCAGATGGTGGTAGGCTGCGTTTCCATAGAAGCGGAGCTGCGCAGAGCTGAGCTGAGACTTACAAAAATTCACTAATGATATTGTTCAAGTCGCACATCTCATATCCGCTCCGCAATATCATTGGTCAATTTTTGTAAGTCTCAGCTCAGCTCTGATTCTATGAAAACGCACGTACGGCATCTGCCCGTAAAAGTGGGTGTTTAATACACCCCTGTCTTCTCCGGTGATATAGGCGTGATTTATGTATGAATGGGTAGGTATCAATGTCAAGTGACTCACTCCCTGATAGTCTCGACAGCCTCCTCGTACTTCATGCCCAGCTCGATGAGCGCGATGGCGACCATGACGGGCGCGCGGCCGAGGCCCGCGACGCAGTGCACGGCCACCGCAGACTCCGGCTTGTTCTGGGCCCTGCAACACGTAAATATAATAAATATTTTTACACTCACACCTATAATCTAGCCCAAAAGTAAGTCGAAGGGTCCCAAGAACAAAGTCGTATCTTTAAAATTATCTAGTTACAAGAGGTATTAAAAGGCGTAACTGTTGCATTGACTTTTAATACCTCTTGCAACTAGATAATTTTAAAGATATGACTTTGTTCTTGGGACCCGTCGAAGTAGCCTAAGCACTTGTGTTATGGATACTAGATGACGGACATATTTTTAATATAATTATGTATATAAATGTTGAAAATATACAACATAAACATATACACAACCATGACTCGGAAACACATTTGTGGTCATCACAAAGTTTGCCCCTACACCAGGATTCAAACCCGGGACCTCTTGGCCAATACCCAGCAATCTGAGCATTCGACCAAGGCGGCCATCAAATATATATGTATATTTTAATACAATACGTACATACTTTAATACAATACATACATCCGTAAAATCTAGCTAGAGGAGCTAGCTAGAGGTCAAAGTCAAAGTCAAAATTCATTTATTCATATCTGGTATGATTACAATACACTTATGAATCGTCAAGACACTAGATACCAAAAACCAGTGTGTCCAAGAAAAAATAGGGGAGTGCGCAGGATGCATCAGTCTGTAATGATAGGTATCCCAAACCCG
The DNA here is from genome assembly GCA_963931975.1 of Cataclysta lemnata. Classification (NCBI taxonomy): domain Eukaryota; kingdom Metazoa; phylum Arthropoda; class Insecta; order Lepidoptera; family Crambidae; genus Cataclysta; species Cataclysta lemnata. The sequence continues at coordinate 15,584,356 of OZ008340.1, read as the reverse complement.
CCCACGCCCCGAGCCGCAACGAAGCGCCGACCCCGACGCGTTCAATACCAAGATGATACTAAACGCACCAGAGCCCAACGCTCCGCTAGCAGAACGGCACGCAAGTGGGCTGTAGAGAAACCTACCATTGTCAACGAGTTATGACATTGCAGGTACATTGTAAATTATATTATGCACCAAATACAATCCCACAACTCGCCAATCACATAAACCGAAACATGCCGCGCACTACCAATCAACCCCCCAACCCCCAAACCTACCTATACGGACACACAAGTTTTCAATTCAAAGAGGAGCTCGCTAGCGCAGTGGCATAGCGCGCACGGCCTGCGAATGCGTAAACTAAGCAATGTTCTCGCTAAGGCCGGTCATTTCCCGGCTTCCCTCCATTTTTTTATTATCTCGGTTTCCTCCGTGCTACGGTACACATTCAGCCGTTGGTCCCGGCTGCATCTGCACTCGTTAATGCCCACCAAACTGCACTGGGCCAGCGTGGTGGGTTACAGCCCATTCTCCCTATATTCTTCCATCCATAGGGAAGGCATATGCCGCGCTATGCCATTGCGCTAGCGAGCTCCTATTCTTTATATAAGGACTTGTGTTGATAATTATTAATTACTTAATTACTACTACATCGTAGTACGTAGCGTCACTGGATCGCCTCGGTCGTAAGTCACACCTATTGTCTAGGCCCGTAGTAAGCAGAAGTGCTTGTGTTAAGGAAAATACTTAATGGAAAAATAGTTATACATAATAAATATGTATATATAAATACTGAAAATATACTGTTTAAACAACCATGAGTCGTAGTCATGACAAATATTAGTGGCCATCACACAAACATTTACGTATACCAGAATTTGAACCCGGGACTTAGGGCCAATAGCCAACGATCTAACCATTCTGGGATATATATGAATGAATTGATAGATTTTTCTGAGAAGCAAGTAGAATTACAATAAAAGTATTTCACATTTCAACATGCTAGAAATGAAAAAATTGTGCAATAACATTCAACGATAACATAGTGGAACATTTTTTTACACAATGATGACTAATATAGTACTAATAAGGTCAGATGGCAGTAAAGATGCGTCATGCTGAACAACATGAGCCAGTTAACGTCATTGATGTACACGTTTTGAATTAAGATAACAACTGCGGTAGGCGGCCGTAACGTTTTAAACAACATTCGCTATTGTCTGTCTGCATAGGAATTTTAGTTATATGAGCATTGATACAATATAATAAGTAGCTATACAATTACACAAGTGGTTTTTTTTATAACACATTAATGATAGTATAGTTTGTGTAGTGTGTTTAATGTTTATGTAGTATATTTTTATATCAAAGCCAAAGTTAAAATTCGTTAAAATCTGACCAAAATGACGACCAGATGGCCAGAATTTCTGGTATGATTACAATACACTCATGAATCGTCAAGACGTTACATATATTATATAAGTAATTATTACATTTAAATATCAAAAAAATTCTTAATCACATGAGTAAATAAATGGAACAGAGAATAAGCTTGTCAACTGGCCGCTAGGCGAGATGGAAAAAACCGGTGTCGCTCGTACAGCCAGTTGACACGCTTTAACTCTGTTCCGGTTATTTACATATGTGCTTTGGGCTAGCCAGATGATAGGTGTGAATAGAAGAAATATTTAAAACACAAATTACTTTTGAGGCTATACGGTTTGCTCCACGGTTTCCTTCTAATTTTGGAAACTGGAAAGCGATGCACTCACTTATCGCGCAGTATCTCGAACCACTCCTCGACGACATTGGTTGGTGGGAAGGTGCCGTCATCGTAGGCCAGGTCGCGCACCTCTATGCTCTCCGCCTTGAGCGGGGAAGTGTCGTAGCTGGGCTCGCAGACGCGAACCACTGTGCACACGTTGTGCTTGCGCAGCTCCTGAAAGACGAGATGTCATTAAGGCCCTACGGAAATAAAATAAGGGTTTTTCAAATGCATTTATCTCGTAATCTATTATAAGCAGGTATTTGACATTCAGAATTGCTGCTTGGAAAAGGGCGTGGAACAGTCCGTTACGCGAATTAAAAACATTTCCTCGATAGAAAAAAAATTCAAGGTAACCTCTGATTATTAATTTTTTTTTTAAATTACAGTTAAACGGCTATACATTGAAAGGTGAGACTTGTATCAATGTAAAGTGTATATAATTTCCTAGGGATTGCTCGGCGATAATTTGGATAAAAACTGTTAATATAGTCACAGTTAATTGAAGTTTGATTTGGCGCTTACGTCAAATTTATCGAGCAGGGTACGCTGCGCTCTGTCTCGCTTTCGAGACCGTGCGGCACAATACAGATATCTCTATCAACTTCGTGCTAAAGGGCCGCCACTTTGATTCAATTTTTTTTTTCCGTAGGGCCTATTAAAAAATGGGTATTTGAAACAACTGTTGCTTTCGCTAAATACTAGGCTATGGGGACACGTGCAGCTCCCGCTGAATATTGCGAATAAAAATTCGAGGTTTGGCTCTCGACGATTTTCTCCTCCAAAATTTGATGTATGTAAAAGAAATTTCATCCATAGCATAATCAGTAGTTGTACTATGCCTCATGTTTTGCTTTTTTGTAAATTCTTATAGAATGTCCATACTAGAAGTCTTTAGTGGTGATAAAATTATGTATTTTTTTGGCAATTTTAAGGGGTTCTATATGCATGACAAACAAGTCATAAGGTATCACAATTAATTTAAATAATATATTGACTACAGACAGTTGATTTACTATAATTTAACTATCATATTTTTAACATGGCATTTTATTTATCCCAATCAAAAGTGTGCACGCACCTTGATTGGATTTTCTCAAATAGTCAATCTTACATACGTATCACATGCCAGTCTTAGCAACATCCTATTTGCTAGAATACCTTAGCAACAAGTTTGATATGACAGGAGACACTATTGTAAATATTATATCATCGCTTCATCATCCACCACTGATAAGATAGTAAGTTCGTTCGCTAAAGAGTTTATCCCCAAGACGTCTTACAAACAAAATACTTTTTTAGACATCTTAAAATATTTCAATCAATAAGCGTCTGTTATCTGTAAAGTAACATATTAAAATTCCCAGTGCTGGGGCCAATCGTTGAAAATTCGTTGATAGATAGATAGATATTTTAATTTAGCCCAACGCAGAATTCTCAGTGGCAAGATTTGATTTGAAATTAAGCAATTAACTTTATAATTTGCTATGATTTAAATGTAGTATTCTGAGTTATTTTAAAATCTTTTGATACTGCCGATTCTGTTGTATTTTAAGCGTGCCTCTTCTATCACGGGATTGAACTTGCTATTCGTGTTAGGCGGAAAAATAGTAAGGTGAATTGCCGAGAATTCTTGGAACTTGTCTGAAGATTCGACCCTAATTCTGTAAAACGGAGTTCCATCCGCAATAAGCACAGCATAGAGCTGGGCCAGTTTATTTGAGAAAACAAGCGAATTATTTTTCAATAACATTCATTCATTCATATTTTTAAAATAAGTCTGAATATAATGTATCGTATTTGACTTTATCGCGCTTTTATTATGACAGTCTATTTGTATAGGTACACAATATTGTATCTTCAGAACAAGATTAAATTTATTATTCACAAAAAAATTTACTTTCAAAGAAACATAGGCGACGTTTTCTAAATTAACGTAAAAAGTTGCCCAAACAAAGCGGCCAGTAGTATACTCCGTCTCGATTTCACGTTGGATGACGCTACTCGTGTAGTTGTAGTACAATTGTAGAACGACAATGTGACCACTTGTCATCTTTTGTTACGACCATTGTATGGAGCGTCAACGATAAAGCGTCAGAGTTTGATACGCAAATGCTCCTATGTTTATTGGTAAATTTACGACGTTGAGTAACGCGATGATTCTATTCGATTCACGCTTTTCGTTTGTTCAAATAGGAGGCACGCTTGAGCGTGAAAAAGGCAAGAATGATGCAATAGATTGCCTAACTAGGCAAACAAGGTTCGGCAAACGGAACTAATGGATACAGGATAATTTGAAAAATCACTACATTGAATACATTCGTTCGAAGAATGTCAAGATTATAGCGCGAGAAGAAAGCTAGTCTGCTAATGTAACATATTTCATTGATTTAAAACCAAGGTAAGCAAGTCTCGTGCTTCTATTGCCATGTTTCATATTAGAGTAAAACAATTGGTTTAAGTGAGCCCATCTAAGTATCAATATATTACATTAACACTTCGAACGTTGTAATCACACACCGGTGTATATGAGAAATTTTTGGCCATACGTGATGCGGTTACAATACACGCTTAGGCTGGCGGTCATATTCTGCCTCTATACTTTTAACTTCACAATTAAATAGGAACTGTATTCTTAAGGAATGATTTTGGTATCTGTATGAATCGTTACCTATTACATGGGACCTCACCTAACATAATTGGCGAAACGTGGATGCAAATTCACCTCTGCCTAGGGTCTTCGGGGCTATAAGCGAGATTTATGTATGAATCGTTACTGGCTAATGTAACATCAGAAACTGAACACGTGTAACGGAGAAACTCAATAGCGCATTACTTTAATGTGTAAAAAAATGTACTATTACGAGTTCTTCCGTAACAGTTTATGGCCCATCCATCCATAGACTTAAAGGCTAATAGCGATCGTGACGTATAAAACCCCTCAAAAATAACGATAATATCCTTAAACATATCTACAACGCCCCTACAGAGACAAAATTAAATGGCAATGCCACTTATGAGTTTATTTGCTGAAGCGAAGCTTTCAGCGAGTAATGGCTCCGGAATCTCTTAAGTTCGTGATAGACAGCACTCTGTTTGCATGCCTAGGATGTTGAAGGTATTACCGAGTATTACGTTTCCAGATGTTTACCGTTCCTGCACAGAGCGGAGCATGTCCGGTTATTGCAGAAACGGATTCCAACATTCAATATTATCACAAAATGATCTACAAAATTAGCAGAACAGGTTTCTGTCAGTCTAGATCATATTATAACCGAGAAAATTGGATAAATTGAGGTTGCCAATGAGACGATCTATTGCACATTATGCAAACAAAATTGTGTGATGGATGATAATATAAAACATGTAACAGACAACCCAAAACACTACCCATGCTAACTTAGTAATATAAAAACTATGGTGCTGACGAAAGTTAAAAGGGGTGTAAGGGGTCTCATAAACCACCTCACGAGACCCAAGCCAACCTCACCTGCACGCGGTACACCCTGCCGTACAACCAACGAGGCTCTGGCGCTCCCCACCAACCCGCATTGGGCCAGCGTGGTGGGAGAAAGGCCCAAATCCCCCCTATGATAAGACAAAAAGGAAGGCCCCAAGTGCCCGGCGGTACCGGAGGCCGTGTCGGCGGTGACGGACGCAGGCAAGGTGCCGGGACCAGGGGTGCGAAGAATCCCCGGGCGGCGAAGACCCCCCGTCAAACGACTTTGGCCCTGGCAACATATAACGCGCTAACATTGCGGACCGAGGAGAAGCTGCTAGAACTGGAAGAAGAATTGAGCAGGATTCACTGGAGTATTGTGGGATTATCCGAAGTCCGAAGACAGGGCGAGGACACGGTAATCCTAAAATCCGGTAACCTGCTCTACTTCCGGGAGGGCGAAGATCTGTCCCAAGGTGGTGTCGGGTTTATTGTCCACAAGTCTCTCGTGAACAACGTTGTACAGGTCGGAAGTGTGTCGAACAGGGTGGCGTACCTTATACTCAGAATTACCAAACGGTATTCGTTGAAGGTTATACAGGTATACGCCCCGACCTCGACACACCCCGACGAGGAAGTGGAAGTAGTGTATGAGGACATCTCTCGAGCAATACATACGTCCAAGACTCACTACACTGTTGTCATGGGAGACTTCAACGCAAGGCTAGGCAAACGTAGCGATAATGAGTCGAAAGTGGGGCAATTTGGAGTTGGAATCCGGAATTACCGTGGCCAAATGCTAGCTGAATACATGGAGAGGGAAGGACTCTATATGATGAATTCCTTCTTCAAGAAACAGTTGCATCGCAAATGGACCTGGAGAAGTCCGGATGGTGTAACAAAAAATGAGATTGACTTCATCATGTCGACTAAGACTCGGATATTCAATGATGTCTCAGTGATCAATTCGTTTAACACGGGGAGCGATCACCGATTGGTAAGAGGCACATTGAATCTAAATGTCAAATCCGAAAGGTATCGACTGATGAGGTCTACGCTCCGCCCTGAAGCCATCCAAATCCAAAACCCCGAACGCTTTCAACTAGATTTGCAAAATCGCTTCGATTGCCTGGAGGACTGCACAGATGTGGACAAATATAATGACAGGTTCGTGGAAGCTGTCCTTACGGTGGGTTCAAAGTTTTTCAAACCCAGCCGTACCAAAGGTTCAAGAAAAATCTCAGAACCAACATTGAAGCTCATGGACGAGAGACGTGAGATTGTTCTGCGGTCTTCTGAAGACGCTCGTAGACGTCGGCAGCTCAGTAAACGGATCTCCAAGTGCCTAACTCGCGACATACGCCGATTTAATACAGATTGTATTAAAGAGGCCATCGAACGCAACAAAGGTTCCAAAGTGTTCGCTAGAGATTTGTCACTTGGAGAGAGCTTGCTGACCAAGCTGAAGACAGACGACGGCAGAATCGTTACGTCCCGGCCTGAGCTTTTGGCTGAGATTGAGAATTTCTATGGACAGCTTTACGCGACATCACACACACCTGTCTCTCAGGCCACTGACCCAAGAGCCAAGTTAACTCGACACTATACCGAAGATATCCCGGACGTCAGCCTGTACGAGATTAGTGTGGCCCTCAAACAGCTTAAGAACAACAAGGCGCCGGGTGATGACGGTGTTACAGCGGAGCTTCTGAAAGCAGGTGGACGAACCGTCCTGAGAGCTCTTCAGAGGCTATTCAACACCGTTATACTCGAGGGAAAAACGCCAAAGGCATGGCACGGGGGCGTGGTGAGACTGTTCTTCAAAAAGGGCGATAGAACCCAATTGAAGAACTATAGACCCATCACCCTCCTTAGTCACGTTTATAAGTTGTTCTCGAGGGTTATTACGAACCGTCTCGGACGCAGGTTTGACGACTTCCAGCCCCCCGAACAAGCCGGATTCCGAAAAGGCTTTAGTACCATAGACCACATACATACGTTGCGGCAGGTTATACAGAAGACCGAAGAGTATAATCTGCCATTATGCTTAGCGTTTGTGGACTATGAGAAAGCCTTCGATTCTGTCGAGAACTGGGCCGTGCTCCAATCACTCCAGAGGTGCCGAATAGACTATCGGTACATCCAAGTGTTGAAGTCACTGTACGAAAACGCCACTATGTCAGTCCGCCTTCAGGATCAGAACTCTAAACCCATACAGCTCCAGCGGGGTGTGAGGCAGGGCGATGTAATATCGCCGAAACTGTTCACCGCCGCGTTGGAGGACGCGTTTAAACTTCTGGACTGGAGAGGATTAGGCATCAATATAAACGGCGAGTACATGACTCACCTTCGCTTTGCTGATGATATCGTAGTCATGGCTGAGACCCTGGAAGACTTGAGCACAATGCTCGATGATCTAAGTAGAGTCTCCCAACAAGTGGGTCTTAAAATGAACATGGATAAGACAAAAATCATGTCAAACTCCCATGTCGTACCCACTACTGTACAGGTTGGGAACTCTACACTGGAAGTTGTTGACGATTATATTTACCTGGGACAAAAAGTCCAACTTGGTAAGTCCAACTTCCAAAAAGAGGTCAATCGACGGATCCAACTCGGCTGGGCAGCGTTCGGGAAGCTACGCGGTATATTCTCGGCCCATCTACCGCAGTGTTTAAAGACAAAGGTCTTCAATGCGTGTGTGTTGCCAGTGATGACTTACGGCACCGAAACGTGGCCGCTTACAATGGGCCTTATAAGAAGACTCAAAGTCACCCAAAGGGCAATGGAGAGGGCTATGCTCGGTGTTTCCCTGCGTGATCATATCAGAAATGATGAGATCCGCAGGAGAACTAAGGTCACCGATATAGCCCGAAGAATTGCGGACCTTAAGTGGCAGTGGGCAGGGCACATTGCGAGGAGGACTGACGGCCGTTGGGGCGGAAAGGTCCTCGAATGGCGGCCACGAACCGGGAGACGCAGCGTTGGAAGGCCCCCCACAAGGTGGACCGACGATCTGGTGAAGGTCGCGGGAAGCCGTTGGATGCGGGCAGCGCAGGACCGACCGGTTTGGAGATCCTTGGGGGAGGCCTATGCCCAACAGTGGGCGTCTCTCGGCTGAATGATGATGACGAAAGTTCAAAATTTTAAAATTAATTTCGAATTTTACATTCATTTTGCTAGGGTGTGTGTGCATTATTTCTGTTACATGTTATATACAAAGAAAATAAAGTCGAAAAATGTTGTTTTTATAGAATATAATAGTATAGTTACATACCTGAAGGTAGGTCTGGATGGTGACATCTGAGGGGCGGTCGGTGATAAGGAACCGCGTGCCCTTGTACTCGATGAGGGAGGGCGCCGGCCTGATGTCCTTCTGCTTCATGGTGCTACTTCACTTCACTTCACTTGTCCCGAGATAAGAGCGCTGCTCGCTAAGTCCCCCGCTGGTGGTAGCTTCACTTTACACGCGTCAAAACGCGTCACAGTCCGTCAAAGGCCAACAGGCAAACTGTCACTCTATTTCCACACAACACACGTCAGTTTCTTCGCTTCTGTTTAGAAAGGGTCCAATTATTTCATGTAAACCACCCGCATGGATGTCGCTTTCATCCACTCGAGTACATTCGTGAACTGTCAAACAAAAGTACAGAATGCGTGGAGTGCAAATCAAAACAAAACGTTACGCACGAACCATATGTTCGTCGCCTTCGTCGGTCTAAACTTCCGCGGATGATATGCTCCGATTAACAGCGGTTTCCAAATTTAAGGTAACTGAAACAAAGACAAAGGGCCCATTAGTATTATAAGGAGAAGTAGGTGTGCACCGGGGGTGGCGGTTGATTTTGGCATTATAGCAGTGTGCGTGCGTCGAATGCGCGCCAACAACTGTGGTGGAACAAAAAATGCACCTAAAAATAGTTGTCTGAATTTCGGTGCGGAGTCTGTCTGTATCATGTGAGCCGACTGCGGGCGGCTGGTCTACGGCCAACGACGCGTCACTTGTCAGCGCATTCACACCGCATGCACTCGACTCACTTGCTAGATAGATGATAACGCGGAACGTAAGCACTGCGCCATTACAACTATGCTGCTCGATAAACACTAGTCTTGTAACCGCAATGAGGTAGGCACCTAGCTACAGGTGTTATCGCGGTCTTGTCTTGGTCAGGTAGCGATAACCACTGACAGTGAGGACGATGCGATTGACTTAGGCCCCACCCTGATTAGGAATCGGGCATTCCGCAGCTTACAAGTATCTGCACGTTTGTTACATCATATCTAGACATAATTAGTTTTCGGTTTAAAAAGGCAATATCTTTCAAATACAACGTTTTTTACATTTTATATCTCAATTCTCGAAATACACAAGAGCTTAGTATTTCTGATATAAACAAATGGATGTTTATAAATATTTCAGTGCGACGAAACGAGGAAAGTCAATGTAAAAACTGGGAGACTAACAAAATACTATAATGCTTACTTACTACGCAGTCTAATTTAAGAAAATATCAAGCGCTCGTAAACAAAAACAAGAGAAAGTGACTCTATTAATACTTCACATCGCAATGTCCTACGCAGAAACGTCGCCGTAAACAATATTATCAAAGTTACAGTTTAGAACAATCTAGACTCGTTTAAGCTCCATAGCTGAATATTTCAACGAAATAAGTGGCAGAATAGCTTAACCTCCAAACGTTAATAAGAAAATTAATTCAAGTCTTCCAGTGCCATCTCAAGATTTCAAGTTTTCTCATACACTTGGAGACTTGGCTAGGCTAGGCTTGGCGAAACATAGATAAACAAACAAACCATCATCATCATCTTTCTGCTGTGTTCCCCAGTTATCTAGTGTGTGATCCCAGGCCAACAAAATAGAAGCAAAATTTGTCGAAATAAATTAACAAAATCTTCTGTTAAATGTGAAAAGCAATAGATAAAGCAGACAGCGCTAGAGATTCATATCATCTGTCGCTCACTACACATGACAACTATTACGTCACTCAATAATATTATTTTAGGAAACTACGTAGTAAAATTATGTTTGCCTGTTTGCAGCTATTCAATAATTAAATGTGATGAGTTCAGAGCGTTGTCATCTGAATGTGGAGGACGTGACATTTTATTATTTCCACGATAGAATCTGAACAGTGAAGCAAGTGCACTTTAAATACCTATTTATATGAGGGTTAATTACCGCCAGTCTGGTTTTTTATTCAACAAATTATATCTTGAAAAATCAATTTTCGCACTCCAAGGTTTCATCACCAAAATAAATAATAGTATAAACTTCTACTAGTACATTGTCGTTCATTCTACTACTGTAATGAATCATTAATCTGCCATAAGTCGTATTCATTTATAAAATCAACAGACGTTGGTTCTGCGAAAACGGCATAACGGCAGTAAAGAACAAACAAGTTAATACCATATATGAAAACAAGTACTAAAAAAATAATGTTTTTCAGGTTGTTGGCGCGAAACTTTTCGTGCATTTCTTGATCACTGTTTGCAAAAAAGACATCTTTGGCCATAAAGAGTGAAAATGCGACTCTGATTCTAAACCTATGATAACCACGATTGTGTACGTTCCAAAAACATTTAAACTGGTACAATGAATCACTTCTGTAATCTGTAATCTAACTGCAAGTATTTGGCCAAAGATACCAGTCGTTGGTGTCTTTGGTCAAATACTCTTAATCCATTTGTTGAGAAAAAAAAGGAGCGATAATTTTACAAGTAGACAAACATGTTCAAGATCTTTTTCATGTTACATTCAGATATGGATTATCTAATGATTTACAAGAGCGTTGTTATGGCGACAGATTTTGATAAGATGGTGGCGCAAGAGCCAAGCGGTCTTGAAAAAGGTCCTACCACCAACCAAACCGAGTACAAATTTGTACTCCCCTGGGGATCGAACCGGAGACCTCGGAATCTTAATTCCGGTGAGGGAACAACTAGACAACGGACACGGTTAAAAGCCAGGCTTTTTATGTCGTCATCCCAATCACTCTCTCCGTTCATCGGTCTGTAGCATGGTCCGTTCCGCATCTTTTCTATTAGATCCGGTACCAACCTGAGGGCCTACCGCCTAACTCGATTGCTGATGATAGCTATATAGCAATGCACTGCTTACGGCTATAGCAGCCATCCTGAATTTTTAGGCGGTACGGATTTTGTGCCAAATTCATACAAAATCATTCGGTGATCATTCGTTCAAAGCTATCGCTAATAGTTTAGGTACATTTGGTTCGAAATGACAGCATGACGTCATAAACTATAGCTTTTGCTTTAGCAATCGAGTTAGGCGGTAGGCCCCCTGTGCTGTGGGTGGTTGAAAGGTAGAGTGCGCGGGGTGCGTCTGTCAATCGCTAAAGATATTATAAGATAGGTCTGTCCGGTACCGACCTGTGGGTGGTTGAATGGTACAGTGCGCGGGGTGCGTCTGTCATTAATTAAAGATATTACAAAATATGTGCCATGTGGTGACAGCAGAGCAGAATACAATTAATTGTCACTACCTCCATCTCTCCCGTGGTTGTCGTAATGGGCAGCAGCATTCCTCTTATATCACCTAGCATATACTGCGATTCACGTGCCCGATAGATGGCAATAAGCTCGCCACCTATTGTGGTACCTAGCTTAACTGCGCGAAAAGGGGATGTTTCATGCACCTCTGTCTACCCTTTGGACATACAGGCGTGGTTTACGCATATATAAATAAAAATAAATATTTTAAACTTACATCATCTAGCCTAAGAACTTGTGTTATAGATGCTAGATGACGGACATATTTTTAATATCATAATAATTATGTATATAAATATGTATGAAATAGGTCCAGTACCGACCTGAGGATGGTTGAATGGTACAGTGCGCGGGGTGCGTCTGTCATAGTACCAACCTGTGGGTGGTTGAATGGTACAGTGCGCGGGGTGCGTCTGTCAGCGCCTGCTCCCGGCATCGGTCCAGCTCTTGGCGCGCTCAGCAACCTCCGCACGAAGCGCCCTCCGATTTATTTGTGTTGGGCCTGGCAGTACTCCGCGCTGTCCAAGCGGAACTCCATCAATGTCACCACAGAAGGGATCTCCAGCTGTTGACAAAGAAACGACATTTTAATGTTAATCGATCCATAAATATCCAAAGAAATTTGTGGTTAGAAAAGTTCGAAAAATTTTTCTTTATGATATTTTTTCTAACATTTATACATTGTTGAAATAAAAATCAAACTTATAACGATCTACATAATATATCCAACATTTTGTGTCCAACAATCGTTTTATTATGATCATCACATAAAATACAAATTTAAATTTTAAAATATTCCACGAATATTTGCAGTGGAAGGAAACACAAAACAAACAGATTTCTGTCGTATCTCACATACAAATGGTTATTTAATTGACTTCCAAATTACGACGCCAACAAATAATCGTACTCTCAGTGCTCTATATGAAACATCAACAAATATAATAGATAACAATTTAAAGACACTAGTGAAAAATTGCTAAAGCAAAACTTACAAAACTCTCTCAACTAAACACTTATGAGAATATTCCTAAACAATTGAAGGTCGTGACATTTGTGTAGCAACTGCGGTAGCACGGTATACAATCCAAGGAGCACAAAGTGGCAAGCGTCATTTATTTTGTAGAATAATGACATTATACGGGGGCCAGGCTCAATGTTTTCACTGAATGGTATTTTTCAACAATTCGACTAGGCAAATTTGAGAGAACGGGTACGCGGCGAAATGTATCAAGGAACTGAGCCACACTCGCGAGCCGAGATATATCGAAGAGACGACGCCACACCATTTGGCACGCCTCCGAATCCACAACAACACACAGCGTCACATGTTTACAGTTCAAATCGCGGTCTGGCCGATCTGCGTGTGAAATTTATTGAAATCACCCGAATTTGATGGGATACTTGAAATCGGTACAAATTTAAAACTCTCGCTCGCCGAGTGACGATAATGTTGTTTTATCGATGATAAAAATAAAACATTCTTTACTGCACACGACTTCTAAAAACTACATACAATAGTAGATTATATATACCAAGGGCAATTATTTGATCGCAAGTATTTTTTGACTGAATATGCGATCAGAGGCTTTCTTTTTTATCGCAATAACAAAAAAAATCAATATTATGAATTGTGTATTTATGTTTTCGTTTGTAATCTACAATGTACATATGAGATTTCATGTTTTCTTTCTTTCGTTCACAATATCCAAAGCGATTTAAATCTGGATTGGGAAACGGCCAAGCGAAAACTGGACCGGACAATCGACGAAAAACCAAACCTTACTTCGCTTTCCTTGAACCAAAATAAACCACTAAATAAAATTGTATCAACTGTTTACTCCAAAAACTGTGTCAAACCGAAACGAGTAACCTAAAAGCTATCATAAAACTACAATAACATACCTACGCCTACAATTATAAAAGTAGAGTATTAATCATTCGCGACATGTATTAATTAATTAAAAACTCAAAAAAATACCTTCGTAAGTACGGGCAACAACAAATTGGTAATGACAACCTTATCAATATGTTTGACTTAAAAGTCAAAGTCGATTGAAATAAATTGGTGTAACCTGACGATGATGATGATGACGATGTAACAATGTTGTAACCTGACGTGCTGTAGACTGTATAACGTAATAAGCTAATGAATGTACTTAAATTAATCACCTAGTTCTGAAAAATATTATATTATGACAACTGAATCACTAAAAACAACTATAATTAATTTCCCTTTTATTTTCTGAATGTTTTGTAGCAAATGCATTCAAAGAATTTAAACAGTTTAATGTGTGGTGACGACAAAGCAGAATTCGATTGTCACTTCTCAAATCACTTCCACAAGGCGACCAAGTTTTAAAACAGTAATAAGGAATGGGCATCAGTGTTCCTGTTACACTACCTAGAAATATTACAAGGGACAAAACATATCTAGCATAAATATGGGTGTTGATACATCTGTGCCTACCCCTTCAGGGATAAATGGTTATGACTTTGACTTGCGTAGGTGTGTATCTACATAAATATGAAAATATTTAACAAACAACTTCATACACTGTAGGTTAAACCAATCGAAAGTTTCAAAGATGTAAATAGACTAACTTCATACATACATACATAAATCACGCCTATATCCCCGAAGGGGTAGGCAGAGGTGAACTAGCACCCACGTTTCGCCAATTATGTTAGGTCCCATGTAGTAGGTGGCCAGCCTATTGCAATTTATCGGGCACAAAAGTCGCAGTAAATTGCTATTGCTAGGTGGTATAAGAGGAACGCTGCTGCCCATTCCTCATCATTGATTTATCCTTAGTCGCCTTGTACGACACCCACGGGAGAGATTTGGGGTGGTGACAATTGTATTCTACTCTGCCGTCACCACACGGCCATTATATAGACTAACTACTGCAACAAATTCAAAACAAAAACTGTAATAATGGCTAGACGGGGCGATCGATAAACGCCAGACACGAGTAGGTACAATTGCATTCGAAGAGCTTAAAACGTCTAGAGAGTCTAGACTTAGAACACCCTCTCGCTTTCTAGTCAACAAATCACCTCTTACTAAAAAAAAAAGCTTTCGTGAAAATTGTCATTTGTGTTCGCTAAGCCACAATAGGGCATAATAGCAAGGGCACGAAGATGCAACAACATTATTGATCTATAAATAGCATTGGCAGCAAGTCCATGATAGACATAGTAGATAGACGAATAGGAAACATCACATTTTGCATGAAACAAGACTCCGACACGTGGCAACCAAACGCCACAGAGACCACAACGACGGTACAAGAAGTTAATAGTATTCAGTTACTAGTAGTAAGTAAATACACGAAGGCAATATATTATGTTACCTACCAGCTGTGTACCATTTCATGTCCGGTTATTGCAAAAACGGATTTAACAAACAATAATAAATAAATAAATTAACTGAAAACTATGGTATTTAAGATGACAATGAGATGTATACAATGACGTGACTATACAGCTTACAATAACAGTCGATAAAATACCATTAGCACGCACTGGATTAGATATCATAAATCTATTTAAGACATAAGTATTTGCAACAGTCATTTAAGTGACTTTTTATAATAATAAATATTCAGTTACTAAGGCAATTGAAAGACAAACAATAAAACTAGAGAAACAGTTGCCTGCTATCGTCCGTCCAAAAAAAAGGTGCAGGAAATCCAAAAATTTTACCTGAATTTTGGCCAAGGGATGTGCACGTGGGATTTAGTAGTGCAAGCTAATTTATAAAGCCAATTTTACAAAAAAACGTCGTCCTCGCTGCCGCTATTATAGTTCCGGAAATACGGCAAGGCCAACCGACAACTATTACAATAGTCACTATGTAAGTACTGTGCTTGTAAACTGGTGCTACCTAGTACCTACCTACCTACAAATTCTAGGAAACAACGTTGTTTAAACCCGTTTCGAAATGGGCAAATTATATTCTAATACTACTTGGCTGCTTTCTAAACAACAAGGGAATATCGTATCCGGTTATTGAATATTGTTTAAGCGCTGGGTTAAAATCTCCGAAATATACGGTGTTATTACAAAAACAATGTGTTTAAAACTGATGTTGTCACTTTTATGTCAATAGTTTGTGAGTGTCAGCATCTGATTCGAACACGTCTTAAACGACACATGGGTTAAACACTGTATTTTAATAACACCGTTAATGTTTCTGGTTTGAAATTAGCTTTCATTAATTTCAATTTCCCCAAAAAACTTCACATTCGCCACGAATGTAAAACACTGCATCAACATGTCGCCGCTTATCTAGATAGATTAAGCATCGAGTGGAACACGGCTACACAGTGTGATGGCTAGTCACGTAGCTGCTTGCAACCCGAAGGCCACCGCTCATAACAATTTTTGCTACACTTATTATGTATGATATGATAATATGAGATCCAACTGATACAAGACAAATAATTTGTTAAAGACGTCTTGCATTATGAATGAATACCAAGTATCTATTACATTGCAATTTCACGCACATTTCTACTTAAGTTAAAAGAAGGGACTCAATTACTGAAATGAATATACAGTCAACAGCATGTCTGGTTACATCAGAATGTCAAATTTTCTCAGACAACTGGTGCTTCAAGTAAAGCAATAATCAGTTGCCAATCGACTGGAGATATTTGACAATTGTGTACAATCTGATGTGGTGTTGACCGTACGTACAAATGTCATATAAATCTATGTAAATCTACAAAACGGATCAATTTACCAAAACGAACTGAACTTAACGGCAGTACAATGAAGAAAAATAAGGAAAGCATGCTTTCTTTAATATGCAGCTAATATAAAATATGAACTGAGGTACAGGAAGTGTTGCAAATACTATACAAAAAAGTGGATGCAATAAAAGAGGAATACACTGAGCAGATAATTCTAGTAGACAGTAGGTGGAACACCAACATAGCAATAACATTCCTGCTCGAGTGGGTATTTGACCGCGAAACGTTGTCATCGACATTGACACTGGCCGGGCAATAGATAATACAACCAACCGGTTATAGCTCGCTATTTATTTGAGTCAAATTATACTAGTGCCTCCCAGAAACTAGTTTACTATTTGCATTGATCAAGCATTGGATGATAAAGACAATAGTAACAAAACCGCGACGTCGGGAGCCCCACCCAAAAGACAAAGTAAATTAGTTTGTGCAATTAACATTGAGGGCAGGCGAATTAATTAAACTGGATCGTGTCAGATTATAGTTATTTCCGAAACGAAATAAACAGACGTCCAATAATGTCGAAGTTATGACGATTTACACGCCACAATACGTATTCAGAAGTTTCAGAACAGTACATTTTTTAAATTCCCAAGACAAGAAAATTCCTAGCTATATCAAACGTAATAAGGTCTTGTAAGCAATTATTCCCTACTCCACTAGCAATTCCTACAGTAGATAATTGATGTAGCTAAGATCGACGTCATCGTCTGAATACGCGGTTTCTATACGTTTCAGTACCACAACTACTAAGAGCAGCAGTAAATAAACAAAATAAACAGGCAATACATTGCTTGTCAAATAAGCATGGTGTGAATGAGGCGAGCAAACACCTGTTGGAATTTAAGTAGCGGGTGGTTACGAGTGAAGCAAAAAGAGAAAAAAGACACGTGATGCATCTCAAAACTACCACAACACACGAAGAACATGTTACCTGGCCAAAAAGTTTGACCATATCCAACGAACTTCGGCCAGAAGAGGTCGCTGATAAAGTTGAGCCGTCACACACGCAGCCACGACAAAAGTACTCGTTCAAAACGTGTAAGTAGTTTGGTGCCGAGGTTAATGATGACACAGAACAACACTTACATGTATCTTACACAGATGATGCAAGAGAACCGCAGTAGAAACACAAATCAAAAGTTAATTAGCCGGTCAACGCGGGAGACAAGCGAAACGATAGAACACACTCGATAGAAGCTGTCGCTGTAGACAGAGTAGAAGTTTACGCGTTCACATCGCAACGGTTCGACACAGCCCGTGCCGCGGTTGTGCAGAGACTGCCGGCTGGCGGCCGGCGCGCCCCATGCAACCGTGGCCGGCGGCGACGTCACGCCGCGACGGCGGCGGGGCGTTGGCGTCACCCACCACATTACCCAGAACGCCCGTACCTCGCCCACATTGAGTCTAGAACTCATCGCACAGTTACAAACTTTTTGCAATGAAATAACGATACGAGAAGTAGCGGTTGTTGATACGACTCATTTTTCAACACTTAAGAAATATGCCTCGTTTTTATAGAAGACCCCTAGACTAAACATGTTAGAAATATGGGTGATTTACGAGCTATTTACGCGACTTCGACGAATGGATATGTTGCTGAGATTGATGCTCGTTGGAGTTTCAATAACATAAGATCAATAGCAAAACATTGCTGGTAGTAACATAAATAAATTGAAAGGTGCTTGTATAGGGAATATTAATTTGAACACAGGGAGTGATTGGCTACATTCTAATAATAGTAAAATGCGAATCCGCAAACTCCCACACGACATCTGTACAAGCAAACAATAAATAAATTGTCTTATGAACTTTATAGCTCACTAAAACAATTTGCAGCTCAAATAATAAACTAACACTATTTGGTAAAATGGCGCAAACCAAATATCTGAATACAGAAATAGTTTTGCTACGATTCACCTGCTACTATTCTGTCAGACAAATAAGAAAGTTTTGGGAATTTCATATACTATTTATATTAACAATGCCGGTTATCATGATCACCAGTTCACCCTTTTAATGTCCTCACTGCTGAGGCACAAACCCGGCCCACCAGAGCAAATTGGAGGGTATCGACTGCAGATGCAGCTGGAACAAACGTCTCAACGTGCCATCTGAAGCACTGAGGAACTCAAGATATTATATTACTTTAGGTAACCCATCAAATGACCTGCCTTAGCTGCGCACTCAATTTCATTTTTCGCGCCATCAATTTCATCAAAATGCAGTATCATTCCCAAAATTGTTATACGGTTTGTTGAACGACCCGAATGACATTGCCCGTATCAAAGGCTTACAGTATTGTATTTTCTCCGCCCACTATATTTAGTCCAGTATAAATTTAGACACTCCCACGTAGCCACAATTTTCTAGGCCATTGGGGTTTAAAGGGCTAGAAGAGCTAAATCGCAATGAAACCGGAACGTGGGTTGAATATAGTACAAGTGAAGAAGGAAACAGCCTTGGCGATTCTCATATGTTTTACTTATCAGATGTTTGCGATTAGAGTTGAACACAGTTTTGAAACGAAAGAACATGTTCCAGAATAGTAATCTATAGTTACGAAACAATAATATCGATCACAGTTTTTCGAAGAGTTGAACATAAGAATTAGTTTATATTTAAGCTTAGCTTCTTTACCGTAAGGCATAGAAACTTCTTTACTCTTTCTGTCTCACTATACTATACTCTGTATTCTTTGGGTTCGATGTGGGTAAATGTTATTTTAAATTGTTTTTGAGACAAGTAATATTACAAAGAAAGCTGTAGTAGCTTTCTTAATAACAATTACATCATTTTATATATTCAAATAACAAGTAGTGTTACTATAGATCTATCCTAAATGTGTTTATTGTGAAAACTTACGTATTAACAAGCAATACATAAGGAGTATAGTTTAAATAAAATGACGTATTTCAATACGAGTGTATATAAAACTGGACTTATAAACACAGGCAGATGGAGGCATGTTGCAGAAAAAATATGCACCTACGGCAAAATGTCAGGCATCTATATCCTTTGACACATGCAGTAGAGATAGAAATAGTGAACATTGTACACCACAGTCAGGTTACAGAAGTTATTATTGGTACTTTGATAGCACTTCGAAACTAAACTGAAGCTTAGTAGGTGCATCAGTTTCTAAGCTAGCGATAAAGTCTTCTTGAAACAAGAGCAAACACTTCCAACGATCATTCAACGTTCTCTCGAGTCGAGAGTCATGGAGAATTTCAAACGAGTTTTAGCTTTGCCAATCACCAAACAACAATGTATCATAGAGTAGCGATTATTTTTAATTTCACATTGTAAAGTGAAGTACAACTGTGAACAGAATATCTTTCTTTAATAATCTTCACCTTCTGTAGTAATGTGATGGGTGAAATGGTTCACAAACAGGACATTAGCCAAAAAAGTTGCGTGTCTTCTGGAAAAATCAATATTCTACGTACAATTTCATGGCAATAATTTGCTTCCATTCCATGTAAATTTAAATTACTATAATTAATTGGCGCACAAATTAAACATCAGCCGAAAAAGTAGCACGTCTTACGGAGCCAATCATACGAATTCTGCAGGATTTCCACAGGATACTGCCATAGGCGGCTTTGATGTAAAACTTAATATTATCCTTATTAAAAAATTGTAACTTTGGGGTGCAGTTTCCAAGTAGAAAATTATACAAAAGTCTTTGTTTTGCTATATCAATATCAGGTATAACCGAGATGTTTCAACATCCGACAGGACAACGTGCAATATTGCTTACCTACGCACAGAAAATAGACCACGTGGCTAGCCGGACACGTGGCTTTTTACACGTTTTGATGTGGAAGCTTCCATTGTGCGATTGGCAATTGTTTAGAACTTTGTGATCGGGTAGCACATTTCTGCGTTTTTAATGTTTGCATTGTCTAGAAACAAACAGTTGGTATTTTGTTCGTAGAGAAATTTATGGTTTCTAAGTAATTTGAAATTTAAATTATTTGATAGGTCTTCACGGTTATGCTCACGTAGATTCCATGTTGCTGTGTTGTACGTGCCTTTATCGATCATCACACAAGAATATTGAATTTTTTTTTCTAAGCTTAAAGTCATTTTCCTTTTCCTGTACAAAGTTGCTACCTATTGGCGGATCCAAGTTTCTCGAAAATTTATACAAATCGTTTCCAATTTATATCATTCGAAAATATGATGTGAGGTAAATATGTGTAACAGTGTATACTTTAGTATTTATACAATTGTTTCTCGTTTACATATTGTGTTAAAAATTATAAAAAAAAAACAATAAATAACAATATGCTATACCAGCCAATTACATTCAACGCCACACTTTAATTTTATTTAAAAATAATAAAAAAACTTATTTTTTTTTATTGTTAGCTTGCAAATACCTTTGTATTTCAATAAGTTTTAAAAGACCGACCGATAGATTCGACCTTGTGCTAATTTGACATCCTTGTCTGTCCTTAGACGTTGCAATTTGGGCTATTCCAAATCTATAATTTGATATTGATCATATTGAAATAATCTTATCCGAAACAGCTTATACTTATTACTATGATAATCCAGTTATCTCTCCAGAGTTTTGGAATACTTGACGTCCGTGATTGCGATGGTTATATAAGTTTCAAACAAATAATCAGTATCGATAGACCTGTGCTTAGAAAAGATAAGAGTTCGACACATAAAAAAGTTTCCGTTTGGTTCGAGCTGTAATGTTTATTTTAATCGTTAGCTGTAGTTAGGAGCCACATAAAAACCTCATGAACTTATTTTAAACGATATCTTTAACAATAATCATACACACATAAATCACGCCTTATTTCCCCTTATTAGCCGTGTGGTGACGGCAGAGTAGAATACAATTGTCACCATCCCAAATCTCTCCCGCGGGTGTCGTACAAGGCGACTAAGGATAAATCAGTGATGAGGAATGGGCAGCAGCGTTCCTCTTATACTACCGTCCTGACAATGTACTGCGACTTTTGTGCCCGATAAATGGCAATAGGCTCGCCACCTATTACATGGGACTTAACATAATTGGCGAAACGCGGGTGAGAATTTACCTCTGCCTACCCCTTCGGGGATATGGGCGTGATTTATGTGTATGTATGTATGTTATTTCCCCAAAGAGGCAGACAGAGGTTAGAGAGAGAGAATTAACATGTATGTTTCGCCAATTATGTTTGTTGCCATGTATTAGGCGAGCCTATTTTCATCTATTAGGAATGTAAATCTCAGTATATTGCTAGATGGTAATCTAGTTAATCATATGTATAAAGTACAAATATAAATTTTAATATAAAATCAACAATAGCAGTACTAAAACCTTTTAACTAAAATCGACAAAGTTTTAAACCAAACCTAATTAAGAAATTACCATGAATGAATAATATATGCTCAATTAGATGCCATTTAACATATAATATCTGTTTCAATTGTATTCTGCTCTGCCGTCATCACACGTAATTCCAAGCAAAACGTAGCGAAATGATTCGGTCAATATTTGCGACCGTAAAGAGTTCCATTGGAGGTTTAAATTGCGAACTGCGAGGGGTTTAATGGAATGGAAGACTAGATGAGTACTTTTAGTTGTGGAAAGTGAATGTGTGTGGAGTGGGAGGTGGCTGGTGCAAACTGCAACTTTCACCGGTGCATCCACCCACGCGGGCACACTGACACACCCGTGACGCTTTCAGTACAACCTATTCATGGAAATCAAGCCACGATATCTAAAAGCGCTCCGTTAATACCCGTCTCATTATCCTAGCATGAATAATTCAGTTTCAAACCCCCCTGACAACGAGCGAACGAAATTAGGTACAAACGCACGCGAGATAAGGCCCAAAATAGCATCGCCCGACGTATTTCAATAAGCGATTTGACTTTATGGCACGATTAATAACCGTTTTGGGACAAACTAACTTCAGAGTTGCGATGTTAAGGTGGTACTGGCACCGCCGGCTCGCGTTTGACGTGACTGGCTCGCGGGTTGTCTGTTATTACCCGTACAAAGTAGTCGCAGATCATACGTAGCGCTCCGTCGCGAAAGTGAACCTTGTTGCAAAGCATTACAGTTGAAACTAACATCAAATTGTTGCTCTTTACATGTGTAAATTGGTACACCAGGTACGAAGGTCGCGCCACAATAGCGTTTTTAAATTATAATCTACATAGTACGAAGGCAATGTTTAGTAAAACGTCTAGATGTTCATTGGTAAATAGAAAGTTCAGCTAAAATAAGCACCGACAGCTTTCTGCGTGGAAACATTAAGTTGGCTATGAGTTTCATTTCATTCGTACCAAGTAAAAGCATGAATCGAGAGTCTACAAAAAGACATTTATTAGAAGACCTATTTTTGGATCGGCTAATGCTTTCAGTTATATATACAACGATGGTTTGTATTAAAATCGTGAATATTTTATTTACTAGATACTATTTTTTTACAATATACATTACATATAAACTTATATTTTCTGCCATATCTAACTTCATTAGCTTATCAAAGAAAATGCTGAATATAAATAAAAAATTAAATTCAGTACCTAATATCAATTTACAGGAACATGAATTTTTTTGTTTATATTTGGGAGGTCTGAAATTGGGTCATACGTAGGCTATTTTTTATACCCATAGGTGATAAGGGAAAAACAACGTCTAACGTTTTTTTCCTTACACAATTTTACTTTTCTGGTCGACTGTATTGTAACGTTCCAAAAGGAAAGAGTAATTTTGAGGGTCTAGCTATTGGGTGCCATGTACTTGATAGGAGGTCGAATGGGCATTTTTTGCAGTTAAGGTCCAATTATGGAGGTCCAATGGGCATCGAACCTATCGGTTCAGCTATAAGTAATCTATATTTTTTACTGCGTATGCGTGTGCATTAAAAACTTACCTAAAAGCAAAACAAACTGCTTTATCTTTTTCTGTTTACCACCGTCCATCGAAGGTTAACGGAGACGAGGCAAACAAAGTGGGGTTTAAGTTTTAAGATTAGCAAAGGGTTTAAAGAAACGCTAGATTAAATTGCATTGTTCGCTTAAACAAGCCAATACCAGAAAAATATAAATAAAATAGTTTTTTAAAAATCAAGTAGTTTTTTATTAACATAAATTATTATATACGGTAGGGACGTTTCTGTACACTGCCTAAGTTGAACTTGGACAACAATAAATAAGACAGTAATTTGATTCCACCGATACACTTCCGGACACGAGATAAGGATCGATTTCAAATTGTATTGAGATCGTCGTGTCACGCAATAGAATAAGGACAAGGTCTTTGGAGTCATTTGATGTGATACATAGCACGCCTGTCTATTTCTAAAGCCGTAGGTAAAGAAGAGAGGTATATTAACAATAACATTTCAATCACTATGTTAGGGCCAATGCAATAGAGGGTTTTCTGTGACCTGCTAAGTTCGTCATAAGTTTAACTGCCGCACTCAGAGACGTCAAATAACGTTAATGAGTACTTAATGTAAAAAAATAACAATTCAAAACTAATCGCTATTTTTGCCGGGTCTATGGTCTAGATTTAAATGAGATTTTTTGACATAAAGTACTCATTAAAGTTATTTGACGTCTCTGAGTGCGGCAGTAATAGCGTTGAAAGTAAAGCGGTGTATCAAAACTCATATATTTACAAACCACGCGTATTTACCCCCGAGGTGTAATAACACCCAAGTTTCGCCAATGATCTATAATGTCCCATGTACCTACCGGGCACGTAAATCGCAATACATTGCTGGGTAGTATACGAGGAACGCTGCTATCCATTAGCAGTAACAATTGGCTGAGTTAACTATGCATCAAAAAACCGGCCCTTGGCCCTTAGTCGATCTTAGACATTGGGGGCGATGACAATAATTAGGTATGTTCTGCTATGCCGTCACTACACGGTATATCAATAATACCAAAGCTCCAGTAGTTGACTAAAAGTCAACTAATCCAGAATTACATCAACAGATTCGAAATAAAACAACTTTTACGGATTAGACTCGCGTATATTTAGGTGTTAGGCATTATTATTGAACCCGACGTTTCGATCACTTTACAGCGGCCGTGGCTACGGGGAGACTAAAGATGACAGATGTTTTCATTATAAATAATTAACCTAAATATACGCGAGTCTAATCCGTAAAAGTTGTTTGATTTCAAATGTATAGTGCTCGTGCAAATATAAGGGAACATCAACAGATTCGGTATCAAGTTTACAGAAAGGGGGGGGCGAACTTTGATTGCGGCAGTCGACAAGGGACCCCTAGACGTGCAATGCACCTATTAGGGTGCATCAGGAAGCGGGTCACGACCCACTTCGTACGATCAATACTCGGTCATCGACTCGGCCCGCCCCGCTCGTCTACCATCAGAATATGGCTCCTGTGTTGTACGTTCAGCATTTCAATGACACCGCGAGCGGCTGAATGTGGTATATAAATAGACTTTTTTCACACACCTGACCATAAAGTGGCCTTTTTCGCCCGATACGCTAACGGAAAATCCCACTTCCTGGTCAGGGGGTGACATAAAATTATTAAATTACCTCGGCCGATAAAAAAGAAGGCATATTTATCAAACCTTGCGATCTGACATATTCTTTGTTTATAGCCCTTGGTATAATATCTACTATTAACACTTGACCATAAAGTGGTTTTTCTGCCCACTACGCGTACGAATAATCCCATTTTCTGATCATAATTTTATGACTTACTTATTATAAAAAGGTTATTCTTGAAGTACAGCCCTATTTTAGTAAATCCAAAGATTAAGCGTAACTGTTGTAATAAATAGACAATAATAATCATAACAATGGTCCAATGGTTGAGGAATGGCATTTTATTAACCTCCGCGTGAAACAAATAACTGCCTGCGTACTTACTGCAAGATAACATGTTTGACGTCAACTCTCGATAAGTAATCTCCGAGAAATAATGCACTTTAAATAAAAAATCACTGGGAAAATTGCTGGCAAAACTTATTTACAATTGAATTCCGTTAAACGCTAATAGTAGGACGGCAACATTTCTACACAACATGTATGTAACAGACAATATAGCTAACTTAATACATACATAAACCACGCCTATATCCTCGAAGGGGTAGGCAGAGGTGAACTAGCACCCACGTTTCGCCAATTATATTAGGTCCCATGTAATAGGCTGCGAGCCTATTGCCATTTTTAATTTTCGTTTTATCTATACGTTTTGCTTTACTGGCCGAATAATTTGTATGGGGGAGGGAAGAAGGCAATAATATAACAATTTCGATTTTTCAATAACACTACACTTAGGGCCTGTTTCACAATCGACAAGTAAGTTCTAAGTAGCTTACTTCGCAGATCATTTGTGAGTTGTACTATGAAATATATCAATTGAACTGCAAAGTAAGCTACTTCTAACTTGTCGATTGTGAAACAGGCCCTTAGTATTTATTTATATGATGTCTGTTACAAGTTGTATATACCTATCACGTGTAGGCAAATGGATCCCACGGTCAAGTTCAAGTAAAGGTTAACGCTGTAAAAGAACACACTTGCGATTATATTAAAGACACAACTCGTGCATATTGTAGGTAGTTCTTGGCACAATGGCGCCGCTCTAATCTGATTATGAGACGTCTGGAGGAGATTAAATTTATTTTTCTACGTTAAACTTTGGGTTACGGAAACGCTGGGCTATTAAATGCTCATTAACCCGAAAACAGAATACCTTGAATTGGTCAGTTTCAAACAGTCTAAAATTATCTATCTTTCTAGCTCGAAAAATAGTACCAGTGTTATTAGGAAGTTCTATGCAGTTAGATGATCATAATTTAAAGATTCCTTCACTTAAAAGCGACTAAACCCCATTTCTTGGATTTCCTGGATACGCAAGTATACGTATAAACAACTTAGCTGCCCAGTACACCAAATAGTTCTAGACCATCTACTTGACTAAAAACACTTTATTTGGTTCGAACTAGTCAGACATTTTGCAATTTTTTCAAAAAGTATTTTTTGGGCTTAACATCCTTCTAGTTAACAGGACGGTACATGTGCTTTTATCATTTATGTTCTTTCCGTACTCATGCTCCAAAGAGAGAATTCGTCACACTACATTGTTCAGTTGTCCCGACTTCTAATCGTTACCTACTGCAAAATCGACGATGACGCACAACCGACGTCACCGCCGTGACGTAGGTTAGGGTTCGAGGTAAGTCGAGACGTCACCATTTGCACATAGAGCGATCGCAACATTCCAATTTTATCTTACGCAATCCTATGCTAAAATACTGCAGGGTACGGTCATATATGAATACACACAAGGTTAACATATCTGCAGAAGGGTGTAATTGGTTAACCCCGTAGCGTAGGGGGACCTTGCATGCAATGTTTTTTTATTAGTTTTAAACCTTATTACAAAACACTAGGGTTAAAATTATGGTAGCAACAGTCCTTGTTGGCATGTAATTACTAACAAACTTGAGAGTTTATCCAAAGTAGAATTTAATTTAATAACCTATTCCAACTTTTCAGTAGTTTGCAAGAATAATAGTGATCTCATACAATTCCTGGAGAATCAAACGGGTTATTAATTGGCAAATAGAGCTATTAATTAAATCTGTACCGAGAGCAGTATTAGAGCAAAATTCAACCTTATTAGAGTGGAATAATATTTTAAATTGTATTAATTATATACTGAGGGCAAGTTAGAATTATTATGATGCATAATTGTTACGTCCATACTAATTCTGACTGACGTATAGTTATGATTACTAAAGGTGGTATGGTACGTACTAAACATTTCCATTTACCGTACATATGGATTCTGATGGCAATATGTAAGCCAAATACCAGCAACCTCCGACAAGAACATCCACAAAACAACGAATCGACATAGCAATATCTATGGACGAATCATTCCGTATCGAATCCAATATCTTATAAAGGTATGATGGGTTTGCAATGCATCCCAGGCGCAATTTTTAAGGGGGTAAATGCGCTTTAACATTTACCTCTATTAGCAAGATTTTTGGCAAACATCACACACAGGCCGTAGACCAAATAATCCAACTTTTGCTGGCGACATATTTGAATTGGTATCTAGGGGTCATTCGACGTTTAGTCGATAAATGCTAAATAATTTATATCCCATAACTCACCATCAGAAGTCTGTTAGATTAAATACACGAAACATATACAGATTAACTGTACAGCGACGTACCATAAATGGTATGTAATCGATATAAAAGTAGGAGCCCAGAAGATATAAGTCTCCCAAATACAATCGAAAAGAATCTTCATTTTCTTTCTGCCCCAGTTTATCTGGGGTCGGCCCAGTTATGTTTCCTCTTCCCATCATATCGGTCAGACAGACATTTTTATTCATTATCCATCACACCGGAAAGGTGCTAGCGACGACCATGTCAAAAGATCTACAAACGGGTGGAATGATTGGGCCAACAACATTCAAATACATAATTCGCAATTAGCTAATATTACATACATACATAAATCACGCCTATATCCCCGAAGGGGTAGGCAGAGGTGAACTAGCACCCACGTTTCGCCGATTATGTTAAGTCCCATGTAATAGGTGGCGAGCGTATTGCCATTTATCGGGCACAAAAGTCGCAGTACTATTGCTAGGTGGCGTAAGAGGAACGCTGCTGCCCATTCCTCATCGCTGATTTATCCTTAGTCGCCTTGTACGACACCCACGGGAGAGACTTGGGGTGGTGACAATTGTATTCTACTCAGCCGTCACCACACGGCAGCTAATATTAGCTATTATATAAATAGCTTAAGGTTTTGGTTTTACAGCCGGCAATCTGCTTTTACCTCTTTGGATATAATATACGACCGAAATGAATACAGATAATAATAATAATAAATATTTTTACACTCACACCTATCATCTAGCCCAAATTAAGTAGCCTAAGCACTTGTGTTATGGATAGATACTAGATGACGGACATATTTTTAATATAATTATGTATATAAATGTTGAAAATATACTACATAAACATATACACAACCATGACTCGAAAACACATTTGTGGTCATCACAAAGTTTGCCCCTACCAGGATTCGAACCCGGGACCTCTTTGCCAATACCCAGGAATCTGAGCATTCGACCAAGGCGGCCGTCGATCAAATATTAATTACAG
Source organism: Cataclysta lemnata (assembly GCA_963931975.1). Classification (NCBI taxonomy): domain Eukaryota; kingdom Metazoa; phylum Arthropoda; class Insecta; order Lepidoptera; family Crambidae; genus Cataclysta; species Cataclysta lemnata. Next base: position 15,555,732 of record OZ008340.1, on the reverse strand, counting down.
AAACACATTAGACTTATATTGGTAAGTACCTATACCTATAAGCAGTCTACAAGAAACCATTTATTATGGATCGTTAAGGTGGCATCCCGCATTTCTTAATTCAAACTCCACGAATAATTAAACCAAGGCAAAGCCGTGGGTCAATTGACTAAAAAAATGTCAAATCAATTGTGACTGTTACTAGTAACAACGACGTTCGTTACCATGGTGATTAACGAAAGCAATGTGTGGCATGATTTCAAACATGCTACGGAGTGGAGTGACGACTAGAAACCGGTGGTGCGATAAAATTTAGTGTCGATATGTTGGTAAGTATGTTGCAGTTATCGCTATATATCTAGCTTATCAAGTACATAGTACACGATAAGAATATAATTCAGATTACCATTCAGGTTTTACTGATTGCCACCTACCAAACGTTCGCATGATTTCATGATTTTTATTTGAACACTACATAAACGTTACAAAAATTATTAGTAGGTTCAAAGAAATTTGTTGTTAGCAAAATTTCCAAAAATTAGTCTCGATGCCGGAATCGAACCCGCTCACTCCGCAATCCGGGTTATCCGGGCAGATGCCTAACATGCTTTTACCACACGGTCAATCAAGACTAGCCGAAATTTTTCATAAGAGATGTTACGTGCTTTGCTTAACTACCTACAAAGAAAACTTTTTCCAGCCACAATTCTCTTCTCGTAGCAAGTGCATTTTTCAGTGAGCATCTTTCTCTATAGATCAGTGCAAATGATCAATTCAGACTAGGTACACCAATTATTGTATGTATCCGTGCCAATCTAGCGTTGCCGTTGTCGATTCATATTATGCTGTATACTGTGCCTACATAGTCGTGACCTGACTGGCCTGGCTCACTGACCCGGATCTCTACCGCGGCGTAGCTCTGTCCCGCTTTACCTGTAGTTAACTATAACCATCACAACCTTAATGCGAATCGAAATAGAACTATCACATTAAACTCACGGCTATTCTTAAAACAGTTGTGTTGGGAGACAACGGATGGAACAAACATTGTCATCATCATCATCATCACCAGCCCTTTAATGTCCCCATTGCTGGGGCACGGGCCTTCCCTATGGATGGAAGAATATAGGGAGATTGGGCCATAACCCACCACGCTGGCCCAGTGCGGGTTGGTGGGTACTAACGACTGCAGATGCACCCGGGACCGACAGCTTAACGTGCCTTCCGAAGCACGGAGGAACTCGAGATAATAAATTTTTGGTCATCCAATGACCGGCCTTAGCGAAATTGCTTAGTTTACGCAATCACAGGCCAAGCGCGCTGTGCCACTGAGCTAGCGAGCTCCTCATGTCAAACATTGTCATGATGGTACTTAATTCGCATGTAGGTATGACGATTATTTTATTTTATTTATGAATCCAGGCTTATCCTTTAGCTCGATGTAGTTTGACCAAATGAACGTATAAATTGACTTTGCCAATATAAATGAGACAATAATGATTTTGCTACATACAGAATATCTATTTCAGGAGTAGTTAGAAAACCCGCCAACCACGCCCATATTAGGATTAATTAAGTTCAACAACTCCTCGTTTAAATAGCAAAGTGAAACTTGATATTTTATGAGCATATTATAGCATATCCGAAGACAACTGCAGGCTATTTAACTTGTCAGTGAGACGACAGTTACGCGAGCGGGGCCTATGGTTTTTAGTTAACTCAGTAAAAAGGTCAAATTGTATGGACAGTGCAAATGAAGGACAAACGGAGTGCGTCGCCCTTTGGGCTCCAAAGCCGCCGTGAGGATCAACGACCTTAGCCCTTAGTGAATAGTCGCATAAGTTTTATATATACTTCTAGTGTTATCCCTGTCCCTTCCCCTCTCGCAGGGTATGCGTGCGACGCCTATACACCGCAGAGTACGTAGGTACAAAGAGGAAGGAAACCTTGTGGTTAGTATACTATACGGGTTTTAGTGTTGATCTACTCATGACAATTAGAAATCTTAGATCAGTGTATAATCGAACACTTTGAATTGAATGGTCAGTTATGATTCTTGAAAAGAGATGATTGAAAAATAGGAATCGTATTAAATTAACGAAATGAACATTTGTTATTTTACGAACAAATAATAATAGTTAATCTCATGACCTCTTGAGACTACCGAGACGTGCAAAAATAGGAATACCTAAAATGGCCGCATCCAGGCTAAGGTGCTTCGTGAATTCTCGGTTGGGATCGTGCGTGCTCGTGGTAACGGTCAGTCCAGTGCCGGCGCAGGGTCAACACACGTATGCTTAGCCAAGGCCGGGTCGATGCCCTATCCAGGGAGGCCCTATATAATTTTTGCACTACCTACTGAGCAAAATGCAATGCTCAGTCATTTAGGCTTTACAAATAGACGGCGCATGAAATTTTATACCGTCACCGTTTAATTCCATTTAACACTGACACCGTTTAATTACATTTTACACTGACACCGTTTAATTCCAGTGCGTGGCGTTGAAATGCATTACGAAACAATGGTGTAACACGCTAAGAATTACGCCCTTGTTTTACTGGATGTTTGTGGACGGACTGATTACATAACTAAACACCATACGCACCTATCGAGTCACATATAGACAGGTGACGTCAATTTCAGTTCATTACACTTTAATGAATTTCAGTATGTACGTCCTCCTGGGCAAAATACTAGAATGTGACGCACGAAGCTCCGTCCATTAACGTCCATTACATGCAAATCGAATTTTATATGTTTGTTATACTAAAAAAAACTATAAAAATACCATACTTTGAGAAGTCTTGGAACCCATCGATGGACTACGAAATAACAAGCTATAAAAAAATACCATACTTGGATGGAACCCATGATCTACCTGAGAAAATAACATCCCTAAAAAAATAGATAGGGGACACCTGTTTATGAAGGGCAGGTAATTTTTACCTGCATGTGGGTATTAAATGCATGACAACACAAAGAGTTCCATGTTACACAAAAAAAGAGATTGTGTTTATTGATAAATTTCAAAAATATTATGAAATAGGCAACCATGCATGCTAAAACCACACAGTATCTACAGTTGATGAGGCAGAGAAAAGTGTTTATTATACTACCCACATTTTACCAGAAGGTCTCACATGTATTAGGGGGTAAGGTTATTGCTAATATTCAAGAAAAAAAGATTTAGTGTAATTTTGAGGAGCTGGAGCAGAGCATTCAAATGATGAATATCATTTTGAAATAAGAATAAAATTGTAAAAGTATAGAACAACGGCTTATGAGATAAATTAGTCAAGCCATATCAGGGTTCATGATTTCACCAAGATCGTCAAAAAGATTCAATTATGTTACATAATAATTATTACTTAAAATTAGATCAAAATGTTATGTGAGGATAATTGATTTATCAGTGAATTTAGTACCTAAATTATAAATGGAAATTCTATCACCATTGCTATCATTATTGGTTGGGCGAAGTTGAAATGCTATAAAATTCACTAATAGGCTCTAAGGTATTTGCTTAATTTGGGTGGATTAGCCCTTTAGCGCTAAGGAAATTGACTGAATACTATAATCCAAAGAAACATATAAGGTAATGACATATACACTGTGATGTAGATGAGAATAAACATTATTTTACAGAATTATAATTATTAACATTTGTGTAATCCAGGTGAATGGCAAGAGGCTCGTACCCCATTACATGTTCCCTAGGACCTGAACTAAGCTGACAAAATGTGAGTGTTAAAACACTTCTGTCCCCTTGGCAATACATGAAATTTATGTATGTATGTTTACATATCAAGCAAGCCTGTTACTGATGTGACTGCCAAGCCGGTGACTGCTCAGACAATGGACAATTGAAATAAACCAGAATGTTTATAAAGCAGTAGATGCAAAGATAATTTCATGAGCAATAATTTTAGGGACCAAAGTGTTAACAAGCTAGAAAACATAAATTGCCTAACAAAAATGACGAACGTTCAACTTCTAGCCCCAAATGGACAAAGCTAAACTGAGTTGATGTAGATGATGTGTGGTTATGGCTTTACTTACAACGTTGCAGAAATACTCCTCAAATGTAGACACTTTTAAATAGGTTAATGACAATAAATCATAAATTCATCATAAAGCTAACCATGATACTGGAATTTATAGTAAATACCTATCTAAGCTAGGGCAATTTAATGACAAGAAAATACTGCCACTAATAATAATAATGATAGTTGCCTTTCATAATTGTTTCATATCTAAGTAGAAGGTAGACTGAGAGAATAGGTATAGGTATATACCCATACAAAAAAAATGTAATCATATTAATTCTAAACTGTAATATTCAGTTCATGGTTTACTAAAACGATACCAAAATAATGATAAATATAATTTTAGGCAGTGAAATAGCTCAAACTGAAATGCCCATTAAAGGCATGGGCGTCACGTTATGAAATGACGATTGTTCTTTGTCATGAAATTAGAGAGCGCTATACAACTAAACACGGCATTTCAAGTGGACAGTCCCTGAAATATGCAGTAGAACGATGGTGAACGTTTTAATTGTATTTAAATTTGAAATGGTTTCATGATCGACGCCTGGTGACGTCCGTCGCTCGCTCGATAGAAATCTTCGACCTTCATGAGATATTTTTTATATATTGAATGAGATAAATGCGATAATCAAAATATTTGAACACTCACCTCCACAGCCATACACATTGAATAGAAATTGAACGGTTGCAGCCGTGAGCAGCCAAAGAAATTTGCCACACACGCGGAAAACGTGTGCACCGCACAAAAAAATTGATAGACTGCTGAACAATGGTGTTGCTATATTTAAAACCACAAAGTCCACAAAAGTCCAAATATAGATTTTATGTTGCCATATTAGTAATTGACACTGCTATAGTAATTATTTTGTGTGTATAAAAATTATCCATTATTAAATTGAAGAGAAAAGAATTCATGCTTGCTTGTGCCCTAAATAACACAAGGTGATTTTTAGGGGACGAACACAACAAGGTCTTGGAATTCGGCAGAAGAAGAAGTTGGCAGTCTTTGGGAAAGTTAATGCCTGATGAGGCCATAATGGGAATCAGGAATAAAACCGTCGTATACAGATATAAACTGAAATTATTCCTTCTAAAATTTAAAATAAACTTTAAACATAACTGACATTAATTTTCTCGAAACCGAATAACAAAATCAATCGCCAAGGCAATGACACTGCCAAAAAAGCTATAGAGATAGTAACGTATCTTACAACCTCTTTTCATCAATGCCAAAACACGACAGTGACTGTGCTTGCTCGTGACGACAATAATACTATGGGAACTCGTGTTGTTTATACTACGATGGTAATATCACGTAACCCACTCCACTAATACTACGGGATGGTGTGTATTAAAGGAACGTCTGAAGATTTATTTTGGGTCATTCCTAGGTACATTTTCAGTCGTTACCTGCCTAACGAAATTCAAAGCACAGAAATAGGTACTCAGTGTAGGCAGGCACCTTTTAATATTGTAGGACTTGCTTAAAATGGCAAAGTGTCAAAGCGCCACAGCGTCAATGAGCCTATGACCACGACGGTATTATAAAGCGTTGTCCTAATAGAACGCGATGCGCGAGCAAAGGACGCGACCATCGCGTGAACGCATACAAACATGGCCGCGTCGCGCGATTGCCAGAAGACACCTATTCGAGTTCAATAGGTTTGATCGCGTAAAGCAACTCTCGCGAAAATCGCGCGATCGCGATCTACTAGGACAACGCCTAAGACTGGTGATGAATTATTTACGTATAGAAGTATGCAGCATTTTTATTTCCATGTGCGTACGACTGTCGAATATCGAAAATTCTATATCTAAATTATGTTCGAGTAGCTCTGCTAATTCGCGTCGATACGAACCAACGATGATCGTGTTGTTACGTGCGTCGGTATACGTACGTACCTACATGCGCATTAAATATGCGACAAATACAAAGATTTTGGGGTTAGAAAAAGAATTTCGAAAAATTATGATCTTGAGGCGGGAATCGAACCCGCGTCCGCTGCTATCCGGGCAGGTGCCTGACCGCTCGGCCACCCAAGACACTAATTAACTTGCCGAAATTTTTCTAACCTTTACACTTCACGTTGTCCGCTGCCCGGATAGCAGCGGACGCGGGTTCGATTCCCGCCTCAAGATCATAATTTTTCGAAATTCTTTTTCTAACCCCAAAATCTTTGTACTAATTTTTCTAACATTTATATAATGTTAAAATTAAAATCGAATATGCGACAAATATTAAATCTAAGGTATTTTTATAAATAAATACAATTTACAGTTCAGAAACCACTTTATTATATTATGTTTATACGCTGGCTACATAAACATGTGGTCGTTGAATCCCGGAGGGGGTAGATGGTCTGCATCAGGTGGAGGTGGTCGCCGGCCCGGCATAGGGCCTCCGGGTGGCCCGAATGGGTCGAAACGCGCTCCAGGGGGCACCGCTCCTCTGAAATCGCAATAATTAGGGGATACACATTTTATATAACATATTTATTTTCCGTGCCGTGTGGTAACGATGGAGTAGAAAACTGTCACCACAAAACGACTAATGCTAGAAACACATTTTTAAAACACGACGCGACTCGATGTGAGTCGAATCAAATGTATTGGTTTTCTATGACCAGAAACACACTATGAACATCCGACGCGACGCCGGATTGTTCGTTGGCTACACGTGGAGTCGCATCGCGTTTCAAAAATGTGTCGGGGTCATAATAGTTAAGACAGCGATAAGTAATGGGCAACAGCGTTCCTCTCGCCCACTATTAAATAAATAGTTCTAAACATGTTATACTATGGATTATAGACCTGTCTCTATCTCTCTCTGCATCATTCCATATATTATAATTATTATGAATTCAAGTCAGTATTCTGGCCAATGTAGTTGACCTACAATTCCAACAAATTTATTTGCAGGGGCGCTGAAAAGTACGAGTGTTGCCACCACCTTAGGTTAAATAAACTACTAATTACGATTATTATTTCATACATTTTTTAAACATAAAAAATGTATACAATAATTATTCAAAAAAATTCCTAATATTCATTATTATTATTTGAGGGAATCTTTTATACAAGAGAGACGCAACTCTATAGAAACATAAGTGAGTTCTAAATTTATGACAAAAAGATTTACTGTTGCAGGAATGCAAATTTGAGTTCTATCTCTTTTGTACAAAAGAAATATAATAAATAAAAGTGCGATATGAATATAGATGCAATGCAATTAAAACATTCTTCACTGTGTTTTTCCTACCCCAGTCCAAAATTACATGGGGTTGGTGTAGTGTATGCAAATTTTCTACGTTTTTGCTAGGTGGCCAATCCTCCTGGAGAACAGACGTTATAGATCTAGGGATGCCATCCCTTAAAAAAAAAAACCCTATGTTGAGCTGGGCCGGACATATTGCCCTAAAAGCCTTACTAACTTACAAAAAAGTCTAACAAAAGGCATACATGTTGGAGATACAAATATTTAGACAGACACGAACTGATTTTTCGAGCTACCTGTTAGATGGATAATTTAATTTTTATCTAAAAATAATAAACTAAGCAATATGTTGAAATATAAAAGTTGTACCTAGGTAGCCCTCCAGGTATTCCAAGGCCAGGGTTTTCTGGATTTCCTCTGGGTCCAAATGGATTAAACAACATGCCACCACCTGGAGGGGCAAAAGGATCCAAGTCCGATCTACCAATATTGGGCATACCGGCTGGTGGTAAGTCCCTGAAATCAAACAAGAAGAATTATCTTTACCAGTCCTTTAATGACCCCACTGGTACTGCTGGAGCACAGGTCTTCCCCATAAACAGAAGAATATAGGGAGAATAAACCACCACACTGGCCCAGTGCAGATTGGTTGGTTGAAATGAAGATTACTACTAAAATAATATTATGTAAATTAATATTACAGTCAGATATTATTATTGTAATTAAAGACACATTTATTGACAAAATAATAAGGTAGTAATATGGTTTTATAGTAATATGTTACAATTTAGAATTATTCGAAAAACTAGCAAAATAAAATGTTAATTATTCCATTTAAACAGAACAGATATTTCTTACCATAGGTCTGGAGTATCTGGGTTAACTCCGGGACGTGGTCTGGGTACAATTCTCAAAGGATTGCCTGATTCTGGGCGCCTGTTTGAACTATCTGAAATGATTATTTTAAAATTTCCATTATTATTGTTATTATCTGACTCGGCCTGTTTCACAATCGACAAGTTAGTTCCAAGTACTAGCTTACTTGCCAGATCATTTGACATATATTACAACTGTCAAATGATCTGGCAAGTAAGCTACTTCGAACTTACTTGTAGATTGTGAAACAGGCCCTAAATATATTCTTATTGATTAAGCAAAACTAACAAATAATTGCAGTTTCATCATGACATACATATTTTAGTGAACATACATTTCAACAAAATACAGCAACAACTTTAAAACACATTCCAAATATTAAAAAACATACATACATACATAAATCACACCTATATCATAGTACATTGCTATTGCTAGGTGGTATAAGAGGAACGCTGCTGCACATTCCTCATAATTGATTTATCCTTAGTCGCCTTGAACGTCACCCCACCCACGGTAGAGATTTGGGGGGTGACAATTTTATTCAAATCTGCCATCACCACACGGCACGGCATATTAAAAAATATACCTAAATTATTCCGTGAGTGCTGTACTAACAAAATATACAATTCGCGATCTCCAGATTTTTAAATGATGTAATCAATATTAATATTATTAGAAATTAAAATTAAAAATTAATATTAAAATTATTATTGTAATGTTGAGTATAATTACTTGGCATTGTTTGTGTCTCTGCAGTGGTTGTTGGACGATCTGTGATTGAATCAATGAGGTCTCTCTTAACATTGAATATGAGATCTTTATGATTTGGTATCATTTTATCAATTGACCCATTTGTTTCTTTTACAGTTTCATCTACTTTAACTGCAATATTTGAAACTGCCAAGTCTTCTGATCTCTGTACAGAAATGTAGAATTTATAATAAGGTTTTATTTAATGTAATAAATGGACACAAAGGTGGATAAACTCTCATAAAATATCTGTCAAATGAAATACAGCTAGGGAAAGCCTAAGTAGTACAAAGAAAAGTACCTGTTTTGCTTAAGACCCCCATGTTTAGTCTAGCTAGAGAGTAACTCAACCTTATAGGTTTGTATTGTAACAAAACTTTACAGGGTATTAAAGTATAATTTAAAATATGGTTTCAGGCAGCCTCTGAAAAATTTTCTATTGCAATATATTGGGTCAAACTACTTTATTCTTAGAAATAACTAGTTACTTTGGAGCCTTACCATTAAATTAACAATGAGATTGCCATCTGTATGTAGTCCATGAAGGATATAAAGTTGATTGTTAAGAACGTATCTCAATGTGTAATTTTCTTTATCATTCCAACCAGTAGGCAGCAATTCAGTTTTTTCTTCATCACCTGATAAAGTACGCTAGAAATAAGGTGTCCATTGAAATACATAGTAATATAATTATTAAAATTACACATGGTATTCCATTACCTAACAATAATATTTATTCGACCATGGCAATAAAAATTCAATGCATTTTAGAGAATTCTTTAAATAATTAAAAAATATATTTTAACTCTTGATCTTTGGTTACCATTTTAACTGGTGACAAACAATACTATTTGAATCTGTATTCTGTAAAATACTTTTAATAATACGAATTAGATGTGTACCTCATCCCCAATTCCAATATTCCGAAAACCTCTTTTTGTTAGATTCCAGTGAATAAAAGCTATAAGAATATCGGACTTTCTTTTTATGTCTCTTTCGACAGTTTTAAAAGTAAGATCCCAGCCAAACAGTGGATCTGAAGACATTATAATTATTTGTTAATATAGACTGGGTAATGTTTTAAATCTGTAATAAACTTTTACGGCAAAAACAAACAAAACGGATTGTCATCCTCAGTCATCCTTAATCTCAAATTTCTGAAGTTTGACATTGACATTGACATTTTTGACACCATCTTTTTTATTTATTTTTTATTTCTTTTCTCTCATATACGTAAGCAACGGGATTAAGGTCAAAAACCCATAGCCCTCTGTTCATTGACCTTTTTATTGTTCACAATATAATTCCAGGACTATCAAGCACGTATACTTTAGCTTGCTTTGAGAATTTTGACCGTCTACGATGTTTGCTTGATGCTTCAGTCAAACATATAAGAGCTTTTTATTTGTTAGTTTGTTTGATTTGTACGACCAAGCAACAGAAACACACAGAAAGTCAACGTTCTGTAGGCATATTCGCTAACTTTTTTTGACAGTTGAAAGTGATGACCACCGAACTATTTACTGATCCATTACTACTTTACTATAACCCTATTGTGACACTTCTCCTGTGAAAACAGTAATGGATAAGTAAATAGTTCGGTGATCATCACTTTCAACTGTCAAAAAAAGTTAGCGAATAGGCCTACTGAAAATCAAGCTGCTTGACCGTCTTAGAACCCCATTAGGCACATTCATAATAGAAGGCATAATTGTTGTCGTGTTTGAGCATTAATTTTATACCATAACGTAATTATAAAACAAAAGTTCGGATTTTTTCGGTTTTTGATTACCGGTTCCAGCAAGCGCTACGAAACATAAAAATAAAAACAACATGGCGGACAGTGTCAATCCGGGAACGTCGCGATCCTAACGTGAAATAATGAATTTTGTTTTTTTAGAATTTGGGTGAATATGTGCAATAATTTATTAAACTCAGATGTATAAAGTGTTGTGTTTTCATTGTATTTGTGCAATTTAAGTGTTAAAAATGGCCTCGGATAAGATAAAAGTCGCTGTTCGAGTTCGACCGTTTAACAGGCGAGGTATGCCTTAGTTTCAATTTCGTTGATAAATAAAGAAATTCGTATCTTCAGATGATTACGTGTACTCGAGTATTATCTTTGATATTTACATTTGTATGATATATCAATTCACACGTGACATTGTTCCCGAATAGTATAATACCCATAGTCATTTCGTCTTGAGAGCTATGTCTTTGATGTTTGTGATTACTAATAGGATCCCGAGACTTTTAAATCCAAGATTACAATAATTTAAGAAATAGATTAACCACTACTCGTAATCTTGAAAGGATTCTTGCCTAAATAAGCAGTTAATTAGATACCAAACTCGATTCGATAGTCTAGAATGAAACATTAAAGATAAACAGTATTTTGGGTACAGTACAGTCAAGCTTAGAGTATTGTGTATAATTGAATTCTTTAATCTGCTCAAATTTTTGTTTAATATTCTTTATGTTTAATAAAATATTAATCTAAGTACTTAGTAACCTTAAATAATATAGGCAATATAGTAAGTTATTATTATGATTGTTTTCTATTGGTCTTATTGGCCAAATAGTTAATAGTCATTATTTAAAAACTAAGTACAATACCTTTAATTATTATTAATGTCTTTCATTCTGAATTAATTTTATCATTTGGTTTTAACTTTGTATCTTATCATACACTATCTATATACTTATAATAAAAAGCTGAAGAGTTTGTTTGTTTGGTTGGTTGGTTAAAACCGCTACTCTCAGAAACTACTGTTAAAATTATTTTTATGTTGGATAGTCCATTTATTGAGGACGGCTTAATATAACAACCGACATTAATGCGAGTTAAGCTGCAGGAACCCACTAGTTATATCATAAGGTATAAATGTAATAATCTGAGTTAAACAGATGAAGTGGAGATGAACTCCCTGCTGATGTCCATTGTGCCGAATGTATAATATTAGGGATGTTTGTGTTTAGGTAGTGTTTTCTAATAAATATCTGCATTTTAGTATTTTTTATTAGCAAACATAAGTATTGTATTTAATACACAGATACCTATTCATTCCATTATTACAATTGAGGATAGTATACAAATATCAATAAAAAGTTGGAATTATTATTGTATTTATCTTCTTCTTTGTCCTAGCGCTTTCCTGGCATATTACTATTCTGCTTTTAGGGACTTTATTGTATTTATATATTTTTCAAATACTATGGTTATAATAAGCCATATAAAATGTCTGTTAAATCCTGAAGATTTATCAGCACAGCATATGACTTAATTAGATAAATGACCTTTTAGATAATTTTGTTTCGGCAAATTTATTATAATAAGACTAATTTTTGTGGTAATGTCTTTTTCTAAATATTATAGTCTTTGATTTTGTTGAAATGCCAATTTTACCTTTGTTGAGTATTATGAAGTCTTTTAAGTCTTCCTAAGTTAAGTTTGTGTAAAATAATGTGATAATTTCACTTTTTATACAAGCTCCTAATAAGTTAATAAAGCTCCATTTATCAAGCAGCAATATTGGTATAATAAATTGGCAATCAATAAATTCATACATGAATTCATAATGTGGTAAAATTAAATAAATTTTAAATACCTATGTTATATCAAAAGACACCAAATCACAGCAACAGGGAAATGGGAATCCATGGAATTCTAATAGTTTTCATCTTGTCTCTATCAAGAATATAATATATAAGTTATGCCTATTTAATCCCAATGGTGTAGGTGAATAAACGTTTTGTTAATTATGTACCTACCCATGTAATAGGGAGTGAGGCTATTACTATATAACGGGCACGTAAATTGCAGTATATTACTAGGTAGTATAACAGGAATGCTGCTGTCAATTACTCATCACTGTCTTTACCCTTAGTCGCTTTGTAGGCGTTCTAATTGCAATAAAATTGTCATTTTATTATCAACGTCATAACTCTCAAAGTGTGCAGTTGTTCTGTTATTCGTCACGGTGCATGAGTTTGATTGTGATTGCTGCGCTCCACTTTCGGCGTAACGTTTTTACGTAATTCTTGTATCAAATCGATTCTTGAATTTCGCAATTTCATCTGCATTTCTTGTTGACGATCGCGATGCTGGTGTGGCATCGCGTATTATTGCAGCTAACGCGACGCCATAAGGAAACTACTTTCCCGTGGAGAAATACTGGAGTATGTTCACGTAAACTGGCTGTTTGAGTTCCTGAAAAGTTTCCTTTACGACCACGCCGAAGTGGAGAGGGTGGACATAAACACGACCGGTCTGCGCGCCCGTCTAGGCGGCCGAAATGTGTTTGTCCAACGTAAACCTAGCGCGCTGAATGTAACCGGATTTGATATGCGGACGTATCGACCTCAGGTTGACTCACCATATTCATGCCTACTACACTTGGATTATGTTACGTTATTGTGTTTGCTGCGATTTTTGTTTTGAAAGGCGAAGCGAGGATGCGACCATTTGACGCGTTTTGTGGTTTCTATTTTTGGCCAGTAGCTAAGCTACATGGCGTGCGTTGCCTGCCTTATTTGGAAATTTAAACTCGAATCGTAATTACAATCACTCATTGTAGTTACTACGCTAACTAGGACGTTCGGAATTTCGAATTATGGGTTTAATTTTTAATGTGTTTAAGCTGGGAAACGATTTATACAGATACAAAAACCAATCCTTGAAAAAAAAAACAGAATAAATATTTTGAGTTAAAATGTATAGATAGAGGAAGAATCAGATCGCGTATGCCAAACATTTAATTTTCTCCGTACACCGATGTGTGCATAAATCGCTTGAAGAGTTAATGTAACACAGGAGAAATACTCGATTTCAATGTTATTATAATTGAATAGCTGAACATACGTCACATTTTACTATGAGAGTAGCTATAATGTTAGTTGATTCACTATTACTTAGTAGATATTTTATATCTCAGGGAAGGTAGAGTTCGATTTCATTCATAATGTCATTTGCGGTTGCTTCCGCGTCTCTGCTACGCTACAGTAACAACTTACTTGTCCGATCCACACACAAGCTTCGCGAATTCTTTAAACAAGTTTTTGCGCCATGTGCTTTTTATAGGAGTAGCTGTATTGTAAATGTCAATCAGAATTATGAACCTTAACATTAAAAGTTTAAAACTTTTGGTTTTTATAATAACTTAAAAGTATAGTTTAATCATATTATGTATAAAAGTAGGTTAATTCCAATTACCTACCTATTACGTTGCACGATTTTGGCTTTATAATCCGTGTCTTTATGGAACAAGTTAGCAGGAACAAACGCCTGTTAATTTGTTTCTTGAGTAAACTTGTTGTCCTTTCTGTCTTTGTTGTTTTGAAATTACGAAATGAAAATAAAAATGTATACGTGGAACGTTGTCCGACGTTAACTAAAACGTGAACCTATGTAAAATAGCTAATAAATAAGTAGGTACATTTATTTCAAAACGTCGTGCGACACGATTAGTCAAAGTGTGACTTAAAATTTCCGTTGGTTGTTACAGAAATCGAACTCGGGACACAATGCGTGGTGGAGATGGACGGGCAGCAGACGGTGCTGCAGTATCCACCGTCGGCACACGAAAAAGAAAGGTAAGGTACACGCATAAACTTTTAATCATTCGCCCTTAAGCCGGGTTTTCACAGTTCGAGTTCACTCGGACCGAGTGGGCTCGGATAACTACTCGGAACGTTACTCGTATCGTGTAAACACGTAATCCGAGCGCACCCAGACACCTGCATCCAATCAGAGACTTTCGAGTAGTCATCCGAGGAGGCCACTCCGATCCGATCGAATCCGAGTGAACTCGTACTGTGAAAACCCGGCTCTATTCCGAAGTATAGCCTCTTTGCGGCTAAGTTTCCATAATGTTACAAAGGTAGCGACAGTTGAAAAGTTTCGTAACAAGTTATCGTGTATAAATTAGTTTGTATGCTGTTGAGGTGAGAGCGAGGGGTGGTTATACCAGATGAAATCCTTTACATAAATTACTAAAAGATCTTGGCTTGTCTAAAACTTTCGTAAGTTCTACACCGTATAACACGTGTCTTAGTGCGGCTCTCACTGAATCTTACCAAATATGGCAGAGCGAGAAGTCCAGAGGGGTGGCGAAGGTGATTGTTGACATGTTGTGAAGGGGCAAAACTAAACTTGCCCGGTCATATATGCTTTATGATAAATAGCCATTTATCCCTTTGAACTATCATAAATCCAATGATTTTTTACTGTTCAAAGCGATAAATGGCTATATCATATCGTGTTCCGGTGGTCATGCTAGCCGCGTTGGGTCACAAGTCTCAAACGTTGCTTCTGACTTCCCATCTCTGCTACACTAAATCAGAGCCTGTTTCATGTTTGTTGTTCATCATGTTTGTTGTTAAATTAATTCCGTTCGCTACGCATACGGACAATTCCACTTCCTAGGCAGGGTTCCCCTCGCCTGTATCAAAAACTTGCGATCTGAGACTGTTTAGCGCCCTTGGAAAATAAATGCCCTATTATTGCATACAATACTAATAGAATGAAGTTACCTTTTATTTAATTTAATGGTATGGCTATGTTTTAGAATTTTTGTATCTCAATGCAATTGCATATTTTAATTACATATCCACGAACAATATTCCTTATCTTTTCATGAGTGCAGTTAATGCAGGTATTTTATTTCCCGGTGTCGATGATATCATTTAATTTGCAGGAAGAATCTTTTGCGTTGTGACCTTAGATACCACCTCGCCCCAGATTCAAGACTCAGTCAATAAAGAACAAGGAAGAACTAGTGCGACCTCCTTTTTACTATTGCTGCAGAGTGTTTATCCTTCCGAGGTCTCTTAGGAATCTGCAGTAAAATTGGTTCTATACCTTATTCCGCTTCGAATTTGTTGGCGGTTGTAGGGTATTAATTTTGTGATAATAAAAACATCAAAGTACACCCTAAAAGCCTGTTTTTTTAAGACTTAAATGGTTATTCAGATTGCTCTTTTAGGTATAATATTAAGAGACAATGAAAGAGTATAATTTCCTAATCAGATCCAGCACTATTTGTTTCACTACGGCTGCCTAGGACATAACAATATTTTGTCTAGTGATGCGTCAAGGGACAATTGGTGTCAAGATCCGTGTCTGCGGATCTTGGCACCCTTGATAACTCACTATGATAAATGTTTGCAATATAAAGGCTATACGGTTAAGATTTTTGATTTAATAAATAAACTGAATAAATGATTTTATTTTCTTAAAGAATTATTATTTTAACTTATAGAATGTCATCTAGGTATGTTATTGGAAATTAATACGTTCAAAGATCCGTCTAAAAAGTAAGTCTACTCCGCCGTGTGGTGACGGCAGAGTAGAATACAATTGTCACCACCCCAAATCTCTCCCGTGGGTGTCGTACAAGGCGTACTAAGGATAATTCAATGATGAGGAATGGGCAGCAGCGTTCCTCTAATACCACCTAATAATAGCAATGTACTGCGACTTTTGTGCCCGATATATGGCAATAGGCTCGCCACCTATTACATGAGACCTAACATAATTGGCGAAACGTGGGTTCACCTCGAGTTCACCTCTGCCTACCCCTTCGGGGATATAGGCGTGATTTATGTATGTATGTATGTGTGTAAAAAGTAACGGATAAGAATCTTTTTTCTCCCTCCGATATTCGCGGATACGGACGGCGGGCATCACTAGTTTTCTCTAATGCCTCAGTAAAATGAATTCGTTTGCCGAGGATAGCTAATGACTGGCGTTAGCGTTCCGTAAGCCACCGGAACCATAGATCGACGTGCCTTCCGCAGGACAGACGTTTGTTAGGTTTACGATGCTCATTTCCGTAAAACTATAAACTCACGACTGCCTATAGTTAGTCGTTAAGATTATGAGCAAGTAAGTGCTTATTGTCTAAACAACCTTTTATTTTAATTAGATTACTAAGAATTCGTAGACAATTGAAACACGTTTTGAAACTGTAATGTATGTGTTATTCCTGCGGATTGGCTTGGGAGATGACAATGATAAAGTTTGATTTGATTTTTATTTGAACATTTTATAAATGTGGATGTGGTACGTCTATACGCATCTGCCCGGATTGCAGAGGACGCGGGTTCGATTCCCGCAGTTTTCGAAATTTTGCCTGACTTTATTTTTTTTGTGATTAAGTAAATACTCTTTATTGCACATAAACACATAATATAACTTGATACATATACAATAGTTTGCAAGGGCGAACTTATCTCTAAAAGAGATCTCTTCCAGTCAACCCATAACGTGTGTTATAATGATGATACAGCAGGCGACACGAATGCAAAATAAAGATAATAGAAAAACATATTAAACTAATCAATCCCTAAAATAAAACATACAATAAATATAAATATAAATTAAAAAAAAAAAGAACTTAAATAAACTACATAATTAAATACATACATATTATATACATAAACATGTACACAAATGTTAATAATATTGATGGATGAATTGAGTTTGCAAAGATCAAATTGATACTTGTGATAGATAGTACTGCTTCAGTCTATTTTTAAAAGAATTGACAGATGGACTATCTATCGTAATAACCTACCTATAGTACCTACCTATTAAAATTTGGTTGGATTTTTATTTTGTACATACAAACAAATCATTTTTCTATCGCAAGTGATGTGCTTAGTGGATGTTATGGAAATTAAATGATGGGTGTAAATGTTTCAAATTTACAATAGGAGGTTCTCGTAATGACTTGAAGCGGCGTTGGCTTGCGACCTCTCATTAGTTTGCCAGACACCCTCTTGCAATCTGATACAGTATCATATGCACTGATTCTAATTAAGCCTCCGTCCAGTGAATATTATAAAATAAGTGTATAGACAGCAGGTTAATAAAGATTTTCTATCATACAACTGAACTAAGTTTTTCCTCGTAACTAAGATCCTATATAGTGATAGAATTCTCAGTATGACAAAAAATATTTTTAAGTAATGAGTAATATAATTTGTGCTGTTGCTAGGGAAATTCCATCAGATATCAAATATCAGTGAATATCAAAAATACTGCCATAACAACATTTCAAACATTTTACGGCTACCCACGTATTATGTGAATTTAGTTTATTATTTTTTTATTTAAAATACTTGAAGTCGTAAAAGTTGCCAGCCACAGAACGGCATTATGCAAATGGTAACTGTGGCTTCTCTAAATAACCTACTTTAAAACATAGTTTCAAGAACGAAATTAGCTTAGCCAGTGAGTTGAATAATGCTCTTAAATAGCTGTGGTGGGTACAGCAAAATTCATAAACTGGTTGCAGGCCGTTGATCCTGAGGTGGTATGTGCGTGTTTTTTGCGATTGCAAAAAGCAGTGTAAGTTGACACGTTTAGAGTTCTTTTTACTTGATGTCTAACAGAGTGGGTGATTAGCCGTTATCTATGGTTGCGAGATTGCGAGTTAGCAAGACTAGCCCGTCACTTGCGTCACAGCTAATAACAAACTATCCTCCTTTGACAGGCAACGTAGCTGATCGGTGAATTATTAACGCGGTATGCGTGTTAAAGTCATTGGTATTGAATCGATTGACCCAAATGTCCTTATTCTTCGGACTTTCGATCAATATGGATTTGAGTCTTTAATGAGTGACGTCACCACCTTTAATTTGAAATGGCAAAGGAACATTGGTCGGTAAAGATAAAGTAAAGACCGTTCTTTTTTATACTGCGGCTAGTTTGGTCGAATAGTTAGAACGAGATGGTTCGAATTCGGGAAGGTGCAAGTGTTTTATATTAGATATAAGACTAGCAGTCTCGGAAACCGTTGTTTTGCACTTATCATCTAAAAATACTACCTATTCTCAGACCTACCAAATATACTTACACAAACATTTCATAAAAATCGGTCAAGTCGATCGTCGGCGCAGGAGTTTGATAACAAATACCGTGACACGAGATTTTTATATATTTCGATGCATATTGTTACCTATTAACACATTTATTGACAAATACAAATCAACAAACTAATGAAATTAGTTATCAAATCGGTAATATCGTCACCCGTATGAATCACACGCGCAAAAGAGTTAAGCAGGTACCTTATCTATATTGATTGATTCTTTGTACCTACGACATTATAATGTAGGAGTATTTGTCTTTTCAACTTGGGCAATGTAGGCAGATTCCTTGTAACGTTTTGTTGTAATTCCTTGTAAATTTCCCTACTAAAATTAGTAATTTATCTGCCCGATCAATCAATTTGTTAGTTTTAAATAAACTGATATGTAATATACAATACATACAGCCGCGTGGTGACGGCAGAGCAAAATACAATTGTGACCATCCTCATCGCCTTGTACGACACCCGCGGGAGACAGCGGGTGTCGTCCGTTGAATAGCATGGTGAGCGATACGTCGAAGATAAGATATATTTTATAGTATCTTCGTTGTGTGTGATACGCTTATGGCGCACATTGGCGGCATTTTGAAAACGAAAAGGTATCAATTCAAAAATATAACTAGTGGTTAGGTCAGAACCAAAACAAAGAGTGCAACAAGTTGTGCTCTGTCGATTACCACACGGCATTATGAAATGAAAAATGATTTTACATACATACATAAATCACGCCTATATCCCTTAAGGGGTAGGCAGAGGTGAATTAACACCCACTTATCGCCAATTTAACTAGGTCCCATGTAATAGGTGGCGAGCCTATTGCCATCTATCGGGCACATCAATGGCAGTATATTGCTAGACGGTACAAGAGGAATGCTGCTGCCCATTACTCATTGCTGTCTTTACCCTTAGTCGCCTTGTACGACACCCACGGGAGAGATGGGGGTGGTGGCAATTGTATTCTACTCTGCCCTCACTACACGGCAAAAAAATGATTTGAATCATTTATTTAAAGCATAATATAAAACAGTCGCAGATTTAAATAGGTACAGTGTCACAAAACATGCTTAAAATGTAACTTATTAGGGCATACAATAAGAGCTCGGCATGTTTTCAGGTCGAGCTTAGCTCTTAAGCGTATTAAGGCCCGGCGCACATTGGCGGCACGGCATGGCAAGGGATCCTTGGGCATCCCTACATGTTAAAGCACACTGGCGGTTACAATGCCGTGGTATCCTTAAGCGTGCCGAGGCGTCCTTAATCGTGCCGAGGCATTCTTTTAGGTCTTGTCTTGTCGCGGTATCCGAAGGAATGCCGAAGCGTTCCCATTAGCACGGCACGGCATGCCTAAGCATCCCACGGCATTGTTTTTGTAGCTACGGAATTCAACATTGATCTTTCGACTTTATTTTCATACTCTTTAGTTATATTTTTATTCGTCGCCTAAAATACTCTGCCATGCCGTGCCGCCAATCTACACCGGCCCTAAGATGTCCACACACAGGGCGTCCCCCTCGCGCTTTCTCAATTCCGCATTATACCCGCTCTTCCGGGAACCTAGCTCGTGATTTCCCGAGGACCTCTAACAATCTCTTTGTGCGCGACCTCGTTTTGCGCAAGACCCGCCTAAGTCGCTGTCGGATGAGTTTCTTTTGCGTCACGCTCACGACGCGATGTGATGCGAGCGACTTTAGACCTCAAGTTCGTTGCAATAAACTTGCATTGTTACAACATGTGTGTACAGACAACCGCACGTCAGACTACCACAAAATGTTAATTATTCTCAGTCGACTTTTGGCTCTACTGCCAACAAGATATGGTTGACAATCGATTGAAGAAATTTGACAGTTTAGGGTGGTCTGAAGAGCCGAATACATACATAAATCGCGCTTATATCCCCGAAGGGATATGCAGCGATGAATGAACACCCAGATTTCGCCAAATAGGTTAGGTCCCATTTAATAGGTGACGAGCCTATTACCATTTATCGGGCACGGAAATCGCAGTACATTGCTAGGTGACATAAGATGAACGCTGCTGCCCATTACTCATTGCTGTTTTAATCCTTAGTCACCTTGTACGACACACACGCGAGACATGGGGGTGGTGACAATTGTATTCTTCTCGGCGTGTGTACATATTAGAAATATGTGCAGTTGATTTTATTTTGTGTTTTAAAAATGGAATTGATACCGCAGCGATGTAGCTCTCAGACTTTAAGTTACAGTTAAAAGCCACAGTGATAAATAACTCTCAGTTTTGTCAGCTCTCAGAAAATTAAACAAAATGGTGCTTTCCTTTATACTCCGGCCAATCATTTTATTTTCTATTTGATAGTTATTATAGCGTTGAGAAAAACTATTAGTATATACGATATCGATACAAATTATCTTTTCACGGCAAAGAAAATACTAGATCTATTAAAAAATCCTAGTGCGCACGTAACTGCCAAAAACAGGGATAATATTGGTAGAAGAACCCAAAGTACTTTATTTTCGGATTGGAAAATTCATGTGGCCTTAGATAATTTAGAAGAAAAATAATTTATAATGAATGTCGATGAGAGCGTTCATCGAGTGACGGTGACGACTCTTCTGATATTGTTTGGAATGGTATTTGTAAAATTTCTACACAGACTTAAGTGTTAAAGAAAGCCCCATAAAAAGTTTTGGTTAACATTGGATACTTCTGTATTGTCCATGAAGAATACTTCGTTTGGTATTGTTCTTTTTGTTGGTATTAGGTAGAATAATTAAATAGTAAGGAAATTATTTAGAGACCATTTTTCTCTTCAGAATGTTTATATTTGACAATCCTATTTTTCATTGACAATATAAAATAGACAATAAACAAACCACAACTAAACAAAAGGTTCTAATGAAATTAGACATGCTCCGGCACGAAAGGTAAATAAGAAAAAAAACAACTAAATATGAGTAGCTCTCAAAGTCCCCACAGTTATTCAGTGCTCGTCCGGTATAGGGCACAAGGCTGTCACCGCTCTTCTGGTTCTATGGCCGTTTGGCAACTGTACTTCCACGACTCTTACTTGACCATCAGCCCCGGGTATCAAATGCATGATCCTGCCCAAATGCCACTTGCTGGATAAAACGTTGTGGTCCTTGAAAACGACCAATTGACCAATCTCGACATTCCGTTGGCGCGTTTTCCATTTGTAGCGCTTTTGTAGCTCACTAAGGTAACGTTCGGACCACAGCTTCCAAAATTGTTGTCTTAGCCGTACCAGTTGATGATAATTGGTCAGTCTATTGCTGGGAATATTCGTAAGGTCTTGCTCAGGTAACGATATGTACGGACGTCCAATGAAAAAGTGTGCCGGCGTTAACATCTCCGAACACTCTGGCTCCAAGGGGGTAATAGGCCGTGAATTTAATATGGCTTCGATTTCGGTTAGTATGGTATAGAATTCATCAAAAGTCAATAATGCATTCCCTAAAATACGTTTTAAATGATATTTACAACACCGCACGGCCGATTCCCACAGACCCCCCATATGTGGCGAATAAACCGGGATAAACGACCACTCGATCCTCTGGTTGACCAAATAATCATTAATCGACTCTTCATTATCCAGTAATAGCTGGTACATTTGTTGCAATTCCTTGTTCGCACCAACAAAGTTTGTTCCGTTATCCGAAACAATTTTTGTTGGCTTGCCTCGACGCGCTATAAACCGACGAAGAGCCGCAAAAAAATTGTCTACTGTCAAATCCGGTACTAATTCTATATGCACCCCCTTTGTGGCAAAACAAATAAATATGCAGACATAACATTTAAAAACCTTATAACCCCTCCCTCTGCGATCACGGATTTGAAAGGCCCCTGTATAATCAACTCCCACAACCGAGAACGGCAAGGAAGGTGTTACTCGTTCCGCAGGCAGGTCTCCCATCAAATAGTCAACTGGACGCGGTTTTGCCTTGAAACATTTAACACAATTATATACCGTTTGTTTTGCTAACTGTTTACCACGTATTGGCCAATATCTCTGTCGAATGTGCGCCAGCAAAAGTGTGGGTCCTGCATGTAAGAGCTGAATGTGTTCATGTTGAAATAGTATTTTTACAAAATGATGTTTATACGGAAGGAGAATCGGATGTTTCTGATTAAACGAAAGTGTAGAATTCGCTAACCTCCCCCCAACTCTCAAAATTCTATCACTATCAATAAACGGATTAAGACTTATGATTTCGCTGGTCTTTGGTAAAACCTCATTTCTATTCAAGGTATCATATTCATTTCTATATTCAGCTTCTTGTACAACTCTTAATATTAAATTGAGGGATTGTGAGATTTCATCACACTTAAGAGTTCCTATTAATTTATCCTTACCTTTATTAATATTATTAACAAATCTCAAGAAGTATGCAACTATACGAATTGTTTTATTATAACTAGACCACCGGTCTAATGGTAGAACTTGACTTAAAGATGCCGTCAAATTACACGTGGTCAACCGCTCGGGAATAACATGTAAAGATAATGAGCTATGTATGAGCGGCCAAGACTCTCTAGGAAGTCTGAGCCAAGAAGGACCTTTCCACCACAATTCACAACCCAACAATTTATTTGGTTCTAGACCTCTGGACAAGCAATCTGCTGGGTTCTGCGACGATGAAACCCACCTCCATTCATTTATCTTTGTTAGCAGGTGGATTTGGTTCACTCTATTTGCTACAAATATCTGCAACTTATTTGTTGCCATTTGTAACCACGATAACACAACATTAGAATCTGTCCAATAAAACAACTCAATATTATTCTTTATATCCCAGGCGATTTTAACCTTATGCATTAAGTTTACTAACAGCACAGCTGCACATAATTCTAAGCGTGGTATAGTTTGTTCTTTCAAAGGACTTATTCGTGACTTTGAGATGAGTAATCGCGTCGTTATATATCCCGCATCATCTTCAGACCTCACATATATACAAGCACCATAAGCACGTTTAGAGCTGTCACAAAACCCATGTAGTTCTAGAGACTTTGAATTAGAACAGCTGACATGCCTGGGTATTTGAAGATTTTTAATTTGTCCTAATTGTTGAGAAAACAAAGACCATTTAGCTATAATATCGTCCGGTACTCTTTTATCCCAATCAATTTTCAGTAACCATAGCTCTTGCAGTATTAGTTTTGGTATAACTATCACTGGACCTAAAAGACCTAAAGGGTCAAATATTTTAGAAACGTCCGACAATATGGATCGTTTAGTACAAGCGGAGTTTGGTTCCGTAAGAGTATAATTGAACACATCGTCTTGACAAAACCAGCACAGCCCTAGCACCTTACCATATTGTTCCTTACTAAAGTGTAGTGCATCCTGGTTAGTGTCATTCAAATCAGCTAACGCCTTCATTATGTTACTATTATTGGTTTTCCATTTCCTTAATATCATCGAGTGACCTTGAAGCTTAGCATAAATTACCTTGGAGAGAACTATTAACTTATTAATATCATCATGACTTGTCAACAGATCATCCATATAAAAATCATCATGTATTATTTTTGAAGCTTGCTGTATAAGACATGTGTTTTTGTTTGGTTTATCTACGGTATCTAACATGTCATCCGCTATTTTTTTTAAACAGCGAGTACTTAGAAAGGGAGCTGATGATGTACCGTAAGTCACCGTGTTTAAGGTGTATACATTTAGCTTGTCATGAGGATTCTCACGCCAAAAGACTCTTTGCAAGTGTTTTTGATGAGAATTAATATTAATCATTCGGTACATTTTTTCAATATCAGCATTTACTACATAAGCATATCTTCTAAAACGTAATAGTATTGAAATAATATCTTGCTGATGAGTTTTACCTATATACTGAATATCATTTATAGAAATACCATTATCAGTCTTGCAAGAACCATCGAAAACTACCCTAAGCTTTGTTGTTTCACGTTTAATATTTAATATACCGTGATGAGGAAAAAAATAAGTTGGTCCGGTATACTGCAATAATTCTATATCTGTCAATTTTGACATATGTCCTAGAGCTTCATACTCACGCATGAAGTCTACATAAAATGTCTTTAACGTAATATTTTGTTGCAATTTTTTCTCCATACTACGAAAACGTCGTAAAGCAATAGCCCTAGAATCCCCTAGACATTCTGGTCTTTGCTTAAATGGTATTGTTACGACAAATTTACCCTTTGCATCATAAGTAACGGTTGTATTAAATATATCTTCGCACCTTTGTTCTTCATAGGAAATGGAAATTTGTTTTGGTAAAGAACATTCTTCTAATTCCCAAAACTTTGGCAACAATTCATTAATTAAATTGCATTGTACCACATTACACCTTAAAGCAGCTCCGTTAATTGATACAGGAATAGGTCCCGCCAAAACCCATCCTAACTTGGTTTTTTGTAACATCGGAAGACCTGACCCTAAAGACCTTTGTCCTATACATAGCAAGTTATAGAATACTTCTGCCCCTATAATTATATCGACCTTACCAGCTTCATGATAATTGGGATCAGCTAATTTTAAATTTACTGGTATGTCTAACAAATCCTTCCTTATCACTGTATTTTTTAATACTTCGCAAAGCTCGGGGCCTACAAAACAAGATACAGTAAGTTGATATTTCGTATCATATTGAGACTGTATTTCTACTGTACATTGATAATTTATATCTGTGCTGCTATTATTAAACCCTACTACCTTAACATTAGTATGTTCCTTTTTCAAGTTTAAAATTTTGAACGCCCTCTCTGAGATGAAATTACCTTGTGATCCTGAATCAAGTAACACTCGCAATGGAACTAAATCCTTATTTGCGTTTTTGACCATAACAATAGCCGTAGATAGCATTACTGTTGCCTGCATGGTTCTATCACAATTCACATTAAATTGACTGATGTTTTGAGTTTCGGAAGTATCAGCCATTGATACTGGCGTATCTTGTTCTGAAGTTATAGCTGTCATCTGTGATTGCAAGGTACTAGGTTTATCCGTATGCAATAGTGAATGATGTTTGCCGTGACACATTCGACAGTGACTGGCTCGACACATTGACGTAGTATGATTTGGGTTAAAACAATTGGTACATAATCTGTTTTCCTTTACTATATTAAATTTCTCATTAGGTTTCAAGTTTAAAAACCGGTCGCATTGGTTAAGATAGTGCTTACCTTTACATGCCACGCAATGTGGCACTAACATGGGAGACATGACCTTGGACGACCCCGAATCTTGGTTCGAGCGGTTCATTGTAAAGGTCCTTTCCTGCCGTGTCTCACTTGCGGGGTATTGCGATTCCTGAGTCTGAATAGTTGCTAATAGATCTGCTTCTTTACGTATGAAATCTTGGAAATCCTGTAAGGTAGGTAATTCATTACTTCCCCTTTCTTCCCATTTTATTTGCATTTGGCTATCTAGTTTAGGTAACATAAGAAAGATAACTATTGTGTCCCATTGGTCTACAGGTAATTTTTGTAACTTGAGAGCACGCATATTCTTAGAGATATTATCATTAAATAGGTTTAAATTATGACTTGTGCGTTTAACGTTCGGGAAGTGACATAAAGATTTTACATGACTTTGGACTAATAACTTTCGATTGTTGTAGCGATCGCAGAGGATGTTCCATGCAATAGAATAGTATTCCGCTGAGAACTGTATTGATTCGACAGACTCTTTTGCGTTTTCGAGGAGCGATTGCCGTAAATAATGAAATTTTTGAATATCGGTTAGCGACTTATTGTCATTTATAAGGGCCTGAAAGGTATCACGGAATTCCAGCCAAATATTTAGATTACCATCGAATTTTGGTAATGATATTTCCGGCAATTTTATTTGCAGCGATGATTGGCAAGTCGATTGATGACTATTTATCGTGTTGATACCATTCGTGTTGCAAGAGCCTTGGTCTAATTTGTCACACAATTCTTTTGCCCTAGCAATCGTATCGAAATATAAATTTTCAAAATTTTCTCGCTGAAGTGAATTTTCTTCTGTATCATCAATAACCAAATCTAAATCATTCTGGACAATTTCGAATTCTGCTAAAACTTTAGTAATGGTAGCAATTCTATCTTTTAAATTATGAATTTGACTGTTAGAAATTAGATTACTTTCTGAAATTTTATTTAGGTATTTGTCAAAATTTGTAATTTTAGCCTTTAGAGTTCCGCGTAACACAGTTAATTTTTTCACGTCTATCTCAGCCATATTAAATAAACTTTAATATTACTCCCTTATTTGTGTCTCGTTCGTCCGGGGTCACCATGAAGAATACTTCGTTTGGTATTGTTCTTTTTGTTGGTATTAGGTAGAATAATTAAATAGTAAGGAAATTATTTAGAGACCATTTTTCTCTTCAGAATGTTTATATTTGACAATCCTATTTTTCATTGACAATATAAAATAGACAATAAACAAACCACAACTAAACAAAAGGTTCTAATGAAATTAGACAGTCCATTTTCCACACTGACCTAAGTAAGTGTGAAACAAAAGTTCCGCTAAAAGTTCAAAATATAGTCAGCATCGGCAAAAAGGTCACGATTCTTTTTGTCGCCGTTTGAAACTTAAGTCTCGAGTTGTTACCAGTTTCATGAGAAGTGTAACTTGCAACCATTCAATACATAAATACAATACAATTGCACATACGTTGGGCCACATAAAAATACAATGCAATATACATTAGGCCTTTTAAGAAGGCTCAAAGGGCAATTGAGACGGCTATTCTTAGAGTTTCCCTGTGTGAGATCATATCAGAAATTATGAGATTAGCAGAAGAACTAAAGTCACCGACATAGCCCGAAGAATTGCGGACCTTAAGCGGCAGTGGGCAGGGCACATTGCGAGGAGGACTGTCGGCCGTTGGGGCGGAAAGGCCATCGTATGGCGGCCGCGTACCGAAAGACTCAAAGTTGGTAGCCCCCCCCCACAAGGTGGACCGACGATCTGGTGAAAGTCCCACGAAGCCGCTGGATGCGGGTAGCTCAGGACCGATCGGTTTGGAGATCCTTGTGCGGTGGCCTATGAGTGGAGGTCTCGCGGCCGACTGACTGAATGTATTACATAAACACGCCTATTGACACACGTTTAGAAGCAGAGGTTTATTAACACCCATGTCTCACCAATTATGTTAGTAGGTCCTCTGTAAAAAGTGGCGAATCTATTGCCAGCCATCAGGACGTCTACTCTGAAACTCCGAACGATTAACTCACATCTATCCGTCTTTCTCACGCCACTGGGTGTTAAAATAAGAGCGACAAGGACGCAAAGACTCGTTCGAACGAAATTAACTTCCAGAGTAACGCCTCAGGCCGCAAAGCTCGGTGGAAGTCGCTTCGTAATATCGCAGTATATGTATTAGTCGCCTTGTACGACACCCGCGGGAGAAAATGGGGGGGATGACAAGTGTATTCTACTCTGCCGTCACAACAATTCAATAAGTTGTAGTTTTCAAGCGTCTGCACACTTCGTCGCGAATTTTAGTCTAGGTTGCGGACCAAAAACTTACTGCCGCACTCAGAGACGTCAATTAACTTTCATGAGTACTTAGTGTGAAACAAAATCATAGAAATCGAGACCATAGACCTGGAAAGAATAGCGACGAGTTTTGAATTCTCAGTTTTTGACATTATGTACTCATTAACGGTATTTGACGTCTCTGAGTGCGGCAGTAAGACTTGCTTAATTACGATTAGTTCGTAGCACACCGCGATCGAGCTAAGTTAACATTAGGGTCGATTCTGATGACGTTTCTCTAAACTTAAGATTAATTTGACAACAGTGTTTCTCTTTCATTCTCAATACAGAAAGAAGAGGAGAGAACGATATTAAATTGTTAATTTAGTTTCTCTTTCATTCTCAATACAGAAAGAAGAGGAGAGAACGATATTAAATTTAGTTTTAAGTTTAGAGAATCATGTCAGAATTGACCCTATTATCAAAGGAAGCGGCGGTACCTAAGGAGAATTAATTATGGCGTGCTCTAACGTATTTTGAGCGCGAGCTCGCTTAACCGGTAACCTGCGCGATAACTTCGAATTTAGCATCCTAATGCACTAATAGATTGGTAAGAGTGCTCACTACACGGCTACGTGTGGGTTCTACGGTGGATCAGCGCTGTAATCGCACACGTTGGCATCTTAATAGTTTCCACTGTATTAATTGCTTTGAATATTTTTGTATGCTAGACAGGGAAGCTGTTTGCCTTCATCTCACCTGAGGGTTAGTGACGATAAGTGCGGAAGATGGAATCGAGTTTCACCTGTTACTCACGACCACAGAGGGGCTGCCTATCTTATCACAAATTGTCTCAATTCATAATGTTCCCACTGCTAGGGCACAGGCCTTCCTTATGAATGGAAGAATATAGGAAGAATGAGCCATAACCAACACGCTAATCCAATGAATGACCAAAAATATATTATCTCACATTCTTCCGTGCGGCGTAAGGCACGTTATACCTACTAATCAGAACTGGGGCCAAGACGCTGTTGGGTTATGGCCCATTTTCTTTTTATTCTTACATCCCTAGGAATGGTCTGTGCAGCAGTGGGGACATTAAAAGGCGATGATGTCTGTTAAGCAGAATACAATTGCCACGACACCACATATTTCTTTCTCTGATGTCGTACAAGGCGACTTAGGATTAAAAGAGTTACGAGTAACGGGCAGCAACCTAACAATAAGGCATATATTTTGTACTGTTAACCGGTGGGTAACTCAAGATAAGTGCCATGAAAAACCGAATATTTTTTTAATCATTATTTGAGCGTAATATGATACTTTTTTGACTATTATGTCTTTACTGGAATTGCGTGTGAAACACATTGTCTTTGAAACATATCAACGTATATTCATGAACCCAGACAATTTTCAAATGTATTGTGCACCTACATACATAAATTGCACACAAAACAAGGGTGTAGAAAAGCGTTATTGTATGTGATCAAAGCGAAATGGGTTGAGTTTACCCACCGGCAAAATATAGGCCTCGTGATATGTTGAATTGGGTTGCGGAGCTCTATATCTTTATCAGAATTTATTGGCAGTATTTTACACTGGTCTAGGATGAACTAAGGCTTAAAGGGCGGTGATTTATTCCATACGCCCTTGGTAACGAGGTTTCATTTTATACCATCTAAGTGGCGCTATAAATAGACAGTTATAGCGCCACATTTATATACATATACATTTTAATATCGCAATTTGTCGATATTAAAATGTATACAATAAAATGAAATACTCTGTGTGGTGGACGGCGCGATAAGTAATTATGGTGATGTGTTATTATATTTATAATCATCTCACTCTTTAAGTACCTCTGAATATTTGATCATCATCTTCGTTCCCAGGTGATCTGGTTCATATTGGTTAGACGTCACAGAGCCTGTCGCCCTTTTCTCCGAAAAAACTTTAGTATCATTAACGTTTCATTTGAAAGACAAAATAATAGATTGCCAGCTAATTTTGCTTGACTCAATCATCATTATAAGTTGATGTGAACCTGTATTTGTGCCTCGAACCTTCGTGTTTCCGTCGTTCAATGAATAGAAGGCCGCATATTTTCTCGGTTCTAGTAACTTTATTCAACCTAAAGCGATTCAGCTCCAAGCATAGTGGAATAAAATCGCATATACCAGTCTTAAACTATTCATTAGGTTGTTTCGAGTCTGTGGACCCGTAGAATTATTTACAAGCAGCCAGGGAAGGGATCGTTTTCGTTGTTTTATGTTTGCTCTGTATATTATGATGGCTCATTGTGTATTCATAGTAGCAATAAATTTGCAAACTTTATGAATCGTTCGGGAGTGGTCCATTGCACATTTAGTATATTATGTATATTGCATATTTGACGCCCCATGTACGCCCCATATTATAAGTCTTCGCTCAAGTCTTTACATTTAGTGTGGAATTGAAATATATACGTGCTACTAGAAGATAGATGTGCGTTTTATGTATTGCGGCCTACTTGGCTATAACAGCCAAAATGCGGATTTGTTGGGAAAACACAGTGTTTTTCAAATCAAAGACCAAAAGGATATTTTTCGTAAATATTGCCAAAGTTGCTTCGATGACGGTATTGAGTCAAGAACACAACAGAACTCCTTGTTTTTACATAGATATCTTATTATTTACACATACATACATAAAACGGACCTGTATGTCCCCTCGGGGCCACGTTTCCCCACTGTCGTCACCACACGACGAGAAAAATACGTATTAATCTACGAGCTAATACATATATCAAACCAATCGAATGAACATTTATTGTAATATGTTATTTATTTTTGGGAGATGGAAAGATCTTGTCGCGTGTTAACCCTACTTCAAGTACCCGCCCTCATCAATCGAAGTGGTTGGTACTTTCCATATATTGCCGGTGGCTTCATATCGCCATTTATCATGATTACAAGTGTAAAAGTGTGGTTTTACGGCGACATTTGAATTGTAAATATATGATTGTGTGTTTAAAGGAATACAACATTTTTTCATAAAATATTAACCAGAATTGCCATCTCGTTCATTTTATTCAAAAAATTCTTAGTATCATTGTGTGTTTTAAATTTATGGCAATAAAACTCACTTGTTGCAGGAATGCAAATTTTCATCATTTTTAGGTAAATTGTCACTGCCTATGGTTTGTAATTTTTTGTGTTTGTAGTATTATTAATATTGTCGCGTCAGTATTATTATTATCCTATTTGTATTCAACTTATCTACTTTATATCAAAATTACTATCTGGGTACTTTGTATTGAAAGTAAACCATGTTTCATATCTAGGCAATCTCTGTGTTCTGAATTTTATCCGAAAGTATTCGAGGTATTTTAGGCTTGATGGAGAAATGATTGCATGCGGAAGGTACGCAGTGACATCTGCTATGGACATACATATACTAAGATGCGTCGGACACTTTATAATCGTGATTCAGGCCATGCTAATACCTATTGTTCTGCCTTATCACTGTAGTCATTAGAATTACTTTGACTGCTTTATACAGGTTTCAATAGACACTCATTTCGCGTGCAGCGACACAAACAAAACAACTCATCATAATCCCGCGTTACTTGTCACATTAAGCCGTCAATACTAATTGCAGACACTGCAAGCAGTGACTGCTTTTTCAAACAGGCCTTGAACAATGAACTACTGTATAAGCCTCGGTGCATTACAACCTTATTAGTGTATACTTCCATGGGACCCTGAGCCCACCTATTACACACTGTAACACTAGCGGTATACGGGGAACTGTGCCGTGACATTCCGTTACTTTAGAAACAATAATGACGAAACGTAATGTAAACAATACGAGAAAGCAACATCAATTAAAATTGTTACAACTGACGCGTATTACAAGGTGAATTTCGTTTTGACGTTCCGGGGACTTATCGCTGCTCGAATCGCGCCGCGTTAAAAAACACTTAACGCGAAATGATCTTTCTAGGGTGAAATGTGCTCTTTGATATGGTTGGTTTAATTTTATTATCAAAAAGTTGGTAACTCCAAAATTTTTGAATTTCTGATTACGATGGAATCTAGTGTAGAATGTCCTAAAGAACATGGCGGAATCACTCCTGTCTTCTACTTGTTTTTAGTAACTGATTTTGCTATTTACAAAAAACAGTAATGTTAGTGTAATGGAGTTTGATATTTATGCCACCCAAATGAGTAGAAAATCCTTTAATGTATTAGGATTTCATGGAAAAACTTAGATTGCTTTTAGTAAATATATTACAAGAACTGACAATAATAGATATCAACAATACGTTGCTATGATACAAAGACAAAGGTAATAGAGAGTATCAAATATAAAGAGGTATAATAGAACCTCTTAACAAAATCGGCGTGCGTTTGCGTTATTCAACAGTTGGTATATATTTCAAATATAATAAGTCTACTTTAGTACCTATGTATATTAAATTTATTGAAGTGAAATGAAAATTAATCAGTATTTTTCATTTAAGAGAAAGTGAGGAGAATAAGGAGTTTGTGTTTAGTTGAAACAATCACATAACCTATTAAACTACAGCTTCCTTGTACTACTTGTATGTATTTAGTTAAGTTCTGATTTACTCAAATGGGCTGGCAGCTGAATGTGAAGTGTCAGCTGATCAAACTACTAGAAAAACCTAATAATAGAGGCTACATTTCCAATTCCCATTCGAGGAAAGTAATTAAGGAAGCATTCCAATTAGAATGAAGGGCAAACATTTTTCCGTCTGAAGAAATTCTCAAGTTCAGACAGATGTATGATAGATGATTCATTACGTTGAGAGAACAGGGCACGCCCGAAGACACAGATAGCGAGTGCGTTAAACCACAGATTAAATGTTGCTTGGAAAATAATATTGTGATAGCTAGCTTCAATATGTATCTGCCGTGGTATAATATGGATTATGGACCCGGCACCCACACGCTGAATCCACGGAATGCTAAGAGTTTTCGTTTCTATTTCTCTGTTTTTTAACGCCATCTATAGCACCAAATAGGAAGATGAAGAACAGTGTTATTTGTGTGCATATACATATAATCTGTGGCATAAGCGCGCCTAAATTTATTAAAATGACTTTTGATAGTTTATAAATATGTTTGAACAAAAAGAAAGAAGATATGGAACAGAAAGAAGATATGGCTCAAAGGCCTAGATGCCAAGCCAAAAATATAAAAAAAAAATACGATGGTAGGAGTGCTTGGCGGGCTTTCAATGGCGTCAGTAAAATTTTTATTTCAATCATTTAAAAATTATTTCAGAGTGGACTTTGTGTAGTAAAAATGGTGTATTTTGATGAATATGGATCCGTGTTGATGTTCAATTATGAAGAATCATTGAAATAAAAGTGTTGTGCCGTGTTTGACGTTGAGAATTTTATAGTGGTTTTGACCACCTCATCGGTCACCGTCATGAACTCTGTTACCAATTAACTCGCGAGAAGCACTTCTTAGATGCGTTAAAATGTGTTTCACCCATATTTTAATGTAAAATTAATTTCATGCATTATATCATTCATTCATTTCATACATTATTTTGATTCATTCATTTATCATCCATTCAAAATTAAGAAAAGTAAACGAAAGTATACAAAGAAAGTTCCTAAAGGACTTGTTTCCAGGAACATTAAGACAATAAAAAAAAATCGATCGTAATTTTTTATCTATTTTTACACTTTTTTCTATACATACATACATAATTAGCGCCCACGCTTTGCCAATTATGTTAGGTCCCATGTAATAGGTGGCGAGCCTATTGCCATTTATCGGGCACAAAAGTCGCAGTACTTTGCTAGGTGGTAGGTATAAGAGGAACGCTGCTGCCCATTCCTCATCACTGATTTATCCTGATTTGGGGTGGTGACAATTAATTGTATTCTACTCTGCTGTCACCACACGGCCATTTTCGATAACATTTACTGTATTCAGTCAGTCCTGCATGGGACTACATTATTTCCGTCAGAACGTTTTAATCGATACTACTCGCTTCGTCCAACGAGCGATACCACCAACTGATAAGATCAGTTGCGACATGAGTCGATGATGGTCTGAACCGAAATTTGCAGTTATATCTTTATGATCAAGTTCTTATTTTATGTGGTATATTTAGTAACAAACCTTGTATTAATTTAATAAAGCAATTTGTATCTAATTTATTCTCAAGGAAGTGTCAATATACATAAAAACATACACATTTATTCCCGAAGGGGCAGGCAGAAATGTAGTTACTAACACCGTCATTTCGCCAATTATGTCGAAGCCTAATAATAATATAAAGATTCATTTATTCAGAATTACCAACATAGATACAGCATTTAAAGGGCCGTTTCAATATTCTATCAATAGTTAAGATAGACGTACCACAGTTTGGCTGCTTAGCAACTTCTGTTATTTATCGTAATATACAAAAAAAAACGTGAAATCTAGACTCTAGTAAGCTTACTTTTAACTGCAGATAGAACATTGAATGGTGAAACCCGCCGTTAATCCTTAATAGGTTATTTTTGGTACATGGAAGATCGTGTTGCGTAAGTAATCCTACTAAAAGTAGGTACTATCCCTTATCAAATTATAAGAAGTTGGCATTGACGATGGTAACAAACAAATTTCTGCCGTCACACTCGACAAGCCTCTACAATTAGTCACATAATCGAATGAAATACTTTCAATTAGGCTGTGACTCAAATGTATTAATTAGATCAGCACTGCTAACAATGGTGTTGCCTCTATTAATATGACACGCGTCAATTCTTTATCTTATTGTTTACTACACAAAGAATACACTTTCTACAACTATACGATTTTTAATTTCAATATTATATAAATGTTAGAAAAATTAGTACAAAGCTTTTGGTGGTTAGAAAAATAATTTCGGAAAATTATGGTCTTGATGCGGGAATCGAACCCGCGTCCGCTGCTATCCGGGCAGGTAGGCCCGTTGGCTTACAACGTGAAGTGTAAAGGTTAAAAGATTTTCGGCAAGTTAATTAGTGTCTAGGTTGGCCGAGCGGTCAAGCACCTGCCCGGATAGCAGCGGACGCGGGTTCGATTCCCGCATCAAGACCATAATTTTCCGAAATTCTTTTTCTAACCACCAAGATCTTTGCACTTTCTAAAATTCTCGTACCTAACGTTAAATTAAGTCACAATATTTGCCGTTGTTATTTCAAGATCAAGAGTTCGGAACCCACAGTAAGTATTTTAACATAAGTTTCTTCAGTTATTGATGCAAATAGT
This sequence comes from Cataclysta lemnata, assembly GCA_963931975.1. Taxonomy (NCBI): domain Eukaryota; kingdom Metazoa; phylum Arthropoda; class Insecta; order Lepidoptera; family Crambidae; genus Cataclysta; species Cataclysta lemnata. The sequence continues at coordinate 15,520,272 of OZ008340.1, read as the reverse complement.
TGCCGATTAAATTAACTAATAGCAAGAGCAATATCGTATTCGGGTTATGAAAAGTAGTTATTTATTAAAAAATGTTTCGTATCTTCTGTCCTAAAGTTAATAGCGTACTTCGAAAATAGTTTTGTAAAAATTGAGCCACTTGTGTAATTTTTTACTGAACTTTGTATTTAAAGTACCTAACTATATTGCTAAACCTATATAAATAAAAAAATTGTTACATTATAGTATATTATATTTTTGTATTACTCATTGTTACCGTAGCAGGGTTTATTGTATTGTTTATCGTTAAGTCCTTACCTATTATAACTGACATTATTATCTTTAGGTAAACAGATAACTGCCGCACTCAGAGACGTCAAATAACTTTAATGAGTACTAAATGTCAAAAAAAAACATTTAAATCTAGACCATAGACTCGGTAAGAATAGCGACTAGTTTTGAATTGTAATTTTTTGACTTTAAGTACTAATTAACGTAATTGACGTCTCTGTGTGCGGCAGGAGTTCAAAGTTTCATGGAAAATTCTTTACAGTTTTCTACTCTTCTAGTAATATTGATATTGATCCGTTTTTCATGATCATCTGTCTGTTCTTCAATTGAGTCTCTTTTGCAATCAGGCAGAACATCAACGTAATCGCATGAATTAGAACTTGACTGATTAATGTCACGTTTCTACGACGTTTATTATCCACTCAATACACATCTGTGCTATAACACAAACATAACGTAGGTAGGTAATATAGACTTGAAATAATTATCTGAGATTGTTCCCTACTAAGCCCTATTTGGTATATAAATAGTATTGTGAATAGGGTAAGACAATGATGAATGGTTACTACTTTTGGCCTGCAAATAATTTAGTAGTAGTAATGGGAAAACTTCGTCTGATGGTCTAGCTAGTAGATAGATATTTTGAATCCTATTTAGGCTTTTGTATAATACAAAGATTTTGGTGGTTAGAAAAAGAATTTCGAAAAATTATGATCTTGAGGCGGGATCCCGCTTCAAGATTTCGAAATTCTTTTTCTAACCACCAAAATCTTTGTACTAATTTTTCTAACATTTATATAATGTTAAAATTAAAATCGAATACTTTTGTATAATTTTATTAACACAATACACTATCTAAATTAGCCCTCCGGCTTTTGTCTTGGAATGTGTTTTTAAGGGACAGTTTGATATCGATTGTCTTCATCATAAATAGGTCATACTAACGCTTTAGTTCTCTGTCATATAAACGACGGCGCAGAGCAGTAATTGCTTAATAAATGATTATTATCATGATTGAAATCTTTATTGCATCATATTGGTGTTACATTTTATGTCTTAGAGTAAGTATTGCTCGTAATTCCTGCGAGGGCGCTGGAAATCTTAAAACGAAAGTTATAACAATGAATATAAGTTTACGAACTTATAAAAGGTAAGTAAAAATTCTCGTAAATCATAGTAACATGTTTCGTCCAAGAAAGTACAAATAGAATAAATTTTAATTTTCAACAAAATGAATGTAATTCGGTATTTTATTGTATATATTTTTACATGCATACATACATACATAAATCACGCCTATATCCCCGAAGATGTTGGCAGAGGTGAACTAGCACCCACGTTTCGCCAATTATGTTAGGTCCCATGTAATAGGTGGCGAGCCTATTGCCATTTATCGGGCACAAAAAGTCGCAGGACATTGCTAGGTGGTATAAGAGGAACGCTGCTGCCCATTCGTCATCACTGATTTATCCTTAGTCGCCTTGTACGACACCCACGAGATTTGGGGTGGTGACAATTGTATTCTACTCTGCCGTCACCACACGGCGAAAAAGTCTACTTAGACGCTGACTGTACGAGACGAAACCACTAAGAAGAAAGTGTGTAGGTACTCATGTTTCTATCCTCATTACCGCTTTAAAAGGCCGCGTCAATGCCAAACAGTGCTCATGTGAAATATTTTAATTGCAAACATTTACCGGCGGCGACCCCTGGAATTATCAGAGCGGAATGGATCCGTCCGTCGTAAGGCCCCCCGTTCAGACATATGCGCGGTTGAGAACTTGAGACACGGTACGTTATACATTGCTCGCTATTAAGGAGCATAAGTACTAATTACTGATAAATAGCGAGCAATGTATAAGAACCACGTCTCGCCTCCGCGCGGATTCCGCCGTGTCTGTACTAGCACTAAGAGACTCCCTCGCCCGTACACCTCAATTAGATTATGTTTCAATTTAATTCTCTCTGTGTTAATGTTGCTTTTGCGCTTTCATCCACATGTTTTTTCACTTCTTGCTCGTGTTTTTGTTCTTTGGTCTCAGGGTTCTGGGCGCTTATAAAGCGGGGAATTCACTAGACGGGCATGCCTGCCGGACATGCCCGCGCGGACCTCGTTTGTATAGGCCAGCCAGACTGTGGCGGTCATACAGGAGGCAAACATCGCTCAGACTTAATTGAAGCGAGGTCCGGCGACCATGTCTGCAGGCAAGCCCTCGGGCATGTCCGTGTAGTAAATTCCCCACTTAACAGCCGGAGGGAGGCCTTTGGTTCGAATATGGAAATCGAAATGACTTTCGCTCTCTATAAAAAAAATTCGCGATAGGTTATTAATATGGAAATTACACGTTACATACAAAATATGGAAATTACCATAAATACATTTGATTTCGGTTGGAACACTTCAAAATAACAAAATGGACGTTAGTAACTGAACATAGCTTCAAAATAGAATAATTACTAAGGTCTTAAATAGAAAGAAGAAAGACAATATTAAGGCTATACTCCGATCTCAGTGGCGTGCACCTTGTTGGTTGTTATTGACTATGTAGGGGAAAGTTAATTGGTAAAGGTATACTGCCCAAAACGTGTGTAAAATTATTTCAATTACACCTAAATCCATCAATCAGCCAAGAGACGGCCACTGTTCGGCATAGGTAGGCTAGCATAGCCAAATGAACAGGGAGAAACTAAATTTAGTCCGATCACCTCTAGGAAGCAGACAACAAGTTGATTGGAAATAATCATTTTTATTGTTTAAAAGTTCGTACATTGTATGAGGTACCTACTTACCTACGCGTCGTACCAATTATCGTATTTTCTGTGCGTACTTAATCTTCATTTTGTCTTATTACACGTTTAGGTAGCAAATTACTAGCCATTCAACTTAATTACTGGTATCCGAGCGTCTCTATTTTCTGAGACATTACCAAGTTAGTTTGCAGAAGGAAGGTACGCAATAGGCATATTCTTTATATGGACGTGAAATATTACATTAAGTTTGGTAATACAATGTATTCATGTATTTATAAGACACACGAACAGCCTTCACTACACTTTAATTTATTGATCACAACATAATCAAAAATGTTCTGATATTATCTATTTTATTTTATTTGCGATTATTATATATGTTTTATGTTTTCTTCTAGTCGAATTACATAATTGTACAGCAAAATAAGTAGCCACAGACCAATTACAAGAACCCACATGCAGCCTGAAGCTAAGTAAAATTACAACAAAAAGGATTCTTACACACTAAATCAAAGTCTAACTTAACTAAACAACATATCGTTTTCGGCTAAGGTTCTATTGATAGTAGGTAGTCATATTATGTGCTACACATATTTGTATTCCAATAGATTACAATATCAAAGCCAACACTTAAGAAATGAAATTAATACCTATAAGAAAGAAAATGACATAGCATAGGTATAATATCATCAAGCCTTTTACCACAGGTTCTTTGCACTTGCTACGATTTGCTACTTCTTTGGTTTCATCAAATCTAATTAATTAATCTCTTCATACATGCCCGTCGGATTTGGGTACTCTTGACCTTTTAATAGACTTTTCAAATTATGAAAGGTCTTCCCCTTGACCTTAGCAGATCTTTCATATATCTATTCATTTCATTTCTACTCATTTCTCTATTCACTTCCGCCATATGAATTTTTCTATCTACGTGACCAAACCATGCGAGCAAAATGACGTGTTGCCTATTATTGTAATGCTCTATGATTATTATCTTTTAAATGTCTTTTTTATATTATAATGTTATAATTTTGCAAATACGTTCCGGGTACGTCATTATTCATTAAGGAAATTATTAAGTATGATGTAAGTAGGAACTTTTATGAATTACTCGAACGGTGTTAACGTATCAAATAGTTTGAAAGCAGTTATGCCGCAAGAGCCTTCTTACTAGATAAGTTGCTCAAGCGTAGTACTTTTCCATCGACCTTAAGACTACTTAGTAATAGTCAATTTTCTGTGGCCTTGTTACTCTTGAAATTCAGTGTTTAGTGTGCGTTGAAGGCCAGTGTTCACGAGATAAGCTCGCACAGGAAGGACGGGTACAGATAGAGCTGGGTATACTGTGGATGGAGTGAGCAGTTTGTCGAAGGTGGAAAACATGGTTTAATGTAGACAATTTGTCAGAAGTTTTGACAAGGTCTCGTCTTGATGTAAGTATGTCGTCTTGGTGTCTTGATCAGCTTATAAGTGCTTGTGTTATCGAATCGAATGAATAGTATACATAATAATTACCACATAATTTAAGCAGTTTGGTGACGGCAGAGCAGGATAAAAATTTTCACCACACATATCTCTCCCGTGGGTGAAGTATAAGGCGGCATACAGCGACGAGTATCTAATTAGCAGCAGCGTTCCCCTAATACCATCTAGCAATATAGGTACTTAGTGCGACTTGGCTCGCCACCTATTACATGAGACCTAACATAACTGGCGAAAAGTGGGTGGTAATCTATCTTCTCCTTCGGGGATAAATAGGCGTGATTTATGTATATATATGTATGTAAACTACATAAACAACAGCCTTGACTGTAGAACTATAATGTCTGTTGTAGTAAATTTTCCTTGACATGTAAAATTATTTCCCCCCCATTACATTTCGTACTTGTGACCACAACAATGCTAACCATGTTAATTTATACATCACGTGCCCGCGCTGAGTCACGTTTATTTTTAAAAAGTAATTTTATAGGTAATACACGAAGGCGTAACACGGAGGGTTATTTTTGTATGACTTACCTTTGGTAAGTAGATACCTTAGGTACCTATATTTACTTTTGGCATTCATTCTTACCCAATGTTACATGATTAGTTTGTTTAAAGCAAAAACAACATGCTGCCCCATACATAGATAAACCATAGTATTAAATATACGGGTCTGACGCCATGATCATCACCACCACCAGTCCTATTGTTATTTCCCCACTGATGGGGCACAGGCCTTCCCTATGGATGTAAGAATACCTACTATAAGAAGAATGGGCCATAACCCACCACGCTGGCCGAGTGCGGATTGGTGGATATTCATTTTCACTAACGGCTTCCGAAACGGAAAAACTCTAGATAATATACTTTTATGTTATGCTCGCTAACGCCGTCATTGGAAGGGTGACCCCTTCCAATGACGGCGTTAGCGAGCATTGCTTAGTTTACCCAATCGCAGACCGAGCGCGCTCAGTCACAGAATATTAGGCTCCTTCGTTAGAATTTCTAATTGCTCTTTTGGATATTGTTGTATTTATAACGTACGGTATTAATAATGTATGGTGATTTCTTATAATTATCCATGCATAATATTTTCTCTGTTCGCTGTTTTGCATAATCATTATAATTTTTTTTTATTTACGTGTAATTTTTTTTAACTATCGTGAAATATGGCGTCAGTCCCGTATACTTAATACTGTACATGACACTGTGCCATTGCTTTGAGTGTGCTGGTACGTATGCATGCATATACATATACACCAACGAACGAGACATTGAATAACAATCTCTGAATAATAATACTATTATATAGGTGGTAGGTACACTTACCTAATGAGACAAAGGCAGACTCTCCCTCTTACTGCCGCGCTCAGAGACGTCAATTAACTTTAATGCGTAATTAACATCAAAAAATGTCACTTTTAGACCATATAATAGTGAGTATTAAGTTAGTTAGTGAGTTATTAATTGTAATTTTTTTATTATGTACTCGTTAACGTTAATTGAAGACTCTGAGTGCGACACTTTGTAAAAGAGGCTGTCAAAAATACATTGTGAAAAATACCAGCTGAAATATTTTCAAGCTTATGCAATCGGGGCTTTTGCGCTACTACGTGTATCATCTACAGTTCTACACGTTACACCGAGGCCTCGCGAGTGATTGACACATCCAATAGCGTGCCGAGTTTTTCATTCGGGCCGAGTTGATCCCTGCTCCCGAACCGTCCGTCATTTGCAGCCAGCCGTTTTGTTGAAGGTTGGGCCGCCATCCACTTTTACATGTCGGCCTATTTTATGAAAACCTGCGAACTGACGGCCTATTTTATAAAAACCTATGGACAAGGTACATGTTTGTCTGGGCGATTGCTGTGTATTACATACAGTATCTTATCATCCGTGTGGTGACGGCAGAGTAGAATACAAATGTCACCACCCCAAATCTCTCCCGTGGGTGTCGTACAAGGCGACTAAGGATAAATCAGCGATGAGGAATGGGCAACGGCGTTCCTCTTATATACCATGCAATAGTACTGTGAATTTTGTGCCCGATAAATGGCAATAGGTAAGCTACTGGGAGGCCCTGTTCTGAGAAGAACGGGCAAGAAACTCAGTCGGGTATTTTCCTCCCTTAGTTACATATATAATATATAATCTAAATTCAATGAAAATTTAATGAAATGTCTTCATGCATGCCGAAGGGGTAGGCAGAGGCGAATTAACACCCACGTTTCGCCGATAAAATTAGGTCCCATGTACATACAGTCATTTATCAGGCACGGAAATCGCGGTACATTGATAGGTGGTATAAGATGAACGCTGCTGCGCTTTTCCTGATCACTATTTCAACCCTTAGATGCCTTGTACGATAGACACCCGCGGGAGAGATTTGGGGTGATGACAATAATTGTATTCTGCTCCGCACGGTTTGTGTATTCTGGTCTATTGTATATTTTCCTAAGCGTAGGAGTTTTCTACATAGGGTTCGTAACGTAATCACAATGTTGGGGAGCAGTTCATATTCTGCCTCCGCGTAAGCCGTCGTCGAACCAGTTAGTTGGTAACAGTCCACTTAATATGTACTGCAGCCGTCCTAGATGTATGGTCCACAGTACTCCGCCCGCATCTGGCGGACTTCCTTCATGAATTACTCATGTCATGCGCGTGCAGCTATTGGTAATGGTATAAAAATAACAAGAAAACCACTTTCAAGACATGTCGATGCGTCTTTGGAAATGTCATTATAGGTACCTACGTTTAACTCTGAGACTTTGGAATTGTAAAAGAAGGAAAAGCAATAAGCATCTAGAGTGCTGTTTTATTTTTATGGATTCCTGACCACACACTAAAAATAACTAATATGTGACTAACTGCCGCACTCAGAGACGTCAATTAACTTTAATGAGTATTTAATGTCAAAAATTTTCATTCTAGACCATTGACCCGGCAAGAATAGCGACTAGTTTTGAATTGTCATTTTTTGACATTAGGACTCATTAACGTTATTTGATGTCTCTGAGTGCGACAGTAAGTATATTTTTTAATACGCAAAGAGGGTTGGTGTCAGGCAGACGGTCAGTTGTCAAACCTAAGCCAAAACCTTAAGCAGTATGGCTTGGAATGTTGTCATCCCAATCACTCCCTTCGTTAATTGGTCTCTCGACAAGGTCTCTTTTGTACACAGACATAACTAGCAACATATTTCATTTATTTAGGTCCCATGTAATAGTATAGACTCGCCATCTATTATTACATGGGACCTTATCTATTTATCGAAAAGTGGGTGCTACCTAATTCACCACTGTCTACCCTTTGGGGGATAAAGGCGTGATTCAGTGATTAATGTTTTGTTATACCTAATCGGATATAAAATGCATCGCCCGCCCGACGAAAAACTGCCTCGTCGAAACATGAAATGATCGTACGTAAGTACACATGTTTGTAGAACTCAATGATCGATAACTGCCCGAACCTGAATATTTAGTAGGCACTCCGTGGAACTATGGATATAAAATCGCTACTTGCTTATCTGTCATATGAAATATAAAAGAAAATCGATAGACGTAAATACAAAAAATAAAGTCGTCAGTTTTTTCTCCAAACCTAACAGAGAAATTACCTTGAATCATATACGTCTTTTACTGTACTGTGTTATACGCTCAATGAGCTAGAAATAGCCTTATTTGTTTCAACTGTTTAAAAGCATAAATATTATGCATAATATTGCATATAATATGTGAGACATTTGTATTTTGTTATTTCAATAATATTTGATCAAGAAATGTGGTACCTACCTGTAGCACTGTTTATTTTTATGTCTCATTTCAACCACAGTTCTCAGATTACTTAAACACGACTTTTTATTACTGAAATATTATCCTTATCTGTGTTGTTTTTTTTTATGAAAGTACAAACCAAGAGCAAAGGAATTTTCAGAGTTATCCTTACTTCTAATATCTCCCATGGGCACGCGAAATGGCGACGGGATTAATCAGAGCCGCGCTCTCGTTCCAACTAGCTTCTGGTTTAGAAGTTGCGACCACGGAATTGCTCTGAGTCAGAACAAAATGAAGTGGATCGCGTCTCGTGGCAAATGGCGTCGGTTTGTCTAAAATCCACGTGGGGGCGCGTCTTTATTTTTTACACATAAATTCATAAATCCCATTGGTGTCAGACAGGGGGCCGGCTGTATAACCTCCAAATCCTTGATCAGCGTCTACCGGTTTTTTGGGGAAGGCCTTGTCCTCCTTGCAGCCGAGAACTCCCTGCGAACCCGGTACCTCCACAGATAACGTCCGTCTCTTTTCTAAACATTAATTCATAACATTCACATGCCTGCCTTCCTTTCCGGTGTGATGGATGATATGAATCAAAAATGTGTGGTTGGGTTGTTGACCCCATTCATAAATCACTGAAGGGGGGTGAATTAACACCCACGTTTTGCTAAATATGTAAGGTCCTATATAATAAGGGGCGAGCCTATAGCCATCTCACGGACACGTATATCTCAGTGTATTCCTAGTTGTATAAGAATAACGTTGCTGCCCATCAGTAATGTATTTGCCCTTGTAGGTACGATATCCGCGAAGGAGATGGGGTGGTGACAATTGTATTCTGCTCTGCCGTCGCCACACGGCGTTTTCGTCGCAACAACAAATTCCAAACTCTATTTGAACTGCTCAGTAGTACGACGTTGAAACGTGGGCGCACATTGAATTTCAGGCTTTCTACTTATGTTGAAATCTACAAAGTTTACTAACGACAGCTGTAGTGGCAAGATTATGGGAACAACTCGCTCGCAACGTTACTAGGATTCAATTGGAAATTCGCCGCTTTCAAATTGAATTGAATTGTGAATGAAGTAACATGCCCCCACCCACACATGTAAGTACGCTAAGCTGACATTTATAGGCAAAACTTACTCGGCGTGAGGAAAAAGATAACAATAGTGTGCGTGGGCGTATCGTAAGCGACATAGTGGACATTATTTATAATAATTATTATACAATACTAAGGGCCTGTTTCACAATCGACAAGTAGGTTCTGAGTAGCTTACTTCGCAGATCCTTTGACAGCTGTAATATGAAATGAAATACATGTCAATTTAACTGCCAAGTAAGCTACTCAGAACTTACTTGTCGATTGTGAAACAGGCCCTAAATGATTTCAGAAAACATCTCTTTTGATATTAATAGGAATAGTGTACTGCCCGTACAACAAACTGTTTCGGTTTTAAATAATCGTCCGTTTGATTGTAAAACGAAATAAAGGGAATTTTAAGGGTCATGTTTGGAATTGTTTTTCTATTGAGAAAATTGTGTCGTTAATCGCGTTTTGGCATTTGTAAATTAATTGATTAGTCCACTCTGCCATATTGACGACGTAGACTGGAAAAATAAAAGTGATCCAAATGAATCCTAAAATACCTACAGTCGAATTGAGAACCTTCTCCTATTTTGAAGTCAGTTAAATTAGGTAAATCCTTATTGAAAATGTTGAATATTCGCGAGGTAGCGCCTTAATTGGATAGAGCAAGCGATCGGACAGAAAGTTATTTATTCCCTGCCCACGCGACAGCTATTCCGAATGGCCCACGTAAGCGCACACTATAATCTTTTAACTTTTATTCCAGTAGTTCTGCTATCGTTGCTACAGAACTATAGATACTTACGTACATAATACTTAATTTATGTTAGCAACTATGAAGTAGCCCATTGTTGACAAGGAAAGTGACGAAAGATCGTTCATTTACGTTCATAGGTTTTGTCAGATAGAAATATTAAGGACCCGCATTGTATCCTAGATCAATCTGTAAATGGAATATAATATTATAGTTACAATACTTCTTTCGCCTAATCCAATCACATTCTCGATCAACTGGTATTTTTTTTATTTATATAAACGATATATTTTATTAAACAAATAGACTACATATTAATTGTTAAGAATAAAAACACAAACTTTATTATGTTTTAAGGTCATAAGTTTTGTATTTACGAATATTGGTGACAAAGCTAGCAAGAATACTCGTCTATATCATAAGCCTGATGTTTATGTTAAACACGAGCTAGTGTGCTTATAGAAATAAACTTTTTTACTGACGTTACTTGACTTTTATTTCTTTATTTCGGCTACTCCACTAACAGTGGACCGGACTGTAATTGTACCTAACTCAACTTAGGAACCAATCCTTTGTTCGCATTGTACGTATGATTTTATTGTGAGCTTACCTTGAACGTACTGTACCACGTAAGCGATTATCGTTTAAGCAAGGCGCGCATTCACATTTACTTAGTCAATCGTCAAGGATCCTCCGTTGGCAGCCCTTACAGCTGTTTGCAATTATGTAGCTTCTATAATTAACGACATAGTGAGTTTCATGGAAGCCCTATGTACCTGTAACACAGAATGGAATAATATTGCTTTTGAGCAAGTTTATTGCTATTGATTGATAACATGTGAATGAAACATAGGCATTAATAAAACGTGTCAAAGATCTAGAATTACATACCTATCTACATAAATCACGCCCAATCATCCCCGAAGGGGTGGACAGAGGTGTATTACCCTACTGTTCACCATTTATATTAGGTCACATGTAATACTTAAGTGGGGAGCCTATTGCCATCTATCGAGCACGTAAATCGAAGTGTAATGCTAGGGGAGGGGTGACAACCGTATTCTGTTAACCGCCCCGTCACCACATGCCATTGGCTAGAAACTTCCCTTTGCTCCTGCACCCCTTGTATACAGAATTAAAACCCAATCTTTGTCCAAGTTCAGGAGACAGGCCATAATATTTCCATTACGAAACAAAACAAATATTCGGGCGGTGGCGCCAGATTTTTCCCTTTTTTTTTTTTTTAATAATACTGAACCGAGGATGAGCGGAGTACACACGGCAGGCGGGGCGCGCTAAATAAATAAATAGACAGTGCTGTGTTGCTGCCGACGACCTTCGCCATCTGTGACTGTTCTAAAAATAAAACACGCCGTTATCTCTTGCAGTGCAGCTAGTGGGTATACAGCCTTTATCAAACTATAACTAATTTAATGTTCTTATTATAGGACTTATTTGCACACAAGCAATACACATTTAAAATAAACCCACTTTTAGAGCGGTTACGCACTACGCCCGATCCGAACCCGTGAAAATATGGTCCGTAGTACCCGTAAAACTATTTCTATGGTAACTTACACACTAGATCCGATCACCGTCATCCGATTTCTTTCCCACAAAGCAAATAAATACTTTAAATTGATATAACTTGATCTAATTGATATAACTGGTCATGATGAAACTCACTGAATTCCCCCAGAGTAGGGGTGGCTCGAAAATTCGAGATATAATGTATTGCGATTGCGATACGTATCCGAATTCACTTTCGCTCGAATAAGCTGCTGACAGTAATAAAGTTTTCAAGTCTCAAGTAAGTATATATTTGATATACTTAGAAATAATGATAAGAAACGTACTCCCCGGTCTGACTCAATGGAGCCGCCATTCCTAACCGAATACGCAAAGTTTAGGGACAAATAAATTATAAAGTTCCAGATTATCATACTCGGCTTTGTTAGAGATAGACAAAAAGTATCGTGAGATAAAAGGAAGTTTCTCAACAAAATACATAATTCCTATCGTCAGAACAGAAAGTTTTTCGCGTCACAAGGATGTAAATATAAAATAGTACATCAAACAACGCTCCAGCAAAAGATTTTCATACAACGTTGCTGGAGCGCTGTAATGTTCCAAATTCAAAAAACGCGCGCCAGCAATGGATTTTCGTTTATCTTTGATTTTCTTTGTCCTTAAATTCGATACTTCGCGTTTTCTTTTTCGAAAATAATGACAGCATTTCAATGCATGTTTTTTAAAAAAAATATTAGACAGTCTTCATTCATAGACGCGTGAGTTAAATGGGAATAAAATCCAGCGCGATTGAGCTGCCCATTCGGGAACAGGCTGAGCGGTCCATAGGGATTCAGCGCGAGGCAGCCACCCTCTTAACACTTGGAAATTTCATTTGGGAGTGGTACGTGCCGCCGGAGCGAAATGCCCCTTTCCTTAGGGTCCGCGATTTATATGGAAGCACTTTCAAACTTATTCAGATGAACGCCTGGCCCGGTGCTGAATTGAAATTAGGTCCGCTGCCATCACGCGAAACTCGATAAACAAAAGGTTTCGATATGAGATATAAAGATAAAGAGATCTGTGGCCATTTAGTCAGAACAAGGTAAATACAAATTCATTGCTTTAAGTTTACAGGTACATCTGCTTGTACCTCTTAGGGCCGATTTCACCGCAGAATTAAACGCGATCAGTTGAAGTTGAACTCGGTTTACACTCTAAACTGAGTTCAGCTCGAAGTTTGCATTCAAAATGACGACCGCCTTGGTCAAATGCTCAGATTGCTGGGTATTGGCCAAGAGGTCCCGGGTTCGAATCCTGGTAGGGGCAAACTTTGTGGTGACCACAAATGTTTGTTTCCGAGTCATGGTTGTGTATATGTTTATGTAGTATATTTTCAACATTTATATACATATTTATATTAAAAATATGTCCGTCATCTAGAATCCATAACACAAGTGCTTAGGCTACTTACTTTGGGCTAGACGATAGGTGTGAGTGTAAAAAAAAAAAAATATATATATATATATTAAAATCAAGTTTTATTAAACTCAGTTTCTATGTGAGCCGGTGAAATCGGCCCTTAGTTATCCTAATATGAACAAATGAAAGAGCATTTTTTTGCACTTATCATTGTCTGATCAATGACCACAGATAATTTGGTAAGTGCGGCATCGATCCGCGAGATAATATCAAGCGAGACCTTGTGTCGAAATCGGTATTCGTATCAGTGACTCCGCGATTTGGATGTGTAGCCGCGTTTGGCGTGATCCATTGCTACGGGTTCGCGAGAAGGCAAACAATAGCTCCGCTGCTGTAGGTTAGTTCCGAGGTTCGTAACGGCGCCGACCTTGGAAGAGGGACGCACAATCTCGATCGGACACATCTCCTTCAGGGGAAAGAAAATCTTTTCCTCACGCTCTAACTCCCTAATCATAATCCCGAAACAAAACACTGTCAAGTGGTGGAGAGAGACTTGTCCACCCGTGCTAGGCCCGCTGTAGGTTAGTTCCGAGAATCGCAAGGGCGTCACGCGACCTTGGAAGAGGGACTCTCGATTGCGGAACGGAGCGTCGATCCGCGCCGCTCTCGGGATAACAATAACGTTGTCGCCTTTGTCACGGACACGTCCCGTGTTCCGTGAAAATGGTAAGGCACGTGCAACCACATAAAGGACGTATTATATTAGACCGTGCCCCGTGCGCTGTCTGTGGGTGTCTGCCACAGCACATGTCTGGCACCCTCAATGTCGGTAGATATAAACGGATCTTAATGCGTGCCTCAGTTTATTACCTATAATTGTATATTAATGAATAACTATAGTGTAAAGATTTTTTTCTAAATTTATATAAATGATGAGTTCACCTGTAATTGGGTTGCATGCTAGAATAAAAAATAATTACTAGAATAAAATTAAAAACCGTACCGTGTCCGGTACAGGGCACGGCTCGCGCCCGTTACGGCATAGCATAATTCGTCTTTAAAGCACTGTGCTGTTTACTCCCAACACAACGGAGCTGGCGACAACAGAAACCAGATTACATTTCACTACACAAACACGGTTGGTGGTTACAAAAGCTTCTTCGCTTCTATAACGTGACAAGTCCAAAAATTGTGTTTTACAAAATAGCACGTTATTGCGCTTCAAAAACGTGGCAAGTCCAAAAATTGTGTTTTACAAGATAATACGTTATTAAAGCTAAGAGGCGATTAATAGAAACGGTAGGTGTTGCAATGAAAGTGTCAGCCAGGCGGCGTATCTTGGGAGGGGATCGTTGACTCAGCCAGGCGTCTGTGGCTGCGTAGGAGGACTCGTTAGTGGAACTCTCCGAATCCTTCTCGCAGAATACCTACCCATTACCCGTTTATTCTGCGGAAGTGGAATGTAATATTTTACGCAACTCGAGACTTACTGAGAAGAATTTACGTACAAAATAAAAGGTTTAAATATTGAAATGTAACACTAACTGCCGCACTTAGAGACGTCAAATAACTTTAATGAGTACCTAATGTCAAAAAAAATCAATAAAATCTAGATCATAGACCCGGCAAGAATAGCGACTAGTTTTGAATTGTCATTTTTTGACATTAAGTACTCATTATCGTTCTTTGACGTCTCTGAGTGCGGCAGTAAATTTGTTATGTTTAATTCTCTAGTTTACATACATAGATATAATACATTGTCACGGCCTACTCCTACAGGGATAGGCAGAGATCACTTCGTTTCACTTGCTAAGGTCATAACATAGTTCATTCGCTTTATCTAGTTGCAGTTAATGTTATTAGTTATGCATAGATTAACTGGAGAGCTCCAGAATAAAACTGAAAGCTGCTTGATAAAATGTAAAATACTACTGCCTCAGTTAAACTAGTACGAACTACCGGCCTTTACGCCTTTACAGTACAATATCAGAAACTCAAAGCGCAACTAACTATCGCGTTCACCACAACAGAGGTTGGGAACGAATCAAAATTTTAAACAGAGTGCGCCGAGTGAATCAGAGCGTATGTATGTGCGGTTGGCATGAATATAATGTCAATATTAAATTACAGTGAAAATTTCGACGTAAAGTAATATTTAAAATAACTGAAGAATAAGTAAGATTTTGTAGGACCCAATTATTTTAAAGAGTAGCCCCTCAGGCTACTCTTTAAAGTAATAAACTGCAAGTACCAAAGCCCTGTCGCAGAGGTCGAGTGAAACCGGCAACAGTCAAACGTCAACCTGCTGTACTACCTTACTTGAAGGGTGTCACTGACAAGATTGGGAACATCTTGAAGCGTGCTTCCATTAAAACTTATTTCAAGCCGCTGAAGAAGATCAACCAATTTCTAAGACCTGTAAAGTGTATCAAGATGCAGGAATTTACAAGCTAGATTGTGACTGTGGACTCTCTTATATAGGCCAAACAAAGAGAAGTATAGGGACCCGGGTAAAAGAACACATAGCTGATGTGAAACATAGGCGCGAAACAAAATCTGCAGTATGTGAACATGCCTTAGACGGACCCAACCATTATTTAAGATTTGACAAACCGCAAATTCTAGCAAAAGAGAAACGATATATACTTAGAATGATACGTGAAGCTATTGAAATCAAGAAACATTCAAACTTCAATAGGGATAATGGTTGGAACATACCACCTGCTTGGGACCCAATTATTAGAATAATTAAATCCCAACACCGTCCTCATACTGCCAAAAACAATGATACTGTAAGCTCTGTTTGTGTCAATCGGAACTCCTAATATATCAAATATTATGACGGTAGTAAATTATTACTTGATTGTGAGGACACCTGTCATCTTAAGTCCCCCCCGTGACCACGGCCACTGTAAAGTGATCAAAACGTCGGGTTAAATAATTAATATGCCAAACACCAAATTATACGCGAGTCTTATCCGTAAAAGTTGTTTTATTTCAAATAGAGTCTCTAGTTTACCTTATATCTCGATGGCTATCATACCTAATGAGTGAGAGTGACTGGTAGACTAAGACGATTGCAATCGGCTTGCAGATGTTTAAGTTGGTTTAGGTCGCTGGTTCCCTGATATGTTACAGTTATTATTGTTATTGCAACACTATATTGTTGGCCGAGTGGCTTGATGTTACTCTGACCTATTGTTCTGTCTAATAATGTTACACCCACCTTACTTTTAAACAATTTCATTATGATATACCATTACACACACTCATTAATCGTCAACGAGTAAGGATCTTAGCAAGTGGAAAGAAATGATTTCTGCCTACCCCTGTGTATGATAAAGATGATATAATATATGTTTCTGTATCGTGGTATGGGCAATACTTTATTGCTATAGAATTGTCCGCGCCAGGATACAAACCTGGAAAATCTTGCCGAGTACCATTCGACCATACCGGGTATCAGAAGAATTTATTGGCGTTAGTAGCGCCTATAAATTCTGATGGTCGAACTTCTTGATTTGGTGTTTTTCAGATAGCCATTTGAAAATATTTTTATTTGTTTTAGCAGGTGTGAGAGCTAAAATTGTTACGAAAAAATGAAATTTATTTTCATTATGATCTCACTCCTGCCCTGTCCCATTATTATATAGAATTGGCGCTTGTTACCACCTATGTAGCTTCTAAATACATTAATTGCAATCGAAAGTTCCACAGTAAACCGTAACAGCATAGGAAATCTCGAAATTACCTAGGTACCTACACCCTGTTAAGTAATCTAACTCGGGTCACTTAATTAGATCCGTGCACATTAATTGCTGAAGCTGTGCTGGTTATCTGATAGCTAAAGCAAGGGAAGGTAAAGTTTCTCGTCAGTATTTAAACTCAGGGACGGGATGCACATTCTTGAAAACTCAATTAGTGTCTTAATTAGGCGATCAATCAATCAGGACAATTGTAATTCTTTCTCCCTAAAAACCAACTCCCTTAATTAAGATTGGAACATCGATATTGTGAATTTATAGTTTTGATGTTATAATTTTATTCCTGCAGTAACGAGACTTTATTAGCGTAAATAACCGTTAAAATAACGCCAGGTTTTAAACTGTCGAGTTGCCGCAAAAGTAATTACCATTACTCGACATTAACCTGTTTGATATAAAGAGCAAAATCGATTGACACTTGATGCAACCTGACGCGCTGCGGGCATATAAATAGTGCAAAAGACTGTTGGAAAGTATATGAAAAGTCGCAGCAACTACCCGATTGAAGGCAGAAAAACGCAGTATATTGCTAGGTGATATAAGAGGAACCCTGCTGTCCATTACTCTGAATACACTTCTTTCAGGAATTACTACTGTTAAAACATGCCTCCACTTCGCTAGTGTGTGCAACTATCGTGCGTGTTTGCAAACTCCACAATTGTCCAAGTAGTCACAGCATTCAGGACAAAGAGTCACATTGAATACAGCCCGGGCCAAAGGGCGGCGGTTCGCGTGTTTGCGTTTCATTAGGCGGGGGCCTCGCCCAGTAACGGCGTCGTCATATAGCGTCCTCCTATCTACCACTACCTAACTACTTACAACGTGAAATTTGGCGCCTGATACCACTCCTAGGTTATGACGTCTTGGTACAAGTTGGGGGTTTGTTAATCGATCAATGTTGACATTCGGCAAATAAGGTGGCAGATAGGTACTTGGCCGTCGTCGTATTGGGGATCTTGTGACATACTTTTTATTAAAACTTTTAGTAATATTAAAGCAGCATCTAGCAATACATTGCACGTAAATCGCAGTATATTGCTAGATGGTATAAGAAGAAGGCGGCTTTAATATAACAAAAAGTTTTAACAATAAATAAAAAGACCTATACATACTATTTGCCGAAAGATGGGGTTTCAGGTTAGGAAGAATATTAAAGAGTAAACACGAGCGAGTAAAATGACTTCTTAATTGTCCTGACAGGGAAAGTATATTTTTCAAAAATATATACCTTGCCCTAAGAACACACCCGCCATTCGTTACTTTGAGTCTACCTCTGCCTAAATTAAACGAAGAAAAATGCTCACCCTGCCCCGGCTCGTAACGAAATTAGTCCTGTCATCGTTACACGAATTGGTTACCCTCGCAGGCGCTCCCTTGCAAAAGCGGGAGGCGAAATAACAACGTTTACTGCCTATGTGCTAGCCAATTCCTCTCCTCTTTTATTTTAAATTAAGTAATGTTGTCTGAATAAAACCTTTTTTACCAAACCGCTTGGTATTCGGGTGGTGTGTCCTGTAGATTGGTTGGAAACCATATCCTCTAGATTGGTTGACTGCCGCACACGAGTTCTAGGGGCCTACCGCCTAACTCGATTGCTAAAGCAAAAGCTATAGTTTATGACGTCATGCTGTCATTTCGCACTAAATGTACCTAAACTATTAGCGATAGCTTTGAACGAATGATCACCGAATGATTTTGTATGAATTTGGCACTAAATCCGTGCCGCCTAAAAATTCAGGATGGCTTTTATAGCCGTAAGCAGTACATTGCAATATAGCTATCATCAGCAATCGAGTTAGGCGGTAGGCCCCCAGAACATCATTTTTTTTCTTTCGCAATGTTTTCTCTATGAATACGGAGCGGACTTTTGAAATTTGTCCATGATTTTATAAAAAAAGATAATATGCTCTGCCTGTTGGACTTTATCTCCATTCAACATCAAGTGGGATGGAGTCATTGAAAGTATTTAAAAGGAAGAAAAAAGTGTATCCTATATTTTATTCACATAAAAAGACGTAGGTATTAATTAAACATTAGAAGAAGACTACGGTCCAAGTGTAATGATTATTGAAGTAAATAAACCACAATGTACCACTATATTGGAATGTTTTGGAAGATGCATAATGGTCTTTGTACAGTAACCATGTATATTCCTGCTGTTATATCCTAAATTAATATGTTTGCCATAGGAAAGGCAGCGGGGTATAATTGCATTTGCAATGCAACCAATATGGGGTGGGTGTCGTACAAGGCGACTAAGGATAAATCAGTTATGAGGAATGGCCAGCAGCGTTCCTCTTATACCACCTAGCAATAGTACTGCGACTTTTGTGCCCGATACATGGCAATAGGCTCGACAACCATTACATGGGACTTAACATAATTGGCGAAACGTGGGTGCTAGTTCACCTCTGCTTACCCCTTCGGGGATATAGGCGTGATTTATGTATGTATATGTAGTATGTATTTTTTGTATCAAGTACTCATTAACGTTAATTGACGTCTCTGAGTAGGAACGTTAATGTGTTAACTAGTGGTGAAACGGTAAAAATATTGTTTGACTGCCAGCTTGGTGGATCGTTTTTGGATTTTCATACAAAGGTATGTTAGTTAAACCCTAATAAATTAAACGCAAAGTGCTGAATTGATTGAAATAAAAAATAATTTCTGATAGTTACCTAAAATACTGCTTATGAGTATGATATGTTATGTATAT
The DNA here is from genome assembly GCA_963931975.1 of Cataclysta lemnata. Taxonomy (NCBI): domain Eukaryota; kingdom Metazoa; phylum Arthropoda; class Insecta; order Lepidoptera; family Crambidae; genus Cataclysta; species Cataclysta lemnata. The sequence continues at coordinate 15,500,738 of OZ008340.1, read as the reverse complement.
TGGCAGCAGTATGTAAATTCATTATAGTATATTTGTATAATGTGTTTGTTTTACGATTCTTCAAAATTAAATTTTTGTCTGCGTAAATATCATTTAAGCATTGATTTCTCAATATTTTATAGCGTAAATTTTTGTCTTGTTGAATAACCTGTCAGCATCGTCTAGTACCTTCGGCAATAAAACAACAAGAAAGCTACCGCGATTCGCCAGATTGCTATAAAAAAAAACAAACGCAAGGGATGCTCGGAATTGTGACGTCACGGAATGAACTGGCGCGCCTTTTCAGCTAGTAAACCGTTTCAGTGATTCCCGGTTTCCATTCGTTACGTCGCCAGCCCCTGTAGCACGGGACGTGGACACATCTCCTTCGGGAGAAAGAAAATCTTTCCTCTCGCTCTATCTCTCACTAAATCCCGAGACAAAACACTGTCAAGTGGTGGAGAGAGTTCAAGCATCAACAATAACAGCATCACCAACATCACGTTGCAGAAGCTTCTCAGTGACATTGACAATTATAAGTCATTGTACAATTTTATTGTGAACACCATCAATTATCTTTAGAATGAAAAAAAAAAATTAGCGAAGATGTTAATAATTTTGAGAATAATATAGAGGAAAATTTGTTAAGTTTGGCTTAAAAGGCCTTGAAGCCAGAGCCGTTAAAATTTATAATAAAAAAAAAAAGGTGGAGAGAGACTTGTCCACGTCCCCGTGAAATGAAGTGAGTATTGTTACTTTTTCTACCTATTTCTATTAACATAGGCAGTGTATGTTCCGGTGACCTCGTCGATTGACCTTTTTATCATGGAATCGTCAGTTGTATACAGGTCGGCCTTCGGACTAATTTGACCAATTAACATGTCCAAAATAACAAATACTTGGTAGATTATTAAAAAAAAAGTTATATGTGATGTCGGATGTTGATAAAATTAAATAGATACATACTACATTCATACATAAATGCTGAACGCTGCTGCCTGATTCTCGTCACTGTTTTAATCCGTAGTCGCCTTGTACAATGCCATGCAGGGTAATGCATAGGTATAATTATGTTACCATAATAAATGTATTGTGATATCAGAATGATCAACGAACGTAGTAATAGAGAAATTAAGAAATTAAGTTGATAAATCTTGTTTAATAATGTTTTATTACCAAACGTTTTCATTAGTTTTTCATCCACTTTTAACACTCACTCGACCGTTCATTCTGTGAGTGTTACTTTCCTTTACACTTAGTCCCTACACATATATTTTAAACTTGTGGTCGCCCGCGGCTTCGCTCGCGTTATTGATTGTTGTTCTATAGCCTATAGCCTTCCTCAATAAATGGACTATCCAACACAAAAAAAAACTCAATTTGAACCAGTAGTTTCTGAGATTAACATAAATCACGCCTTTATCCCCAAAAGACAGAAGTGAACTATCACGTTTCGCCAATCATGTTAGGTTCCATGTAATAGGTGGCGAGCCTATTGCCATTTATCGGGCACAAAAGTCGCAGTACTATTGCTAGGTGGTATAAGAGGAACGCTGCTGCCCATTCCTCATCACTGATTTATCCTTAGTCGTCTTGTACGACACCCACGGGAGAGATTTGGGGCGGTGACAGTTGTATTCTACTCTGCCGCCACCACACGGCTTTCTCTCAGCTTTATAATATTAGTATAGATAAAATTCTGGGTGTTATTTTCACCTGTGATCTGATTTGATAAATAGAAATTGATTATGTGCACCTATTATAAGTAGGTATTCCGCTATGTCAGGCAGCATCGTACACAAATTAATGTTGAGAAAGAATTGAACTAACTCACTCTTAGCACTGAAGTACCTACCCTTGAAGTGTACAAAAACCGCATACCAAGTGGCGCAGCGGTCCTGCCCGAGAACAGTAAATGGCGTATTAACTACCTTAACAAAACCGAGTTTCCACTACAGCAGCATTATGGCTTTTCACCTCTGCCGTATAGTTGAGTTAACTTTATTTTTGTCATTTCTATATCTCTGTAACATGAGGTCAGAAAAATTATTGTCCTAATGCGGGAATCGAACCCTCGATATCAATTTTCTTTGTAATATACATATTTTCTGACAATTATATAAAATAAATTAAATAATAACAACAACAGTTCAAATCGTGTCAAAGTAAACACTAATAAAAATCTGGGTTGAATTGACTTGCAATACAAAAACTGGACGGTCTCTAAACTTTTCAACAGTAGATCAAATTGGCCGTTTCATAAGATCCAATTATTATGTGCCCGTTGTACCTATTAATAGGTAAATCCGTGACAAGACACGGTGACGTACCGAGGTCGGTGCGCCCAGACAGTCAGCCCATAATCGATACTAACTACGGAACTGCGATACGTCACTAGTGTTTACATAGCCGTCTCTAAGGAGACCGATTCGTACCGTGTAATCAGCGCCCCGACTGCTACCTGAAAATGTTACCATTGAGTTCGATTTCAATTCGAGTTGTCATCGATTTTATAAGAATTGTTACTTATATTATTAATGAAACACAAATAACAGTTATCAACAGTAAACTTCTAAGAGCATTTTTAATTTTAGTCTTTAGTTGCATAAGACATGGTTGGTGGGTACGAATATTTTAGCATCGATTACAAGTTTCGCTATTATGTATTATGTACCAATAAAACTATCAACCTCCGTCATAAACAATAATTTTAACAGTAAACATATAATTGTACCTTAAACAGTGTAAGCTATTTGTCTGCCGTGCCGCGAAAGTTTCTTTAATTTTTAGCTTTAAACATCAAATATTTAATTGTCGAGTATGTCTCATAGACATAATAAATAACGAACCAATGGTAGTGGTTGGTTGGCGTATCGAATTATTAACGCTCTGGCAAACGTGACCACATTTACGCCTGGCTATAGTGTGTTCTGTCCCATTCCCATCTGTTTTGATTGCCTATTGCAAGTCTTAGCTGAGTGAGGTCCTCATTAAGGAGTCCAATGTCTGGCTAAGCCTATTTTTGTTGTACGATAACTATAACTGCTGCTTTATGTTGACTGTCATTAGAAATTCCAACCAAATTGTTCCCACAATTTGGTTTTTACCGTCATTTTTACTGTCATCATCAATGTGATCATCGGCTTTTAAAATGTCACCACTATTGCTTTCTCTATAGATGAAATATAATAAAAAAAGAAAACTTCTTACCTTGATAAATTTATTTATGATGAATTATAGTTACACAAAATTGATTTGTCTATAACTACACCTTATTATGTTACTCGAGTCGTAAAAGGGAACAAACAGGTGGTGTGTCGTCATAAACATTTATCCTACTACTGAATGTGGGGACCTACATTACATAGTAGGCTAATTCAATAGCTTTTTCTGTCTCAATGTTGGTAGAGTAATTTGCACCCTATATCATATATCAGTTCGTAGATACTGGTCACTGCTCAGTACGAACGAGTTACTTCAAGAACAGGTAGCTACATACTCAGGTATGTAATTTCAGCTGCGTCAACTTTAGATCATTGCCTTGTTGTTGAGTCTGGACTGAACTTGTACTTCAAACTCACAGAAACGAAATCACGTCAGGTTTTTTGAGTCATCATCCGTTACACCAGAAAGGTGCTATTGATGAATGTATCATTTTGGGAAAAGGACCCTGTCGAGATTAATAAATGGATAGAGTGATTGGGATGTAAATATTCCGTGCTGCTCAAGCTTTTGGCTTAGGTTTTACAGCCGGCCGCCTGCCTGACACTATTCCTCTTTGAGTATTGGTAATTGGTATACACCGGGCAATGTCAATTAGTCGACTTTTACGATAGGTGAGTCGGGGCTGGCACATTCAACGTTATTTATTCGCTACCAGACCAGCACGGAAGGATTAGCGGCATGTTATTATGTACAATCCAAGAAAAACATACTTGTTTATCATGCGCTCTCCAAAATCAACCTAGTTACGGTACAGTCGTAAAAAAGACACTACCTACCTATTTCCCACTCAAGACTAATCCATTTAACCATGCTTTTATTGGTTATTGTTCTATTTGAAATCATTACTTTGTTTTGTTTTCTCTCTCTTAACTGCTTCATCTTTATATTTTACTACCTTAGACACCCGTTTCAGTGTAGAATTTACGAAAGGTCAACAAGCCAAGGTCTTTTACTAATGAACATAGGGATTTAGCTGTTTATGATATAAACTGGATTGAATAACGTTAACCTTTATAGACATTCAGCGCAATCCTTATCAGGTTTCAAGCGATTTGGTAGATAAGGCTATGCAGCGAATAGTCTTTCATAGGCGCACACTTCTACTTTTTATTGTTTCACAGTTTATCACTGTACTAAATCAACTGACGTAGGTGTTGCGAAACAGATTGTAAATTGCCCGCAACGTATTTTGAGCCAGTAAATAAGTAAAGGATGTTGTTAAATAGAGTTTGTTTCAATATAAATTAAACCCTCGCGTTCGTTTTACCACAAAGATCGATTACCAACTTGATATATTTGCTAAAGGTTGGGAATAGTTTGCAGTGCTTTTTTCTTGGCATGTTATTGTTTATAGAAAGTAGTTTTGATAATATCACCAGATAACAACATAATTCTTTCGGATATAGTGCCATGGGTCATGTATGTTTTTATTGTCTGAGTAAGTGTATATTAAAAGAAAATAAACCCACACTAATTAACACATTATTTTGTAATGAGAATCTTGACGCTGAATTATAAAGAAATATTTATTTATTTATCGAATAGAAACATTAATTATCGTTGCTGGTACCGTTCGTCGCTTGAACCGTATATTAAAACTAATTTCTTTTGTTTTCAGGTATGATGCAACGGTGGCCTTGTGTCAGTATCATCCCGTGTACGAGGGAATGGCTCGGACGAGTGAGTTTCAATATCGCTCGAAACACTGATGACTGATTCCAATTGTTAAGCGGGAATTCACGAGACGGGCATGCCCGCCAGACATGCCCGCGCGGACATCATTTGTATAGGCCAGACTGACTGTGATGGTCCTACACTAGGCAAAAATTGCACAGGCCTAATAGAAGCGAGGTCCGGCGATGCATGTCTGCAGGCATGCCCGTGTAGTGGATTCCCCGCTTTAGACTCGTTGAGCTATAAAACAGTGATGACACAGAGCACCCTGCGGAAAAGAGATGAGACTACTAAACGGTTCAGGGGCCTTCTATTGGAACCAATAGAACACAAATAAATGTAAATTTTTGACAACTCTTCAATTTGACACGACAGTCGCCATGTTGTTTTCTGTGGAACACTTCAGTTTGATACCGACTGTACGACATTTCGCGTGTCTACATCTCAAATGACGAACGGAGATTACTTGTCTAGAATAGTCTAGAATAAGTTTCACCTCACGTGTGTGCAGATACTAGTAGTAGGTCAGGCTCGAAAATACATACATACACATACATACATAATTCACGCCTATATTCCCGAAGGGGTAGGCAGAGGTGAACTAGCACCCACGCTTCGCCAATTATGCTAGGTCCCATGTAATAGGTGGCAAGCCTATTTCCATTTATCGGGCACAAAAGTCGCAGTACTTTGCTAGGTGGTAGGTATAAGAGGAACGCTGCTGCCCATTCCTCATCACTGATTTATCCTTAGTCGCCTTGTACGACACCCACGGGAGGGATTTGGGGTGGTGACAATTGTATTCTACTCTGCCGTCACCACACGGCCGTCGAAAATATATATCACTACAAAAAATTAGTTTGCGTTTCCTAGCATTGAGGTACACAATCATTGTGACATTCATTATCATACATTATCTTCTGTATGTGGGCGCGATACCCGACAGTAATCTAGTGTCATGCTGCGAATCAAAACAAACAAACAAATAAATCTGAAACACTTAAATGGTGTATATAAAGTCAGCTTTATAATATACACTCTAGTGGAAAATATCAGGCCTGAACTATAGATAAATAAATAAATTCAGGATGAAAAAAGATTCGTCATACCTACGTAACCAACCACAGAGGTAGTGTAACTGTCACCTATATGTTGTAAGATCTTGTGACCCAATTTCAGCTTTAAGGGGCTCCTTCACAACTAATCAACACTCACTCTCGCCACTCCGACTTCTCCCTCTGCTCAGTAGGGTTTGGTAAGTCTCTACAATATGAAAGACGACTTATTTTAACAACCGCCGTAATACCAAATTACAATACAAAAATCTGATAACAATAGTACAATAATTTGCAATTCTAACAATCTATAATTGTGATGTATTCAATAGATAACCTACATGTCGTGTTCGCAAGCTTAAAACCTTCATGCAAGCCATCAATTTGGCCCATATAGGTAACTCCTGGCCAATATTTCGGTCTGTCATCACCACTGAGCGAGTTTCCCTCTTTGTGCTTTGAAAAACGCTAATGGAACAATACATTTCCCAGCCAACAAAAAACGCCCTTGTCCCGCTAAGAAATTGGAGTAGGTAATAAAGACAGCGAGTGTACAGTACAATTCACACTTTTGCTACATAGATATAAAAGCTATGCATTCGGAGGCCTGGCGTGGTTTTTCTAGCTACGACATTGAACACGGACGAGGTGGATATAGGTTAATTGAAACGGCAACAATTTTCTCGTTTACCTTCCGTTTTACGGTATAAAGATTTCCTGGTATGAAGAGTGTGGAAAATACCGTGGCTATTACGAATTACTTATGGACGTATAGGTTGATAGAAGAGACCGACAGAGAAGAATTTAGTTATCACCACCCCTGCCTATCTCGTGGGCGTTCTTCTAAGAGTTCTAATATTACGAGGAAGGGGCAGCAGCGTGCTTGGGCCATCTAGCAAATTACTGCGACTAATTCCCTTACATGGGACATAGAATAAGCTGGCGGACCGCGCTCAGTCTGTATGAACATAATCTACAGGGCAACCAATTAACTTGACAGGCGGCGAAATTTGGAACACCTTTAAGTTACTCATAGATTTTGACATAATTCTATAATATGATACAGCCGTGTGTTGACGGCAGAGTAGAATATAATTGTCACCACCCCAAATCTCTCCCGTGGGTGTCGTACAAGACGACCAAGGATAAATCAGTGATGAGGAATGGGCAGCAGCGTTCCTCTTATACTATCTAGCTATGTACCTACTGCGACTTTTGTGCCCGATAAATGGCAATAGGCTCGCCACCTATTACATGGGACCTAACATAACTGGCGAAACGTGGGTGCTAGTTCACCTCTGCCTACATATAGGCGTGATTCATGTATGTATGTCTATGATACTCTTTGGTTCGCCACTAGCGACATCAAAAAGTGCCAAGTAAAATTGGACGTACTATCAACGTTACAGTCCGACAAGTTCTTGCGCGACCTTCCTGCGGTATGAGACGGTGGCGGGGACGGGGCGATCTGGATGTTGGCGGGGGCGGGTGATGCGGGGAGGAGCGAGTTTTCCCTCCTCCCCGCATCGCCCGTCCCCGCTGGCATCTGGAGTACCCCGTCCACCGTCTCTGATACCGCAGGAGGGTCGCGCACGAACTTGTGGGACTATAGTGTAAAATTCGTTCCACAAAAGAAGTCCCTCCTATAACATTATTTCGCACTTATTGCAAAAATTTAAGGTTTAAGTCGAGAGTGAAACGGTGTGTAGTGCATTATGGAAATATAATGTTTATATTACAAGCCGGAAGACGCGCTATCTATAGCGAAGGAAACAGGGAGACAATCAGTAACGCCCTTGGAATATCGAGTGCCCTCGTTAATGAAATTCTGATCAGGCACCTATTCCTGTTTTCATCAGTAATACAGTGGATAAGATAAAACGACAAGCACAAAATAAAGTTATTTGGACCATTAAATATGTACATACATACATAGAACGAAAGAAAGAAGAAAGAAAGATAGAAAATTTTATTTTCACACAGACATGAGACATTACATGCAATGCAACATTGTAATTGTCAAATTAAAAACAAATATTAAATAAAAGTGCCTGCTTTAAGTATTACTGTCCAAACTCACTGCGACTCCGACTGCGCCAAAATAGGTGCCAGGCCAACTGGCGAATTCAGCATATTGTCAGGTTTAATAAAAAATAAAATACCTGACATAAATCATGCCTATATCCCCGAAGGGGTAGGCAGGGGTGAATTCACACCCTCGTTTCGCCAAATGTTAGGTCCCATGTAATAGGTGGCGAGCCTATTGCCATGTATCGGGCACGAAAGTCGCAGTACATTGCTAGGTGGTATAAAAGGAACGCTGCTGCCCATTCCTCAGCACTGTTTTAACACTTACTGCCGCACTCAGAGACGTTAAATAACGTTAATCAGTAATGACAATTCAAAACTAGTCGCTATTCTTGCCGGGTCTATGGTTTAGATTTGAATGAAAATTTTTGACATTAAATACTCATTAAAGTTAAATGGCGTCTCTGAGTGCGGCTGTTAGTCGCCTTGTACGACACCCGCGTGAAAGATTGGATTTGGAAAATAAAACAATGAATAAAGTTTGTGACACTAAACCCAATTCGCGCAACTAATTGGAATTTATATTCGTTCAACAAACAGTGTTATAATTAAATTGAAACTTATTACACTGTCAGTGTTGAAGAGAATCGAAATGACAATCAAGATTTTGTTGTTTAACTTTGTTCTAACATTGAGTGAATTGTTTTTGATTACTTTAAAATGTAGTAAGTGGGTATATTTTTGAAGCGTTTTCGTTAATAGATCAATGGTTTTAGTTAAATGTGGGCTAGAATTTCATAAGCTGAACATAACTTTAGAGGACTGGCTATCGGATGGGTGACCAATTATCGTTAAAATTGGATTTCAGCCATGGCATACATACATGTTTGAAGATTGGTCACCCTTCTTTGCCGTTGAAAAAGCCACTGTTCTTTCTATCGATCGCAAAACACCGTCTTCAATAAACGAGCTAAACCGATGATATATCGTATCGAGCTTTTTGACACAAACAGTGTTATGAAACTAACGCCAGTATGCCTAGCACGGGATGTGGACAAAATACTCTCTCCTCTCCTCTCCACTTGCCAGTGTTTTGTCTCGGGATTTGATGGGAGTTAAAGCGAGAGGAAAATATTATCTTTTCCCCGAGGAGACTTTGTCCCGCGGGGGAGATTTTGTCATGTAGCACGTCGGCAACCGTGAAATTAAATTCCGGTAGGCCGGAGCTTCGTACGTAATGCAAATTCTTCCCCGAATGCTATTTACCCTGCATCCCCCGTAGCACGGGACATGGACATGGACAAAATTTCCTCGGGGAAATGAAAATATTTCCCTCTCGCTCTAACTTCCACTAAATCTCGAGACAAAACACTGTCGAGGTGGAGGGAGATTTTGTCCACCTCCCGCGCTAGGCCTACAGATTAATATATAAGGTGGATTCGTGTCTCGTCATACATTATTAACGAGCTGAGGTTTGTAATAGGTACAGACAACAGCAGGTCAGTTTACCACAACAAAATGTAACAACAAAATGTACATTTTCGTCATTCCATTTTCAACCCAAATGCGTAAGTAATAAAGCGTAATATCGATTTGTAAAATTTGCCATTTTGTAGTAACCTGACGTGCTGTTGACTTTAGTACATTCTCCAATATGGATTGCCTGCAAACCAGCCGGCGGGTGGGATTTTGTAAATGTGACATTAACATTATGATCTTGAGGCGGGAATCGAACCCGCGTCCGCTGCTATCCGGGCAGGTGCCTGACCGCTCGGCCACCCAAGACACTAATTAACTTGCCGAAATTCCAAAGCAGATATTTTTACAAATACCGTGCGTTCGGTTAAGCTTGGGTTTGCTTTATAAACCATTCGATTTTAATTTTTAACATTATATAAATGTTAGAAAAATTAGTACAAAGATTTTGGGGTTAGAAAAAGAATTTCGAAAAATTATTATAATTATAATTTTTCGAACGCACGGTATTTGTAAAAATATCTGCTTTGGAATGTTAAAATTTATTTCTACATTGCGAGGGTACCCGTTGGCTTGCAACGTGAAGTGTAAAGGTTAGAGGAATTTCGGCAAGTTAATTAGTGTCTTGGGTGGCCGAGCGGTCAGGCACCTGCCCGGATAGCAGCGGACGCGGGTTCGATTCCCGCCTCAAGATCATAATTTTTCGAAATTCTTTTTCTAACCCCAAAATCTTTGTACTAATGTGACATTAAATAAATAAATAAATTAAGAAGGTACATTAGGAGTATTTGTTTTTGTATTGCGACTGGCTAAGAGACGCTCCGTAATAAAAGCAGTCAGTACGTATTGGAAAGCCGTATGGGGACGGCAGAGCAGCACACAATTGTTACCACCACCCCGTCTCTCTCGCGGGTGTCGTACAAGGCGACTAAGGGTAAGGACGACGGCGTTGAGTAATGGACTGCAGCATCCTCCCTATACTATCTAGCAATCTTCTTCCTGCTATATAGCAATGCACTGCTTACGGCTATAGCAGCCATCCTGAATTTTTGGGCGGCACGGATTTTGTGCCAAATTTATACAAAGTCATTCGGTGATCATTCGTTCAAAGCTATCGCTGATAGTTTAGGTACATTTGGTGCGAAATGACAGCATGACGTCATAAACTATAGCTTTTGCTTTAGCTATCGAGTTAGGCGGTAGGCCCCCTGTTCCCAGGCTACCTGGGTTAAGCGCATGTTTCCTTTTCCATTCATTTCGGTCAGACGTCATCAAGCCACCCATGCCCTTTAGATTCATATCATTCATCACACCGTAACGATGAGTGATGAATGAATGTATAAAAAAGAGACGGAACGGACCCGCATGTCGATAGACCAATGAACGGAGAGAGTGATAAGAATGACAACATTCCAATCCATACTGCTCAAGATTTATGTTTAGGTGTTACACTTACAGCCGGCCGTCCAACCAACCCTCTTTGGGCATAAATAAGCTATAGTATTATATACAAGAATTCGATCAAAAGATCCTTGAAACTGTAGTAAAAACCCATCGACTTTTTACGAGTTATGCAAATGTAGTACTGTACTAGTCTGACTCATTTCCCGGGAAAGTTTTCAGGAGGGTAGGGTGGTGTACTGTTTGTTCTTTGTCCAAAATGGACGCGGGTCGATTCATTGGCGGGCGCGATCCTTAATTGAGCTGCATACTTTTGCTCGGTTCACATTTTTGCTTTCGTTATCTGGAACCCACCAATCCGCATTAAGTAAAGTCTTCTTCCTTCCGTTGGTGAATTGGCCGTGTGGTCACGGCAGAGTAGAATACAATTGGCTCCACCCCAAATCTCTCCCGTGGGTGTCGTACAAGGCGACTAATGATAAATCAGTGATGAGGAATGGGGAGCAGCGTTCCTCTTATACCTACTACCTACTCTAGCAAAGTACTGCGACTTTTGTGCCCGATAAATGGCAATAGGCTCGCCACCTATTACATGGGACCTAGCTAAATTGGCGAAGCGTGGATGCTAGTTCACCTCTGCCTACCCCTTCGGGGATATAGGCGTGAATTATGTATGTATGTATGTATGTTCTTCCTTCCTGCCCTGTTCCTAGTCTATTTGGGCTGGGGTCGGCGCAGTATGTTTCCTCTTCATTTTCGCTATCGTAGAAATTCAACATGTATACTTAAGCTTTCAATTTGAACACATCTAGTTTACGCCTACAACATCTTCAAAACATGTTTCCTACAACCCAAGACGAAAGTCTCTCAATGTTAAAAATGGTTAGTTTTGAAGTTGTCATTTAGAGCTATCGAATTAGATAACGTCAGATACTAAACAGTACCATTGTTACCAGCAAACAATACCAGCAAGTTATCATTTCAAGCTAGTCAATATTACAAAGATTTTGGTGGTTAGAAAAAGAATTTCGAAAAATTATGGTCTTGAGGCGGGAATCGAACCCGCGTCCGCTGCTATCCGGGCAGGTGCCTGTGACCGCTCGGCCACCCAAGACACGGTGTCTAACCACCAAAATCTTTGTACTAATTTTTCTAACATTTATATAATGTTAAAATTAAAATCGACTAGTCAATATTTTCATTTTGCATACAGTGTCAAATTACACTGATAATAATTTCGTATAAAAAATGTCTGTGTTTTAAAAATGTTACTTAGATTTTCTTCAAGGGGTTTATATGTATTAGTGTTCTACAACTATGAATCAGACATTTTTATTAGAATCACTACCATTTAGTTCTCAATACATATTAACAGTTCCACGTATGTCACACACGCCGTTACGCCGTGGAACTTTGTATTACAAGGCATTAACAAGAATCACCCTAGCTTATGGGGTGTTTCTGCAACAATGGACGCTCGACAATGCCATAGCTTCACACCGGCTTATGCGGCCCGACAATGATGACACGTTTGATTAATCGTCACAATAATAATTCTAAAGCGCTTGCCGCTTTTGTGCCTGGCTATTACACCACTCTTAATAACCCTTTAGCACAAACAATAGAATATTTATATTTACGTAATTGATGGGCACAGGTGATGAGGCTATTCTGCCGTCCTAATGTACATTAATACATACATAATTCACGCCTATATCCCCGAAGGGGTAGGCAGAGATGAACTAGCACCCACGCTTCGCCAATTATGCTAGGTCCCATTTAATAGGTGGCGAGCCTATTGCCATTTATCGGGCACAAAAGTCGCAGTACTTTGCTAGGTGGTAGGTATAAGAGGAACGCTGCTGCCCATTCCTCATCACTGATTTATCCTTAGTCGCCTTGTACGACACCCACGGGAGAGATTTCGGGTGGTGACAATTGTATTCTACTCTGCCGTCACCACACGGCCGATGTAATATGCAATAACTGAACATACTGCATTTTTGGTTTGTTACCATTTTTAAGGTTTTGTAGATATCATGTCGGTTAAAGGTTGTTTTATTTTCACGTATAATATAACAACGCGATGCATTAAATTCAATGTCGTTGCCGCAAATTTAATCATAATAGATAAATGTTTTAGAAATAAAAGCAAAGTTTATAGAAATATAACAGCGGTAATAACAGCTTATTTTAACAATTCTCAATTCGCAACAACCAACACAATTCACGTTATTTTTTTCGGATGACCTGGTAACATCGCAACATTCCTAACCCACCTGAGTGAGGTACGCAAGCAAGCAGAAGTTTAAGGCACTAATTTAAATTAACGTCTCCAGCCGCCCGTCTGAACGGAGGCGCCCCAGCGGGAGCGTACAGTGCGTTCACAGTTATTTTTCCTCTGATACTTCTCATCATACTGCTCTAACATATGGAAATGTTATATTAGTATCCTTCTCTCGCATAAAACGTGAATGAAAACGTCAAAGGTAAAATAACTGTGAACTCACCTGAATGAGGTACATTCGCGCAAAAGTTTAACTGCCGCACTCAGAGACGTCAAATAACGATAATTAGTGCTTAATGTCAAAAAATGACAATTCAAAACTAGTTGCTATTCTTGCCGGGTTTATGGTCTAGATTTAAATAAATTATTTTGACATGAAGTACTCATTAAAGTTAATTGGCGTCTCTGAGTGCGGCAGTAAGTCACTAATGTAAATTAACCTCTCTAACCACCCGTCTGAACGGAGGCGGCCCAGCGGCAGCGTAGCTGGGTCCGCTCCGGGCCACCCGACGCCCAGTGACGTCACCGCCGCACCCCTTCCTCCATCAACGTAAACACACCACAGTTGTTTACTTGCACGCATTCTGGATCGGTGGACTTTTCGTTCTGCAGTAGGCCTAGCGCGGGACGTGGACAAAATCTCCCCGGGGAAAGGAATGTATTTTCCTCTCGCCCCAACTGAGACTAATTATCAAGACTGTCAAATAAGTGGTGGAAAGAGATTTTGTCCACCTCCCGCGCTAGTACTGACTGACGGAGAACTTTTTGTTTTCGTCGGCCGTGACGTCACTGAGCGTAGGTGGCACCATGACGAATATTGAGCCCCGTAATTGGGCAGACAGTTCAGAGGAAGGCTAGCTGGAGCCTGCTAGCCTTTGCGATGGCTCGCCTACAAAGCTACAAACATTAATAATAATAATAATATTTATTTTCTCTTAAAAAGATTTACATAGGGTACTAAAAGCATTAATATAAATGCTATAATTATACCATTTGAAATTTAGCATCTGCTGCCGAAAAACATAAACAATTCAGTGACTGTCTGTGTATGATGTAAGTGAGTGAGTGTATGTGAGAGGGTGAGTAAAAGTGTTGTGTGGATAAGCATTAAATTTTATTGGTTAGTTTAGTCGTCGCTTTGACGCCAATTACATACATACATACATAAATCACGCCTATATCCCCGAAGGGGTAGGCAGAGGTGAACGAGCACCCACGGTTCGCTAATTATGTCAGGTCCCATGTAATAGGTGGCGAGCCTATTGCCATTTATCGGGCACAAAAGTCGCAGTATATTGCTGGGTGGTAGGTATAACAGGAACGCTGCTGCCCATTCCTCATCACTGTTTTATCCTTAGTCGCCTTGTACGACACACACGGGAGAGATTTGGGGTGGTGACAATTGTATTCTACTCTGCCGTCACCACACGGCAATGACGCCAATTAGTTTTGACAAATGATAGTATTGGTCATATGTCAATGGCTTTTTTTAAACTTCATTATTTATAATTGACGGCCGATTGGTTCGAGCGGCCAGATCACTGGTTATCTACCAAGAGGTCCCGGGTTCGAATCCTGGTAGGGGCAAATGTTTGTGGATGAACACAAACATTTATTCTCGAGTCATGGCCTTTTAGGAATTATGTTTAAGGAATTTAATACAAATATTTATAAATACGATAATTATGGATATTAAAATCCGTCATTAACTGCCGCACTCAGAGACGTCAAATAACGATAATGAGTGGTACTTAATGCCAAAAAATGACAATTCAAAACTAGTCGCTGTTCTTGCCGGGTCTATGGTCTATATTTAATTGAATTTTTTTGACATTAGGTACTGATTAAAGTTATTTGACGTCTCTGAGTGCGGCAGTTAGTATCCTTAACAACCTTAGTATCCTTAAGTGCTTACTTTGGGCGTATTGTAATGAGTTACTGTAAGAAAAAAAAAATTACTTGATATTTTTTCTAAAGTCTAGTATATTTTACAAATTGCATTATGAGTTGACTGTTATATTTCGAGTTAAAAACTGTTATAATATGTAAATTTTAGAGTAGCTATATTTTAACTGAGTCCAAAAGTTTATTTTGTATGCGAGATGTTTCCAAAGTTATCCCATTGTAAGTTCTCTACCATTCATGAGGTTTTCGCGCTGTGAATAATGTTACGCAGGTATACCTGATACCGCCGTTATCTGAATATATTATTTTCTTTTTTGAGATATTTCAACACCGAATATTTATGGCGAAACATTCAATTAGGATTTGATGTAGCTTTTTTTCTATCGATCATTGAACAGAGAGCAAGGTGTGGTTTGAAAGAAGACGTAATGACTTGAGAAAGGGATGGTCGCATGCTCGCATGGTTTGGTCACGTAGAAAGGATGAGAGTGAAAGGGGAGTGACAAAGTATTTAAATATCGAATGTGAATGGAGAAAACAGCAGCGAAAGGCCTCGGCGAATCTTTCATAATCAAATTGAAAGTATTTTAGAAAAAGGCCAGGGCCTCGCGTAATATATGACCGGCCTTAGCAAAACATTGATTTGTTTACTCCATCGCAGGCCGAGTGCGAGATGCCAATCAAGCTCCTCACGATTTAAAAACTTTAATGTAAAAAAATTGAAAAATAAATTTTACCGAATGCTTAATAAACACACCTCTGCTATCGGGCTACTGATACTGTCGCTTTGGAAATATACCGCAACTTGCGCAAACATTTCTTAACACTGGATCCAAATAAAAATACTCGTTAGACCATTCATGTTATTACTCCCGTCTCATTTTATCAAGTAGATATTTACTTGAACTCGATTCAAAAGATATCCATAAAAGTTGCAAGTTTTCCGTTAGTGAAAACGTACTCCCGCTTTCACGTTATATGAGGGAAATTGGACTATCCATTTTGCTGACACTTTTTCTGCTGCCTTTAATACTTACCTTCTTAGGGCCCACACACATAATTGCGAATTGGCGCGACGCGAGTTCGCGACCGACGCAGAAACTACAACGTAAATTGCTACGAGCGATGCGATTCGGTGCGACAAGACGGCAAAACAACAGACATATATTACGTACACAACATACATACATACATAAGTCACGCCTATATCCCCGAAGGGGTAGGCAGAGGTAAACTAGCACCAACGTTTCGCCAGTTATGTTAGGTCCCATGTAATAGGTGGCGAGCCTATTGCCATTTATCGGGCACAAAAGTCGCAGTAGGTACATAGCTAGACAGTATAAGAGGAACGCTGCTGCCCATTCCTCATCACTGATTTATCCTTAGTCGCCTTGTACGACACCCACGGGAGAGATTTGGGGTGGTGACAATTGTATTCTACTCTGCCGTCACCACACGGCAATTATTTACTTACATATTTAATTACATACACAATTCATGCCTATATCCCCGAAGGGGTAGGCAGAGGTGAATTAACACCCACGTTTCGCCAGTTTAATTAGGTCCCATGTAATATGTAAGGTGGCGAGTCTATTGCCATTTATCGGGCGGCGAAACAAAGAAGAATGAAATTGGAGGAATGCGCGATAATACGCAAATTTTTACGATGCGACGTCGCGTCGCAGTTTTGTGTACAGACAGTGCCTTAGAGCACTTACGTGTGCATTGCATTCCGCAAATAGGATGTTCTTCGGCGAGAGCGTTTATTATCTTTTTCAATTTTGGGTCATACTCGTTAGAAAGTTTCAAAGTTATTTAACTGACGACACCATTTTTACCTATATATTGTAGCCTTTTGTCCGAGTTCTATGGCGCAACAATTGTTTGCCGTGACGGAATGACTTTAGTTTAAAGGTGCCTTTTTTGGATATCAGATCTCTCTGTGAAGACATCGGGTTCTATCGGTTAAATTTAGTTGTATTGTTTTGAGTTCATAATTAAGGCATTGTTAGCTTTTTATATTGGCTTCACGTCAATAAAATGTTACATATATTGATGTGATCTTTTAGATATTGTTATTTCTAAAATAGTGTACCTGCGTGGTAAAGAATATAGTAAATAATGTTTGTAAATATCATTAGTACGTAATAACCGCTAATATAAATTTAGCATGCCTTTCTTGACCGACCTTTGTTAATATTGCTTAATCTTCGGTATCGCACACTGAACGTATTTCTAACTGAGACGTAGCTCCTTGTAGAGATTTTAACAGATGCATGTAAATTGAAAACACTGACCGATGCGTTAAACTAGGGCAAGAGATTGGATGAAACACGGAACCAGATTTTTAGCCGGCTCTTTTAATATAAATAACGGCTCTACAGAGAGAGGATTTGTTTAGAATGCTGGCAACATAAAGGGGTCGAACGGGTTTTAAAAATAAAGGAGCTTGATAGCGCGCGCTAGCTTGGTCTGCTATTGCGTAGCAATATTCGCTAAGGATGGATATTGGATGGGTGACCAAGAATATATTGTCACTAGTTCGTCTGTACTTCGCAAGACACGTTAAGCCGTTGGTCCCCGCTGCATCTGCAGTCGTTAATACCCACCAATCCGCATTGGGCCAGCGTCCCCATTATCCCTATATTCTAGTTCTATTCGTAGAAAAGACCTATGCCCCTGCAGTGGGGACTTTGAGGGCTGATGATGATCATGATGATGATATGATGCACATACTATGCCCGTGTTCGTCAGAATCCAATCCTAGTTGTGGCAAACAAAATTAAGTTATTACTGGGAATCGAACTCGGCACCTCTTGGCCACCAGCCAGCGTATCTGACCACACGAGCAAACAGGCCGACATAATAAAATAAGACTAACGAATTATGTTTTGCTGAGTGAGTGTCTGCCATTACATCGATTTAATGCACATTGCGCGTTTAGCCTGTAAATAATTACCTAATAAAGATAGCGTTCTCCCATTTTCCCGTATCATTTTGGACATTTCACCGACCAGACGTGATAATCTCCGAGGAGTGCAATATCGTGGAATATTACAACCGCATAGCTTCACCCTAACGGGGCTTAATACTTCCACGGATAAGGACCCATATTACACCCGGGCATAAAAGACGTCTACCTAGATCTGGAGGATTCGCGTTTATATATTTACATACCTTTGAAGTCGTTTTATGTGCCTTGTCGTCAGTTTACTTTACTTACTTTCTCCCTTCTAGTGAGAGTGGCTGTTTGGTTTAGGGTAGGTGAGTAACTTTATACTGAATCAAACGCCACTTTGAGTAGCTCATGTCAATTGGACAATGAATATTAGATGGTACGTTTACTGTTACAATAGCTAAAGGATAAATACATGTACATGCATAAATCACGCCTATATCCCGGTAGGGGTGGGTAAGCAGAGGGTATTAACAACCACATTTCGCCAACTATTTTCAGTTCCATGTAATAGGGAGCGACCTTATAGCCATAATTATATCGGGCAGCTAAATAGCAGTATATTGCTAAGTGATACAATAGGAACACTGCAGCGTTCCTATTGTATCAGTTGCCCGTTCCTCATCACAGTTTTAACCCTTAGTCGCCTTGTACGACGACACCCGCGGGAGAGATTTGCTCCGACTCGAGTGCCCTGTGAGGCTCCGCGGCAGTATATCTCCCTCGGGAGATGCCGTCCCCCCACGGGGGTCGCCTGCCCTGAAGGCACCCTCACAGGGAGTGCTCGACTGCAAGGTTTGAGGACACGTTTGGCTTTAGGTCAAGGTCTTCGCTTTCCCCAAAAGATGCCTCTCCGTCAAGGCTTCTCGGCCAACAGCTTAGGTCCTTCAAAAAAAAAAGGGAGGGATTTGGGGTTGTGACAATAAATTGTATTCTGCTCTGCCGATCCTTTGGGTTCAAGTCAGTGGGAATATAGTGTTTTACGCCTTACTAAGAGCTTGACCTGGTGGCGAAGGTAAGTGTTGACATGTTGAGAAGGGATCCCGGAAACCTGGGTCACAAGTCACAAACGCTGCCCCTGACTTCCTCTTCTGTCACACTATGGACCCGGCACCCGCACGGTGTATCGTGTATCCATGAAATGCTTAGAGTTTACGTCCCTCTCATTTAAGAAGCGATCAGTTATAACGTGAGCAACCTAATAATATAAAAATATGCTTAAAAAGAAAAAGGGGACAGAACATTTTCGAAAACTGCTCAGAATTGTGGGCGTATCTGCCCATGGAGTAAAGCGGTCTTACATTTTTTTAATGCTGGACAGGGAAGCTCTTGCCCTTCATCTCACCTGATGGGAAGTGACGATAAAAGAAGATGGAATCGAGCTTCACCTGCAACCCTCAACCACAACTACAGAGGGGCTGGCTATCTTATCCTAATTATCGGAACACAATAACGCTGTTAACATTATTATTATGCCGACAGATTTTGATAAGATGGTGGTAGCTAGCCAGGCGGACTTGAAAGAAGTCCTACCAACAACCAAACCGAGTACAAATTTGTACCCTCCTGGGGGTCGAACCCGGGACCTCTGGATCTTAATTCCAGTGGCCGAACCACTAGTCCACGGAGGCCGTTAAAACTTGCCACTTTACTTGCCAACAACAAGCGCAGCTGACAAGCAGTCAAAAACTTAAGTCAAGTAGGTATCTCCTTGCAACAACACGATTGCCTATCTTTTATCTCAAAACCTCTTGTCTCTGTTCGTTTATGAATAACTCCCGCCATGCAACCACAATGAGTAACTGTCTGGCCGTCTGCCAGGCCGGTCTATGGGGCTCATAGGTCTTCCGGCGTCCCCTGACATACTTACACGTTCGTTGTTATGGTGACTTATATGGGCGTGCAATTTGACTAAGAGCCAATTTAAGACTACTTTGACCCAATATAGAATCGTAGGCTCAAGTTGCCCCACTCTCTAAAATTAAATGTTTGCGTGTTTCTTCGTTTCTTCGGAATTTTAATCGTACCTTTTCCATCTGTGTCAACTATTTATATCGCACCGTTAGAATCTAAGTGGCCTATGTCAAATTAAAGATTTTCTTGGATTGTTTACACGTACATTTTGTAGGCTTTTTAAATTATTGATTGCCAGGCTTAGATGTCCAAATTGTAATCATTAAGAGTCTGGAAGGATCTACTTAGAGGGTAGAATAGTTTGATTAATGTTCTTTTTGTACGTAACGGTCTTATGTATAATTTTTTTTACTTATGTCACTTTAGTTCTAACAATGCGATATATAGCTCTTTAATTTCGTCCATGGTTTCTTAAAACTGCGTAACTTTTAACCCACTCCTACTAAATTTTACAAGCGCAATCTTTGTTGCTATTCTGGATTATGCTGACGCCTCCTACTTTGATATCACGGAGAACCAGCTGAATAAATTTCAGCGTCTTCTAAATGTTTGTAGGTATCATTATATCGAAGTTACGTAAATGTATGTAATATATTTATTATGCAATATATTTCAGTATCGCACTAACCTTAACTGAACACTGGGAAATGAAACCTAATATATCAAATATTTTAGGTAGAGAAATAAATGAACGAGAAGAAAAATAGATTTCAAATTTTGAACATAAAGGATTACATTTGGGAAATTCTTACCTGGATACCGGATGCCAGCTGTAACTGAATAAACAAACTGTTCTCTTTGCACGCAGAGAGATCTTATATCTCCATCAATAGATATTCCATTGCGCAAATAGAACAAAGTATTAAGTAGTAAGTAGCAGCAAATCTGAGAAAAGCTTTGAGTCTTTCTTTTATGTGTCGTCTACCACGTAAGTTTTATTTTATTTCAATTGAGGTTTCGTATTGTCTCGCGAGTCTAGGGTGAACCATGTCCTACTTCCTCTAGGAAACAACTTCTAGGACGTTAAAGAACTTATGTTTGTTTCTCATACTAGCCTTGGTGTCCAGAGTTTTACTCAGTGGTTGATTACCATTGCGCTACTTACGGTGTGTGGTTACGGCAGAGCAGAATACAATTGTTACCATTCCCATCTCTCCTCCGGGTGTCGTACAAGGGGACTTAGGATAAAGTCAGCAATGTGTAATGGGCAGCAGCGCTCCTCTCATACCACCTAGCAATGTACTTCTATTTTCGTGATAGATGCATTGGCTTGCCTTCTATTAGGTACATGGCAGCAAAACGCGGGTGTTAATTCACATCTGTTTACCCCTACCGCCCCTACCGGGATATATAGGCGTGGTTTATGTATGTATTTACCAGTACTATTTGGTGTTGAGAGGTGTGTATATTATGTTGTTATAGGTAAATGCTATTAGCCTTGATCGAAATTACCATTTCGTGAGTCCAACAATACTACTGGGGATTGGTGCAGACGGCTGGTCTATTTTATGACCTTCAGAAGCCGTTTTCAAGTAATTAACAGAAACAATTACTTTACACGTGTCGTTTGCTAAATTAGTAACAATTTAAAATGATAATATTAATTGATAGTTTGTGGTAGTTAACATGTTTTTGAGCGGTCTATCTTGGTTAAAATCCTAGATAGTTTTATCAATCCAGAAGGGTTTATAATCGTATCATTAAAAATAGTTGCTTGGAGTAGTGTATTTTTATTTTCAAGTGTGGAGATATTGCACATTATATTACGGATAAAATATTTAACGAAGAAGATAATGTATACGAAGATATGAAATGTAGACTTCTAAATAAAAATCACGATATCGGAGTCGGTATATTTTTAAACTACATACGTAAGTATACATAATTTTTACTGATGGGTAAAAAACACTAATCATAGAAACTACTGTAGAAATGGGTTAACTTTTTGGGACATTACAAATTAATGTTCTATTTACTAACAATAAGGTAAGAAATTCCACGGAACGTTCTTATTAGATGTTGTACCTACATGGCCCGAAGTCTCGTAATCTCAACGGCTTCCGGCAGTATTCTCTAGCAGGAGTTATACGTGTGTCGCCTCAAGTTACCTTGTGTCGTTTGTTATGTGCACACCTAATGCACTTTAGTCACGAGCGGCCGTGTCGGCTTGTGCAAAATGTGAAGCAGTAAGACGTGGCACGAACGCTATATTTCATTGAAACAAACAAAGGTAGCCAAATGTGACATACTTTACCAATAAAAAGCTTTGTCTTCACTTCTGGGCAAAGGCTTTAATCACAATAACTCTCCGTTCACCGATCCCTCGACATAGTCCTTATTGTCACTTTCATTTATCATTACCACCTTCCGGTGTGATGGATGATATGAATTAAAAGGGGTTGCATCATTGGATCGTTGGCTAGATGACGACACACCGATTTGAATGGAATAGGAAACATACTGTGCTGACCCCAAATAACCTGAGAACAAGGCAAGTGGGCGATGATAATACACGATATAAAGTAATGTCCAACAGTAACTTCTATGAAGTACTTAATCCATTTACACTATCTATTTTAAAAAATATACACCCAAGCTAAGTTGATATGTGTAAAAAATCCATAAAGGTAGTCAGATGAAATATATTTATTGGGTCTTATCTAAGGAGTACCTAATGAAATTAGCAATGAAGTTTTTAGTACCGTGAATAGCAACACTGGTTACTAATTACTTTAATGGTGAAGTAGAAATAAATGATTAAACAATGTTATTAAATTGTTCGCTACTTTCACAAAATTATTTCAGTAACATTAAAATCCATATAATGTAAAAGAAACCGCGCGATTGTAATATTTTTGACCAACTAAATATTATTATATGACTTAATAGTGCTCCACTTTAATGCTAAATGGCTATCCTAATGGGTTCCGTAATCTGCGTACTTAAATATCGTGTGGTCGTATTACATACATAATATATGTCATCAAATGTTCAAACCGTTACGCAATACAAAAATTGCTACAAGTAATATCTCGGCATACATGTTACAGTAGTAAATTTAGTTTATAGATGGCTACATCTGTGCCAAGCTTAGATGAACTAATACTGTCGCGCGGCGCCACACGTTCGATCAGATTCAACACAATACTTTAAGTTTTATCTCCAGTGGCAGAAAGAAACATATTGCCTTCATGCATCTTTGCCCGATCTATTGAGTTACGAGCATTGACTTTATATCATTCCGGCTTTTCTACTATTGATCTTTTCGTTCTGTCTGTTTTTTGTAGATACGTGGATATAGGTAAATGTTGTTATGCTTTTGTTTTCTTCAATTGTCTTTTAAATGAGTATAATTACACAATCGTCAAGGATTGATTCAAAGGAACTTATTATCTTACGGTGTATAAGTGAATTTTACTAAGTTTACATACTATAACAGAACAGACTTAAATCTTTACAGGCAATGGCTTTTAGGAAAGAAATTATTGTAATAGAATAAATCTCAATTCCCAGTGCACAGCATTTTTTGTGGACAGAAACGCAGGAACATAGCTGATTGCAATCTACCAAATACTCAAGTTTATAAAAGAATATTAAGCATTTATCTCTCTATCAACTTCTCCAAGCATCCATCAGTCTCTTTCATAAAATTTAATTGGTCTCTGAAATGGGTCTGAATCAAACAGGGATTGGCAATCTGCGCTTCTAAAATATCTAATGTCGGCATTGATTATGCACGATCCTATCCGGGGCTGACTGACGGGGCACCAAATTGAATTCTGTCACTGTCGAAACTAGGCGCGATCAGGGTTAGTGTGAACGTATTTTGAGTTGGCACAATACTTATTTGATGAAATCGCACAGAAGCGGAATACTGAACATCTTTATAAGTTTAAAGTTGGATGGCTTATAACAGTTATTCAACTTGGCAAATTAATTATAGGGACATCAAAATCTTTTCTGTTTTTCGATCCTTGGATGAATTGCGCCGAACTGCTATATAAGAAAAATAAAGCAACGTGTCCTACATTTTATAATTATCACTCCTATATTTTTTATTTTTTTTACATTCAGACTAGCACAACGTATTTAGGATAAGCACTTATTGTGTTATGAATACTGGATGGCGTACAAAACCTGTATACGGACAGTAAAGTCTATATACCTACCGACATTTTGATATTGTTAACCCGGGTTACTCGGTAAAGGTCAGGCCAGCGGTGGTAGTAAGTGGTTTCGGCGAGTAATTTAGCTCAAGTCTAGAAAATTCAATTACCTAATCTAGGAACCATAACGTTGTATACATAGCCATTTCATTAAGGGTTGTATCTATATCATCATCATTTTAGGGCTCACCAGCCCGGCTAGCATGATAATGATATAGCTTAAAGATTTGATATTTAAAAAATCCAACTAACTATGACGTGTGGTGACGGCAGAGTAGAATCCAACTGTCACGACCACAAATCTCTCCCGTGGGTGTCGTACAAGGCGACTAAGGAAAATCAGTGATGAGGAATGGGCAGCAGCGTTCTTCTTATACCACCTAGCGATAGTACTGAGACTTTTGTGCCCGATAAATGGTAATAGGCTCTCCACCTATTACATGGGACCTAACATAATTGGCGAAACGTAGGTGCTAGTTCACCTCTGCCTACCCCTTCGGGGATATATAGGCGTGATTTATGTATGTATGTAACTAACTAGCCGGGCTGGGATTTATGGGGTTACTATATTTATCACTTATACGTTTTATTACGATTACTATAGTTATCACTTATACGGAAGTACTAGTGTATTTCAAGTATTTTGTGTGCAATAGAAGCGGTTAAAATCTATGACATGCAGGTACAGCCCTATTGCTCGTTGTTTTGAAGGCGAGGCAGCCGATCGGTTAGAAACGTTAATATTGATTTTGGTTTCAACTTGCATGTGCATGATGGGTCGACATCTGGCAAACGGAGCCGACTGTTTGCCCTGATACAATTATTGACTGCGTGATGATGACGAATGACTTTATGTTACGAACGCTAGTGGTAGTGCTGTTTCGTAAGCGGGAAAATTATTCGACTTGTATGCAAATATTTAGCGAATAGTATGAGGATTCAACAGAAACAAAAAGGAGGAGCTCGATAATGCATTGGATTATAGTTTTCGACCACTTAATTCAAACCTCTCTTACGCAATGGTTACTGTTTGAATGGCGAATCGAGTGGTAACAGAGTTGATGCTGGCGACTAATGAGGAGGTGCAGACCACTATGAAATTCTCAACGTTAAACACATCATAACACTTTTAATTCAATAATTCCTCATAATTGAACGTCAACACGGATCTTTATGCATCAAGATCCGCTAATACTTATACTGTCCTTTTAATGTTTGAAAGCGCGCCAAACACTCAGCCCATTCTTCTTATATTCTTCCATTCATAGGAAAAGGCTGTGCCCCAGCAGTGGGGACATTTAAATGTTGGTGATGATGTATAAGAGTAAAGTCTCTGTTTTTTCTCATGGTGTGCCAATAAATGTTTTCTATTCTCTTCGAGAGACTACTTTATCACTACATACATAAATCATGCCTATATCCCTGAAGGGGTAGGCAGAGGTGAACTAGCACCCGCATTTTGCCAATTATGTTAGGTCCCATGTGCCGAACCTATTGCCATTTATCAGACACAAAAGTCGCAGTACATTGCTATTGCTAGGTGGTACAAGAGGAACGCTGCTGCCAATTCCTCATCATTGATTTATTCTAAGTCGCCTTGTACGACACCAACGGGAAGAGATTTGGGGTGGTGACAATTGTATTCTACTCTGCCGTCACCACACGGCACTTTATCACTGTTTATATAATATCCTTTCAAGTTATATTCCATTTGGATACAACTAAAAATTACTCACAGCCATTGCTTCTAGGACTTCATACAAATATTCTAGCAATTACAAGCCTTTACAAAGTTGTTTAGTCCACCAATGGCTTATTTTGTGCGGAAAATTGTCTTGGTAATAGGCCAGTGTAGAATACACTTGTGTATAAAAGGGCGTTTATTCAATTTACGGCTGACTTCATTTCGTTTAACCACATTAGGTGGCTTCCGTGCAATTCGAGCGTAACGTTTCGCGAGCCTGGCATTGTTTTGACGTTTTGTTTTGTCTCTGTGTTGTTTTTTAATATACTAGCTGACTCGGTATACATTGTCTTGCCCTTATCACTTAGGTTAATAAAATAGCCTACGACCTATTCTCATACGTACCGAATATTCAGTCAACGGCTCTTCAGACTACCCAAAACTGTCAAATTTCTTCAATCGATTGTCAACCTAATCTTGTTGGCAGTAGAGCCAAAAGTCGATTGAGAAAATTTAACATTTTGTGGTACTTTGACGTGCTGTTGTCTGTACATAAAAATACAAGTACATACTTTACTGTTAAATGCTAACTAAGTGTCATACAATACAATAGGAATGTGCTTCACAACTTAGCTACCGATTTCGGGCATTGCAATTTTAATATTACATTAATATTTAGGGGTAATAATTTAAAAATCATAAAGATCGGTCAAGCCGAAACTCTTCCCAAAGAGTTCGATAACAAACGTTGTGACATTAATTTTTTTTTTATTAGATTTATAATATTGAAAGGGTGCGTGTTCGGAAGTAACGATGCTTGGGTATTTACTAATAATAAGAAGCGTATACGAATATTTTTTAGCAAAGACATTAATGAGATTCGATGAAGCGAAAGCGAATGTAAGGATAAAGTAGCAAGTGGAAAGGTGTGAACTCTTTCTCTACTTCTGTAGGAAAAGGCACATTTCGCCAGGTATATCAGATCGGCTACGCCCATTCTACTTTATATTAAAACCCTTGTATGAAACCTTGCCAGCGCGAGACCGAGTGACCGTTTTCCGTCGATCGCATGCCGGCATCAAAGTAATTGAATCAAATATTTATTTTCGTTCGAAATCCATACCCATCATCCGATCAAACGGAGATTGTTTCGTACATACATGTCATGTCCAAACAAAACAAGGGTCCGGCTCGAGTTGGAAAGGAACAAATATATTACAGTCCCATTCATTGGCCTCTCTTTGCCCGTTTCACCCTCGGTTAAATCCGTCCCGAATAACGAAAGATAAGATTCAATTTATTGACCTAATCGAAGACGGTGTTTCTTGGCACGCTCTTTACTCAGATAAAAACACATGGGGGGAGGTGGCCCAAAAACGGACATGCTGCCTGCTTATAACATTCATTTTTAAAAAGTTTTATTCCTATCAGCCTTGTTGACTGGTTATTTGACTGGTCATCTGAAAATTGAAATTACCATCTGTCTTCTTGATGGTAAGGAGAATAACTATTATATTACACCATTTACATCAAAATTCAATTATTTGTATTTCGTCTTGTATGACTACAATACACTTATGAATCGTCATTTCGCTAGACATCGGAAACCATGGTGTATCCAAGGGAAGATAGTGGAGTGTATAGTCAGTCTATAATGATGGGTCTCTAAACCCACCCCCTGATCCGCCAACGAAGCGCTAATCCCGACGCATTGTTGACGGTGGTACGAAGAATATTTTACACCAGAGTCCCGTAACGTCTTGGTTGCCCTAGTGGTACAGCCATCTGCCCGGATTGCAGTGGACGCAGGTTCCATTTCCGCATCAGTACAATAATTTTTCGAACTTTTTCTAACCACAATATTCTTGGTACCAGAAGCTTGCCCGTTTTAGGTCCCCTACCCCTAACCCTTATCCATTGGTGCTTTAGCGTAAATATTTGTTTCTGGGTAAGTCGTCGACCTCCCACTTGGCAATGTTGAAGTAATATTACGGCTGGACGGCTCTTGTATCGCGTGAATCATTTTGAAATCACTTGAAACTTACGAGAGTTCGGTACTTCGAGGGTGTTTCCCTGTGTGATATCAAGAAATGATAAGATCCGCAGGAGCACTAACGTCACCGACATAGCCCGAAGGATTTTGGGCCTTAAGTGGCAGCGGGCAGGGCACATTGCGAGGAGGATTGACTGCCGTTAAAGCGGAAAGATCCTCGAATGGTGGTTGGTGTAGGTCCGCCACAAGGTGCACCGACGATCTGGTGAAGGTCGCGAGAAGCCGCTAGATGGGGGCACCGCAGGACCGATCGGTTTGAGATGCTTGTGGAATTCCTATGCCCAACAGTGGAACAGTGTCGCTCCTTAGGCTGACTGACTGAAACTTACGAGATATCTCAGTAAAACCTACCTATCAGATATTTGCTTGCAAAACTTCGATCAGTCTGTACGTTCATTGTAAATGTCTACAGATTTTAATTTGAATTTTATTGATATAATGGATTAGGAAATATTCGGGTCACGAACGCGAATCGGCAGGGCCGTCTAGTAAAATGTTCTTAATGGCTTTTTAAGGGACCAATTTGCTTGTAAGGGATTTGGAAACGGTACGGTTTGTTTGTGTGCTTCATAATTTACGAATAAAATTGCAAAATGGTTTTGTCAAGGATTTTCTTAAAATGTGAACTTTATTGTAAGACACGTTTTGGAATACTTTGTCCACCATCAGGACATAATTTTCAGAGATAAAATTCTGAGCATATTGGAATATTTTATAATGTAAAGTAACATTTTGATTCACCTCTGCCTACCCCTTCGGGGACATAGGCGTGATTTATGTATGTATGTAACATTTTGATTATAATCTTCGATTTCAATGTGGTGATTGTTGTTTTTGTACTTACAAAATACTTAATTGCCTAGTTTTTATTTGTCATGTATCGAAATACACGACGATTTGTCCTTTTATTACATACCGACAACAGCATGTCAAATGACCCAAGCAGTAAAATGTTCAACATCGATATTATACCATATTATTATTATAAAATACTTTAATAACTGCCGCACTCAGAGACGTCAAATAACGTTAATGAGTACTTAACGTCATAAAATGACAATTCAAAACTGAGTCACTATTCCTGCGAGGTCTAAGGTCTAGATTTGAATGAAAATTTTTGACATTAAATACTCATTTAAGTTAATTGACGTCTCTGAGTGCGGCAGGTTTGATATGTGATGGATGAAGCAATTTCATAGTTCTGTGTGGTCTGGTGTGAGTAGTTGTTGACAGTACTTTTTAATTCTGTAATTTGTGTAAATGATGCTCTTGCGTCGCATTCACTCACAGCTGTAGTTATGAGCTTTTTATTTCCTGTAAAGCGGTAATGCTTATGACATAATCTACAGATGTGTGTGCTGCGATGACTTAGTACAAAATAAAATGAAACATTTACATCCTCTTGTACACTTCACACGACGGAGTATTCTATGACCGTTTTATGAACTGTCATAAACTCATATATGACAGCGTATGAATAAGGTTTCACACTACAACAGTCGGCCGCCTCATTGTGCCCTGTTTGACTTGCAAGACGTACCTCGTAAACTTTAACGTGAAATATACAGACTATTCGTGAAATATACAGGGTGATTATGCTACAAACGTGTCTAGTTTGGAATACTTCCCGTGATAAACATAATGCTGGTGGTACTTCGTGTGTTGACTAAGGCACAGGCCTGTGGATGGAGGAATATAGGGAGAATGGGCCATAACGGCCCAACGTACTTCCCGTGACAGTATGCTTTTGGACACTCATCCAATGACCGTCTTTAGCGGACATTGATTAGTTTACTTCACTCCCTCCCGAATAAATAAACGCTCGCTACTCAAAGTTTGAGTGCTGCTTAACATTTAAGTATTGTCAAGAATGACGTTTATCCATACAAATTTTATGAGGTGTGCTCAAAATTTGAGTAGCGTTTCTGTATTCTGTATCGCAGGCCGAATGCTATCCCGCCACTCATTTACCTACGCTATAATTTCTAGCTAGTTGTATCTGTTTATTCAAATTCTTTATGCTCTACTTTAGCGGTCATTGATATGTTCTCTTTACTTTTACAAGACTGCTTGATTAAACATGAGGACATTGATTCGTCTTCAGTCACCTCGCAGGCCTTTGCTGCATAAATAAAAATGAAATATTGAACGCTTATCAAATTTATTATACACAATTTAAAGTAAAAAGAATTCCAGTCGAGCGGATCATTTGATTATCGAGATAAATTTTATTGCAGAGTTTTGATAGGTCGATCGATGCCCAGAAAAAGCGTATATAATGCAAAAACATAAAAAGTATGATCATATTTTTTATTTTATATTGTTTCGTAGCTATATTACTCGAAGAGCCACACCCAACCAACACATCGACTGTTTTATACTAGTTTTGTTGCTGTATTACTTTACTAGACACATTGTGATTAAATTAATTGCTTTTCTCATAATGTAAATGTTGAACATACTTGGGGTGATTAAAAATTCATAGTTCTAGAGCGTGCGTGTCACTTATTTTAAAATTGCTTCCATTAGTATAATAAAAGCCGCCGACGACGACCCACCCGCTTGCGGTCCGGCCAATTTATTTGTATTGTTTACATTGTAAAAGGGCCTTTCAAATATAATGTTTGATTTTTTAATCTCTAGTTTAAGTATGCAACGAAATTGAATAAACTATAATTGACAATGGCTAGTATGAAAATTTTCATACAAATTATGTGGAATAACTAATTCTTTGTAGGTTTTGTAGTTTTTTGTAGTTTTATTTAAACATGTGTGGTGGGGCCGTGTGGTGACGGCAGAGTAGAATACAATTGTCACCACCCCAAATCTCTCCCGTGGGTGTCGTACAAGGTGACTAAGGATAAATCAATGATGAGGAATGGGCAGCAGCGTTCCTCTTGTACCACCTAGCAATAGCAATTTACTGCGACTTTTGTGCCCGATAAATGGCAATAGGCTCGCCACCTATTACATGGGACCTAACATAATTGGCGAAATGTGGGTGCTGGTTCGCCTCTGCCTGCCCCTTCGGGGATATAGGCGTGATTTATGTATGTATGTTATTTAAACATAATATAAACGGTAGAAAGAAAATTACAAAGAGAAATAGTCCAGAAAAAGTCCGAAAAATTATAGTAGGTAATGATTCGAGAATCTAACTCGAAAGTAGCCGCGGGTTCGATTCCCGCAATACGATTCAAGACTATAATTTTTCAAACTTTTTCTTACCTATTTTTCTTTAAAACATGTATTTTCGTATTATTAGGTTATTTTAACCTACCCGAGTTCACGTAGGCAGTGAAAGATTTTAAATCAATAAATCACTACGCTTCTCAATACATAGTCTTTGGTAGTACTACTAAAAATGTTAATATCTCGCCAATTCCACAGTTGAAACAAGATAACATTAGAGTTTGTACGTAGTAGCCGGTTCTTGGCCGCCATTCAACTCGTTCATTCATTCGCGACGACTCGCTGAACGGGAGTTAGTCGCCGGCGCGTCTACAGTCTACTCAGCCTGCCGGTTCGATTCACAAAATAGTTCAAATGCAGAAGGTCTTTTTTACGTGCGACTGTCTATACTAACCACGTGTTTGTGACGCTCTAGGAACATGGTCAAGTCACCAATCTATTCGAAGTAATATGATGAGACGATAACACTCAGCATTCCATGGATTCACTGTGCGGGCGCCCCGAGTCCATAGTGTGGCCGCGAGGGAAGTCAGTGGGAGCGCCTGGGACCTGTGACCCAAGTGTAGTTTTAAGGGGCCCCTTGAGAACTAGTCAACACTCACCATCGCCACCTCGACTCCTAGCCATATTTGATAAGATTCCGTGAGAGCCGCTTTAGGCACACGTTCCAGTATATAATCATATGAAAGTAACGTACTTAATACAAAAACGACATCACCATGGCGACCATCGTGTCAAATGATAATAGTTGTCAAAAAATTACATTTGTTCGATAGAAAAGTTGTATCGTTTGACACCAAGCTAAGCAGCCTGGTCAGTTTTTTTTTTTGGATAATCTGTTGGTCGAAAGTTCTTTACAGCACTAACGGGGTTTTTGAGATTTTACCGCTGAATGGCGACACGCTCGACCCTTGTAAGAAATAGACTAAAATATAAATTAAATAAGCAAGTTCGTGTCCATTCGTGTAATCTTACATTATTTCTGTTGTCAAAAAACAATTTATTTCATCTTTGGAACAGTGGGACTAAAACGGTAACATCAGCAAGTTCTTGATTTGCATTGCAAATCATAAAGTAGTCACTCGGTAATAATTTTTTATTATCATTTTTATTTATCTAATTTTTTATGAGGTGAACAATTCCCGTTTAACAGTTTGAGAGTTTCTAGAGGAATAAGTATATGTTCTTATTAGACTGATGGGAGTGACTGATGAGTATATTACACGTAAAAAAATCAGCCATTGGATTTGGGAAATAATGCTTTTGGCAATATTGCTCAGAACGCCCTTTTTAGCACTCAGAATAGAATGTTAGCACATCTGCGCGAACATGAAAACTCGTGTGTTGATTCTATTTTTCCCCGACGTCATCGTGTCGCGTCAACCGAACGGCCATATTGCAATAAACCGATTTCAGTGTTGCATTAAACATGTCACGTTTCCCGAGATGCAAGGCGCGAGGTAGATACGTGTGCAAGCCGATTTAACTCTTCAACCGTGAATAAATCGGATAAATTTGTGGATGTCCTATCTTACATACATACATACATACATAAATCACGCCTATATCCCCGTAGGGGTAGGCAGAGGTGAACTAGCACCCACGTTTCGCCAGTTATGTTAGGTCCCATG
Source organism: Cataclysta lemnata (assembly GCA_963931975.1). Taxonomy (NCBI): domain Eukaryota; kingdom Metazoa; phylum Arthropoda; class Insecta; order Lepidoptera; family Crambidae; genus Cataclysta; species Cataclysta lemnata. The sequence continues at coordinate 15,468,112 of OZ008340.1, read as the reverse complement.
TAATAGGTGGCGAGCGTATTGCCATTTATCGGGCACAAAAGCAGTAGGTACATAGCTAGATGGTATAAGAGGAACGCTGCTGCCCATTCCTCATCACTGATTTATCCTTAGTCGTCTTTTACGACACCCACGGGAGAGATTTGGGGTGGTGACAATTATATTCTACTCTGCCGTCACCACACGACCTATCTTATATGAGTTGTTAAAATAACTGAAGGTTTTTATATCGTTTAGCGATTGTTCCGCCACGGGATGTTTATTTAAATCGAGATTATATTGCTAAGTTTAGTTAGCGAAATCACATTGTACGTTATTTTTCGATCCTATGCCAGCATGGAAAAATAAATAGGGTTAGTCAGAGGTGTTTTAACACCCATATTTTGCAAACTAATGCCAGCCAGATCCTAATATATATAATAGGGGGCGAGCCTATAGTCGGTCACCGGAAACTAAATTTCAAAAGCATCATAGTTACGTATTCAGCTTGCTGATGTCACAAATTCTGTTTCTTTCTTTTCTATACTTTTATTTTTCATAAATTTTAGTAATTAGCTTAAAGTAAGCTATGTTTCTATTAAACAGGCTAAGTTTTTACTGTTAAGGTAAACAATTTTGGATCCGTCTTTTGGAACGATCGCATGTTGTGTGAATGGCAGTAGCTTAAAGCAAGATAATGTCTCTATTTCAGAGGAAACATTTAGTCTGCAGAGGTATACGAATATGCGATCCCACCTTGATATTAGTATGCATACACCATGGGCCATTTATAGAACCCTCATGGTAATACGTAACCTTAGCTGCAACATGCGTCGACCATCAATATGTTATAGACCGCTATATGTTATAATCCCTTACCTGATAGTGCATGTTACTCAGCTGGATAGATAGAGGATAGATATGAATTACATGTAAGACGTATGGTATAAATTGTATATAAATCGCTTTGCTTTGGTATTCCTTGAAACTTGAAAGTTAAACAGTGCTCTGAAGACATAGGTGATGACTGAGACGTATTCTAAATCCTATGGTGTCTCGACAATGACTATCATTACCAGCGCTTTAATGTCCCTCTGCTGGGGCACAATCTTTCCCTATGGATGGAATGTCATAAGGAAAATGGGCCATAATCCCATTATCCACCACGCTGGCCCACCCTATTAATGACTGATGGTGATGACAGATGCAGCTTTGCACCAACCAACCGCTAAACGTGCCTTCCGAAACACGCTGGAACTCTAACCGCGTTAAGCCACTGCGCTTGGGATTGTCTTGACAATTTGTACGAATTCGAATTCAGTGAAAGAAAAAATAACCCACGCACATGTTTCGGGGTGGTGACAATTGTATAGGTACTGCACTGTTTTTTTTTTTTTTTTTTGAAAGACCGAACTAAGCGATTGGCCAAGTGTCCTATGTTATATAGTAAACCTTGTTCTCGCAATCGAGTCCGCCGATACTAAACCATAGAACAATAACAATAAAGATGTTTTCTCTTTTTTTCAGGAAACAGCCAAAGTCGTTCGCGTTCGATCACTGCTTCCATTCTCTGGACTCGAGCCTGCCAGCGTTCGCCTCGCAGAAGACCGTGTTCGAGTGCCTCGGCAGGGACATCCTCGACAACGCCTTCGACGGCTACAATGCGTGCATCTTCGCGTATGGACAAACAGGTCAGTAACCGTAGCAGTCAGTCGAACGATGCCTACTGTTTGTTGGGCATAGGCCTCCCCCAAGGATCTCCAAACCGGTAGTCCTGCGTTGCACGCATCCAGCGGCTTCCCGCGACCTTCACCAGGGGGCCTAACTCTATTGCTGATGATAGCTTTAAAGCAATGCACTTCTTACGGCTAAAGCAGCCATCCTTAATTTTTTAGGCGGTACGGATTTTGTGCCAAATTCATACAAAATCATTCGGTGATCATTCGTTCAAAGCTATCGCTAATAGTTTAGGTACATTTGGTGCGAAATGACAGCATGACGTCATAAACTATAGCTTTTGCTTTAGCAATCGAGTTAGGCGGTAGGCCCCCAGATCGTCGGTCCACCTTATTTTCTACCGACGCTGCGTCTCCTCTGAATATATGGCAGCGGTTTAAGTAATTTTCAACACAGATGTATTCTCATTACAATTTACCTACTTTGGGTACCATGCCCGGTTTTGGCCACTTTCCCCTCTATATGTTGATAAAATGGCCTAATTCTCAAGCTATGTAATAGTTTGATACACAAATAGGCGTAAGTAAGTTGCAATTGTGAAGGAAATTTTCGCTCCAGTGAGCAGTGAACCATATCTCCCTACACCCACGTAATACTTGTGTTACTGTGTACATGTCCGTATTTTCTTGCGTTTTATTCTAACCGTACGCAAGCGGCGTAAGTTATGGTGACAACGTACGCCTGTCGTAAATGTTATGTAAGTCTGTCATACACGTAAAAAGAAATGACGCAACCAACCTAAACATAATATAGTTTATACCGTAAATTGTTCGATGCAATAAACTTATCAATGTTATCGCATATAATGTGACTTAAAACCATTAGTCATTTATTACACATAGTGAACGAAGTTGCGGAAACACTGCATCGCTGAAACATGTTGAAAGCAATAATATAGTATCTGTCAAACAAAGTTGGGTATTTCTAATGAAATATGGAATTAAGTAAATGGATTTTCTTTGTCTTCTTCTTTCTGCTTGGTTCCTAGTCTATCTGTGATCGGCGCAGTATGTTACCTCTTCCATTCATATCGGTCAGGCGTCATCAAGCCATCCATTCCCTATTGATTCATATCATATCCATCACGCCGAAATGAAAGTATGTAAAAGGACGACAGGGTGGATGGGATGACAACATTCCAATCCATACTGCTCAAGGTTTTGGCTTAGGTTTTACAGCCGGCCGCCTGCCTGACATCAACCCTGTGTGAATGTTATTAAAAACCTTTTTTACTTTAGCAACACCGACTGAATCTGTAGTCGTTAATAGCCACCAATCCGTATTGGGCTGGATGGTTGGTTATGAGCCATTCTCCCTATTTCTTCCATCTATAAAAAAGGCCGCGCCCCACCAGTGGCCAATTAAAAGGACTGATGATGACAATGAAGATTTACATCAGAAAAACATTCATAAATCCCGCCGTTTTTTCCTGGTAGGGGTAGGCAGAGGTGAATACTGCCGTTTCACGCATTATGTTAGGTCTCATGTCCATGTTGCGAACCTGTTGTCATCTATCTGGCACGTAAAGCGCAATATATTGCTATGTAATATAAGGCGAACGCTGCTGTCCATTATTTATCGCTATCACATCGGTGGGTGAGATTGGGGTTGGTGACAATTGTATTCTCTTCTGCCGTCATCACACGCCGGATTTTGTCTGTCGTAACACAGAGAGAAAATGAATTTGTGAGGAAAAATACAGACTCTAGTACAAGAATTTTTGTCATTTCACATAACGAATGAGCCAGCCAGAATCATAAAATGTTTTGTTTTTTTCTTCTGACTTTTATTGAGGTCAACGTGTCCTTTGGTAGCATTTTGTTTTATAAAATTACAAAATGAACTCGGCGAACACAGAGTTACGCGGTCAGCTTTGGGCGGTTTAACCAAAAGGGTGAAACATTTTCATAAACGGACCTTTTCAGTTAAGTTTCGTGTAAGAATAGAAATAAGCATTATAATAACCATGTTACTTCCTTCGAGGTCGGTTGTTTATAGATTTATATTATAAATAGCTTCTGGGGTCCTCTTACTCTTGAAGCTCCTAAACATTTTTGTCTCTAAATCATACACACTGCTACAATGATATGCCCACACTCGTAGGGCGCCTAATCGTCTAGAATTTAATAGATCGGCCCAAATATAAGTCTCAATTCTAAATATAATTAATATTGTAAATTAAAATTTGTCCGTCATGTAGTATCCATAACACAAGTGCTTATGCTACTTACTTTGGGCTCGGCGAACGAACTTTTAATCCTCAAACGGGCAAGCCCGGAGATAACCCTCCCCACCTATGCACACAGTCGCCGGACAAACGCCCCGACACGGCTCCACACACGTCACTAACAGTGGCGCCAGAAGGGTAAACACCCTTCCGGTGCCACAATTGGGGACAGCCACTAGTTGGCCCTGAAAAGGGCCGTTTCACGGGCCTACACCCCCGCCCTCTGATAACAGAGGGATGGGAGGTGATGGTGATGGATGGGAGGTGGCCTTCCTCCCCCCTCTACAGGCCTCACAAGAGGCCTCCTCCTCCACACGCTGCCGGACAAACGCCCCGACGCGGCCACACACACGTCTCCAACAGTGATGTCAAAAGGGATGCCCGGATGGATCTCAGCGTCAAATTTAAGGCTATGGTCTACGCATTGCCCTCCATCCGAAGACCGTGGCCATCCCGTGGCCGAAGCGCAAATGCGCCGCTACCCCTACGTCTTAGGTGGGAGGTCCAACGCACCAGTGAGGGCACCAGAGTCTGCATCGACCAGCCAACGCTGCCTCTTCCGGCGCCACCATTGGAGACCACCTACGACCAAAGGCCGTACCTCCTCTGTTCCGAAGTTAGCCGTCTGGTCCGAAAGTCAGACCAGACGTTGCCCAGGGTGCACCACGTGGAGGTCTCGGAACTTCGCACCCCACGTATATCCTATTCCTTTTTTTTTTTTTTTTTTTTAACGGGGTCAAAAATGACTGTTTACGCACATCCCAAGGCCCCGGGACTTGGGCCGTGGGGGTGTGTGGGACTCCCCGGCGTGTAAAAGGCGCCGGGACTACTCCACTAAAAATTTCCCCGGTTCTTCGCCCTAGGTAAAGTGGGGAAGAGGGCTTCAGCGGCGCCTTCTCCCAAAATCCCCCACTCTACTTCTTTGTCCGTTCCCGGGCTCACCCTGCGCGTCAATAGATGCAGTCGCGGCTAAAACCCACGCGCTCGGCTCCATCCATCGTGGCAGCATACCGAAGAACAAGTATGCTGCCGCGGCAACTCCAGGCTACAAACCTGGACATTGGGAAATGTCGTGTCCCGCCCAATGTCCAGGGGCCACTTACGGGACGACGGTGCCGGCGTTAATGCGCCGACGTCGTCCAGCCCTCTTTCGCCTGAGGGGATGGGCGTTGGGGTCGTCCTCCCTGCGCCTCTCCTCGGCCTCCTTTTGGTCCATTACCGCTTCGCAAAAAGCGGCAACGGCCTCCCATGCAGTGTCGCTTCCGACCATAGCGTTGACTATGTTCGGAAGCGACAGGTCACCACCTATTGCGGCAGTTAGGTTAGCCCGCTCCATGGCCCATGCTGGGCATTCCTGGACCGTGTGGTCCGCCGTGTCCTCTACGGCGCCGCATTGATGGCATGCCGGGGTTGACTCTCTCCCCGCAATTTTGCACAGGTACCTCCCAAAGCAGCCATGCCCTGAGAGGATCTGCACAAGTCGGTAAGAGAGCAAACCCCGACTGCTCTCTCGGCAATCCAGCCACTCCGCAAAGACAGGTCGGATGGCCTGAATGGTGCGGTGGCCCGCCCCTGGCGTGCGCAGTCTGCGCTTCCAGCGCCTCAGTGCTCTGCGCTTCGCGGCATCTCTCCACTCTTGAACGACCTCCGGCAGCGGTGTGGACCCTCGGCTTTTCGCCTCGGCGGTCCGTTTGTATACAACCGACTGCACGGTGGCCTCCAAGTCCCAAGGCAGGGATGCAGCCAGAAGGCATGCCGCCTCGTTCGACACCGTTCGGTACGCCCTAGTCACCCTGAGTGCCATAATCCGCTGCGACCTTCGCAGGACGGATAAGTTGTGGGCGTTCAGGGCGTTCGACCATATGGGCGCACCGTATAAAACCACTGACCTAATAACGCCGGCAAATAGCCGACGGCAACCAATACTTGGTCCGCCCAGATTAGGATAAGCCTGCAAAGGGCAGACGACATCTTTGTCACCTTTGGGGCCATCTTCTCAAAGTGCGGTTTGAAACTCCACCGGCTGTCGAGGACAATACCGAGGTATTTGAGCGTCGACTCGACACCGATGGAGACCCCACTTACTATGAGCTGCGACCCGCTAGGTGGCTTTCTTCTGGGCCCGTGAAAACAGATGGCCTCGGATTTCTCCAAGGCTACTGTGAGGCCCAGGCTCCTAATCTTACGCACGATGTGCGCTACGCCGGCCGTGGCTAGGACGCTCGCGTCTCGGAATGACTTCCCGCGAGCAGTCACTAGCGTGTCGTCGGCGTAACACACAACCTCCACTCCTGGAAGGTTGGCGCCTCGGATCACCCAGTCGTAACCGATGTTCCATAAAAGGGGGCCGAGGACCGACCCCTGCGGAACGCCGGCCACAACACTTCTCCGTCGCCAACCTTCTCTTGTGGGATACTCCACGCTCCGTCCGGAAAGATAATCCGCAACCAACTCCCGGAGATACAGGGGAACTCCGTGGTAACGGAGTGCCGCCTGTATACTAGCATGCGGTAGGGTGTTAAAAGCGTTGGCGATGTCGAGAGACACCGCCAAAATAACCCCACCACGCTCCACCTCCGCCTCGGCAAGGGCCCTCACCCTGGTGATGGCGTCCAGGGTGGACCTGCCCCGCCGAAAACCATACTGGTTGCTGGCCAAGTTTGGTCCCGTCTCTTCCAGGTGCTTGTTGAGGCGGGCAGCTATTACGCGCTCAAATAGCTTGCCCGCCTCGTCCAGGAGGACAATTGGTCGATAGGCCGACGGCGAGTCGACTGAACGCCCCTCCTTCTTTAGGAGCACCAGTTTACCTGTCTTCCACTGGCTGGGGAACTTCCTCTGCTCCAGACATGCGGAGAGCAGCCGCCTGTACCTCTCTTCGAGGCCGCTCTTGAGAGCGATCACCCACGCTCGACCAGGTATTCCATCAGGGCCGGGGGCCGTGTTCTTGGCTTGAAGCCTCAGAACTGCTGCCCCCAGTTCCCCCACCGATACCTCCGGAATAGGCCCGGTCTCATCCGACGCCACTGAAGGCCCTGGGATGGGCGGGGTCACCCTGTCTATTCCCGACGGGAAAAGTGCTTCTATTATTGAGCGCAGCGTCTCTGGCTCCAGGTTCGACGTGAGTGGCGGCGCCCAGGGGCGGAGCTTGCTCATGACGAGCCGATATGGTCTGCCCCATGGGTCGCCGTCCAGTGACTCAAGGAGCTCCTGCCAGGCCCGCTCTTTGGCTGCGCCTATCTCCACCCGCAGAAGTTTCTTGGCCTCCTGATAGAGAACATAGAACCTGGCCTCCTCTGCTTCATCGGGGTTGCGCCTCCGTCTACCCCTCCTCCGACAACGGGTGTAGTTGCGTCTGGCCGAGACACACGCCTTGCGCAGGCGTGACAGTTCGGCCGACCACCAATACACCTGACGTTTGGGCGGCAGTGATTTTACCCGCGGCATCGCAACGTCGCAGACGTGCGACATCGCCTCGCGGAACCACGCCGCCTCCACCTCCGCCTCTGGACTGGCAGGATTAGGTGACCAGCTTTCTACCAGGGCCGCTAAAGATAGTGCGTCCCTGTCCAGCTTCTTTAGCGCCCACCTTGGGCCAAGATCCGCCGTAGAGCGGCCTATACTGCTCGGGTTCAGCGGTAGAGAGGAGATGTCATACCGTATGTATCGGTGATCCGACAATGACTCCTCGTCCTCCACGACTCTCCAGTTTTGGACACGGCGTGCGAGACCGGGGCTTGTGAACGTGATGTCCACTTTCGAGCCCCCATTCCATCGCACGCACGTGTCTGCCGTCCCGCGATTTTGGACCACTAGCCCATTTGCCGCCAGCCACTCCTCGAGGGCCTCGCCCTTCGGGTCTGTTCTCGCAGAGCCCCACTGCGTCGACTTGGCGTTCAGGTCTCCGGCAATAGCCACCTGGTACTGACGACACCAGCCGAGGAGTAGGGAATCGAGACCCGCAAGGAAATTCTCGAATTCCACCAATGGGCGGTTCGGAGAGAAATAAACTCCTATAAGAGCGATATCCTCGAGGAGGACGCAAACAAAACCGTGCCCCCTGACCATCTTCCTGATGGGAGGAGCACCAAACGCCGAATTGACAACAACGGCGACCGTTTTGTCGTGATCCCCGACCCAATCGTCGCGGATGGGAACCAAGTACGGCTCGCCGATGACCATCATATTTATCAACCACTGTACCGCGCTCTGGATCAATAAATCGTGAGACCTGGCACAGTGATTGATATTTGCTTGTAGAAAGCGGAGTACTCCCATTAATGGGCGATGTCCATCGATTCGCCCGTGGGTTGCCCGTTCGGTGGGTGGTTCTGGATCGGCTTGGCTTTAGGAGCCGTCGACCTTGGACCTCTACCTCGTGCCTTGCTCTTGGGGGCCGAACAGAGTTTTCCCCCAAGTCGGTGGTTTGCTGGTTTCCCAGCCGTCTCGCAAAGCGAGCAGTGGGGATCAGCGCTACAGCTGGCAATATGATGGCCTTCCTGCCCACAGCGGTGGCACTGTTGACCACGATCTACGGTCGCAGAGCACTTGCTGGCCACGTGTCCCGCTTCAAAGCATCTGAAGCAGCGGAGTTCTCTAGGCTGTAGCAGCTTAACGCGTGCTACAGTCCAACCAATCATCAGCTTGCCTTCAGACACTTTTTTAGCGGCCGTGACTGGGCAACTCACCCACGCCGACCCCATTGTCGTAGGGCTTCGCCGAATAGTGCCGACTTTGACCTCCTGGGCCAGACAGCCTCCTAGCTTGGAAATTGCCTCTGCGACCTCGGTGGCCTTCACCGAGTCATCCAGACCCGTCACCATTAGTTCTGTGCACTTGACGGGTCTGGTGACTTTGACGCTGGACCCGTCAACGTTCTCCCGCAGTTTCTGGGCTAGAGCTTCCGCTTTCTCGTCAGTCGGGCTGCCAAGCAACTGTAAAATGGTTGCACCTGTGGCAGCCCTTCTGCACCGAACGCCGGAAATGCCTAAGGTGGCGATATCGAGGTTCTTCTTCGCCTCTTCGAGAACCGAACTGTACGTCAGGCCCTTTTCTGCGGCACCTGGCAGCAGCGTAACCACTACTGCCGTCGTACGTGGCCTACGCAGCTTGGGCACTTTGGGTTGTGTCCCTTGCGACGCGGGCTTCGCCTTCTGCATCTTCTGTGTGGTTGATGATTCCCGATGTTTACCATCGGCAGCCACCACATTCCACCCTCGGTCCATCCTTGGGGGGGCTGGAGGTAGTGGGCGAGAATCCCGTGGCACGGATTTCTCCGCTGGACCCCTCCCCTTAGCCTGCTTCCTCCACGTGGTTTTCCCCGCTGTGGGTTCCGACTAGATCTCAAAGGAAGCCTCGGTCTTCCTGCCGGTAGTCGGGACTGGCATTTCCGCGTCCGTTTGCGGCTTGGGCAAGGACTTCTTGCCTTTGCCCTTCTTCTTTGGCCCCACAGATGTTTGGGGCGTTGGTGCTGCCTCCTGTTCTGCAGCAGCCCTCGCTGTCTCAAAAGCGAGAGGCGGGCGTAGGCGTGGAGCCGGGTTGAGTCTCGGTTCAAGCCCCTCCAGCCGGGCATTGAACCGATTACTAATCGACTCCAGCACACCCAGCAGTCTCTCTTCCATCTGCTCCAGACTTGATTTCGGCGGCTGCGCTGCTGTGTCGGAGCGTGTCAGCCCTGTGCTCTCTTCTCCTTGGCTGGGCATTTTCTGCAGCTGCTGCAGTTGTTGCTGCAGCTGCAGAACCTTGGCCGCTTGGTCGTCCAGCTTCTTCTGCAGTTCGGCCACTTGCGCCCTCAGCCGCGTGTCGTTCTCGCGCAGTAGGCGCGTCTCTTCCGTTGTGCGCAAGGCCACCAAGGTCGTGACGTCATCCTTGATGGTCTTCACCGATTCCTTGAGGTCGCGCACATACCCGCCCTTTAGGTGTGTCGACTTCTCGGCAACCCTCTGGACGACAGAACAGGCCTCATCCACGGTTTTGGCGAGGATATTTGCGGTCTTGGCCTCGTCCTCGGCGCTGAGCTTTTGGCCGCTTGCCGCTTCGACCATCTTGGCGATCGTCACTAGCGCGGCAGAGCGTTTGGTGCGCACCTCGTCCGCCTCGTCCGCCAGCTCTTGCTCGACCCGGATCTCCATCTCCAGGCGCTTCATCCTGCTGAGCTCATCTTTCACCCCCGAAATGCCGGTGCACGCCCCCGTAGTAGGGGGCCTGCCTCTACCCTTTTTCAGCGGAGTGCCCGCCTTAAGTTTAGGTTTGCCTAAAAAGGAGCTGCGGTTCGAGCGATCGCTCCCGCTGGACTCCTCCTCTGATGAGCTCTCCTCACTCCGGTTGCCTATCCTTCTCTTGAGCGACTTGGCCTGCCACTCCATGCTCTCGGCCCTGCGCTCGTCAGCAGAAGCGGCTGAACGCATGGAGCGGGCCGATCGTAGCGATCTGGCCGAGCTTATGGAGCCGACTGATGCGTCGGATGCTTCGCCCTCCGTCTGCTTCACGCCGTCCGCGATTGCTCCCGCTTTGGCCTTGAGGTATTGGCCCACTGCGCTAACCTTTTTCTTTGCGCCCGCTGCGCCTTTTCGCTTTGCGCCCACTGCGCTAACCTTATTCTTTGCGCCCGCTGCGCCTTTTCCCTTTGCGCTCACTGCGCCCATGTCTTCCCGTTGGAGGACAGCCACCGGTTGTCTCACGCGGAGATCGCGCACTCCACTGACCATCTCGGAAGCGCTCACTGCGCTACTGACACTTCTTGCGCCAACCGCGCCACTACACTCTGCGCCCACTGGGCCACTACTTGCTGCGCCCACTGCGCCATCGCTTTCCGCGCCTACTGCGCTATCGCCATCCGCGCCCACTGCGCCTACGTCGTGTGAGGTTTTTATTAATGACTCCATAATAAGACCCACGAGTATTGGGGAAGTAAAAAGGTCCACCCGGGCAGAGACCCATTACCCGGGTAACTCTATACTACACTCTCCGGTTCGAGTGGCCGGAGAGGTTGGCGCTAGCTGGTGGACAGTACGTCGTCCACCACCTTCAGGCGCCCCGCTGCCGCGTTCTCCAACAGCGGGACTTCTACGGTTTTTTAACGTGGTTATCTCCACTTGATGCGCCCAGTTAAGGGAACACCCCTACGTTGTCCTTCAGCTGTTAAACATGACAACATGAAGCCGAAGCTCACTGTCAAACAACACAGGTTGCCCGACAGGGGCTCAAAATTGAGCCTAATCGGCAACTACACCCGCAGCCACCGACCCTGTCGCGCCGCGATCCTCCCGATCACCGTCCACCGCCCGAAGGCCGCTGGACCCCTAGAGGGTCCCTGCAGCTTTTAAAGCTGCCCAACTACGAGCCCGAAGCTCCACTGGTCGTCTAAAGACGACCCGCAGGCCTTGAAGGCCTGCCATCCTCCGGCCGAAGGCCACTGGCGACGAAGCGCCTCACCAATTGACTGTTAAACAGTCCGCGGGTCTTAAAGGCCCGCCATCCACCGAGTCGAGACTCCACTGCCCCCACAACCGGGCTTCAACCCAAAACGTCTCCTCCCCCCCTCCGAAAACGGAGGATAAAAGAGGGAGAGACTCCACCACTTCGTGGCCGCGTCAATCCGCCGCCCCGCAGTACGGATAAAAACAGCGGAGAGCAACCTCACCATCCACGTGGCCTTCCCCTCATCCGAAAACGGAGGATAAAAAAGGGGCGGGACGCCACCACAAAAAACACCAACTCAACGCCTCGTGAACACTTCAACCGCCGCCCCGCTATGCGGACAAAAGCAGACGGAGAGCGCCACGGTCCCTATGTCCGGAGCCAGCCGTCTGGTTGATGGTTCGACGCGGCAGGCGTCGATCCATGAACCAGCCGTTGCCCAGGGTGCACCACGAGGAGGTCCCGGAACTTCGCACCCCACGTATATCCTATTCCTAAACCAACCCGGCTAGCATGACCACCGAAACAAGATGTGATATAACCGTTTGTTGGGTTGAACAGTAAAAACTCATTGGATTTTAACATTTGAATAAGCCTAAATTGAATAATGGCTATTATAGATAGCCATTTATCCCTTTAAACTGTCGAAAATCCAATGATTTTTGTAAGTTCAACGCGATAAACGGCTATCTATCATATCGTGTTCTGGTGGCCATGCTAGCCGGGGAAGTTCTAATAATCTGTAGCTAAAAGTAATACACTTTCTACTTGTTGCTTAAAACCTTAGGCCTGATTAATAATTCATTAAGACAGTGTTATAAATACTTGCCTCAATCTTAATGGCTTCATTCTTAGCCAGTGGTTCTGGTATGTTATCTGAATAGGTCTCAACCAGTGTGCTAATGAAGAACAGTTACTTTAACGAAGCAACTTCTAGGAATTGGAGTGGAAATCTCTCTGTCTGACGAATCGGGAGGCTTTCATTCAATTAATTTGAAATTGCACGTGGTACCAACTGTTGAAAGTGATTATTTGTTTCTTAGACTTTATGTTATGCATACTGGAGCCCAATTCTCGAGGCACAGATATTTTATCTACTTTGAAGGAACTGGCTTTTATCGAATGCAATCCTTTTAGATGCATTCTCACCGCATCGCATCCTGTCGCGTCCTGTATGCCTAGCACGGGACGTGGACATAATCTCCTAGGGGAAAAGAAAATGTTTTCCTCTCGCTCTAGCTCCCACTATATCCCGAGACAACACACTGTCAAGTGGTGGAGACAGATTTTGTCTACGACACTATTAAGTGTCTCCACAGATTTGTCCACGCCCACCTACTGATGCGGGAAACGAACATGCGCCCCCGTAATCCACGCAGATGGTATAGGCCTTTTAAATTTTTAGACATTTTTTCCTGATTTTATATTCTTTGAAATATTGTTAAAATAAAATTGCAATCATTATATTATTCGGGATCTAACATAGATGACGGATACGATTCTATAAATAGTAACGTGTTCTAAACGATATTCAACTCTAGGAAAACGACTCCGTCAGTCCTCCCAGCGATGTAAGGAGCACCTGGGCTGCTGAGAAGGGCCCGTTATTAAAAATTCCACCAAGTAACGTTGCAAGCGCTGTTATGAACGAGCGGGTCTCAAGTGGTAAGCTTTACTTGCACTGTAAATTTAAGTGAACGGTTTTTTTTAATATGTGCAGGTGAAGAAAACAAATAAAGCACCAATCGGCGGATCTTTCATAATCAATTTGAAAGTTAAAAAGGGTCAGCCCGGCTAGCAAGACCACCGAAACACGATATGATACATCCATTTATCGCTTTGAACTGTCAAAAATCTATGCAGTTTTGACAGTTCAAATCAAAGCGATAAATGGCTCTATTATATCGTGTTTCGGTGCTTATGCTAGCGGAGCAGGTCAAGAGTACCCGAAACCGACAGGCATGCATGAGGACATTAATGAGATTGGATGAAGCAAAAGAAGTATGTAAGGAACGTAGCAAGTGGAAAGAAGTGATCTCTGCCTACCCCTGTGGCGAGACTTGTAGCAATAATATATAATCATAATCAAACATTATAATTATATATTGCTTCTTAAATATAAAAGCAATGTACACATTCAGCTTAAGGGTAACCATTTTAGTTGGTTTAAAGGTTATCTGGTTATCTTTATCCATTAACCTGTAGTTATTGATACTAATCAATGCTTATCGTAACAATTATCATTCTGGGAAGCCGTGTACTGATTATTAGATTCTTGTTTTACATTCTCTTTCCGATACACGCCATTTCTGATGACAGTGTGTCATAAATGCAAGTACTTACTAATGAAGAGTTATTCAACCCAAAAGTTTTTTTTAGTTCAATTCATTAAAGACTACTTATATATTTTTAATATTAATAGTTGGTAGCTCATAATCATCATCATCATCATAACCAGCCAGAATTCGAACCCGGTACCTCTTGGCCAATAGCCGTTCCATTCGACCGTAAAATCAAATAAGCTAAACAGTATTATGTGTGTTCAGTTTAGTCGACAGCGCTTTAATATCAGTTACGAGGCAAGTTTTAATTAAAGTTGTCCTTACTTTAAGAAACATTCCGCTGTTAAAATCCTTTCTTGCATGTTGGGAATTTGTGATCAGGGGCCTTACCACCAACTCTAAACGCGACTCAATTCCCATTGTCAAAGCGAGACAACGCTATGAGCCGAGTAGAGCGGCGTCCCGTTGTGTCACCCGCGTTTGGATCGCACTAATACTTCATGGTACTGCTACAGTACATGTCTGGAGGGTCTTATTTTGAACATTGTTCCAGTGAAAACTGTTTCCATTATTTAACTTCACTTAACTAAGTGTTGTTAAATCAAATATACATTGTTTTCTTCTTGCAACAAAAAAGGTTTCTGGAGTTTATATATTGTTTATAGATATTTTTTTTAGTTTTGTAATTTTATCGTTCGCCTGTCCTGTTTAAATACCAAAAAAAGGGTCCTAAGAAATATAAACCTGAAAATCTCAAAAATTATGTGCTGATGCCCGGTCCTACAACCCGCTTTTTCTGCAAAAACTTTTCTTACATAAAGAAAATGTAAAAATCAAAATAATATTTTTTTTAACATTATTTAACTTTTAAATAAAAATAATAACACTGTTACTATTATTTTTTTCACTCCGTCTGGTTAGTCCGTTGTCTCCCTTGGACCATTTTTGCGATGTGGTTTCCTTTTTGCCTCGAAGCTCGAATAAGCCACCTTCTAGGAAAGCTAGCTTCATCCTCGCCCTTTCTAACCCTTGTTACAAGTGAACCCACTTAGCAATATAAGTAAGATACGTAATTGGAGTCCTAAAGTAATGGCTAATAATAAATAATGATCATGGAAATTTCCAACCAAGCCAATATGTTATGGCCAGGTTATAAGTACCCGAAACCGACGGGCATGCATGAAGACATAATGAGATTTTATGAGATTAGATGAAGCGAAAGAAGTGCCTATCCCTGTGGGAGAAAGGCGTGACATTTATGTATGTATTGATGAAAATATAATGATTTATGATGAATGGGGAACTGCAATGTAACTAGGACCTTAGTATCTAGCCAATAAACTTTTCATTTGTTAAAAACAAATTAAATGAATTTCTTAGTTTGCGTTCGTTCGTTTAACTTTGCAAGTATACATTGGATGGCGCATATAAAACGCTAACACTTATTTATTCTTACCTGTATAAATGAATAATATGAAACTTTTTATCACTAGCATACTAGCACCTTTCCGTTGTCATGGATGATATAAAACAAAAGGTAGTGGATGGCTTGATGACGTCTGACCTATTAAATGGAAGAGAAAACATACTGTGCCGACCCCAGATAAACCGGGAACAGGGCAGGGAGAAGAAGAGGAATAACTATGAAACTTTTTAGTCTGTCTGTCTGTCACAATTCAGCGAAATACCTGCGAAACGTCCCAGTTGCGAAATGACTTGGAAATGACTTGGCAAGTAATTAAGATTGAATAGATATTGTTGTAAACACTTAAGGTTAATGGGAAATAATTTCTGTAACTAGTGCTTAGTATTCTGGGACTGAACTCCTTGTTTAGCGTTTGGCGTTAATTACTTATACACAAGTCGGCTTACCGCTTTTAATTACTGCCCGCCTTAATTGTCAACTTTGTTGGTACGGTCAACAGCACGTCAGGCTACCAAAAAATGTCAAATTTTATCATTCGACTTTGTGCTTTACCAAAAACAAGTTAAGGTTGATTTATTGAAAAAAAATGTCAGGTTTGGATAGTGCCGTTGACCGTACATTAAGTAAGGCGTCCACTTGGGTCACTGATATGTTTGGTAATACGATTAACTCAGAAATTATTTATTCATTATATGTCCGTTACTTCTGTGAAGTGCCGTGTGGTGACGGCGGAGTAGAATACAATTGTCACCACCCCAAATCTCTCCCGTGGGTGTCGTACAAGGCGACTAAGGATAAGGATAAATCAGTGATGAGGAATGGGCAGCAGCGTTCCTCTTATACCACCTAGCAATGTACCTACTGCGACTTTTGTGCCCGATAAATGGCAATAGGCTCGCGCCACCTATTACATGGGACTTAATATAATTGGCGAAACGTGGGTGCTAGTTCACCTCTGCCTGCCCCTTCGGGATATAGGCGTGATTTATGTATGTATGTATGTATAATTTGGTGTTTGGCATAATTATTGTCATCTTTAGTCCCCCCGTGACCACGGCCACTGTAAAGTGATCGAAACGTCGGGTTAAATAATTAATATGCCAAACACCAAATTATACGCGAGTCTTATCCGTAAAAGTTGTTTTATTTCAAATGTGTAGTGCTCGTGCAAATATAAGAAAACATTATATTAATAATAAAATTTACAGTTCAATAAGCCACAAATTTTCAATCCAAATTATAAATGGACACTCTTTTATAACCCGGTGCGCTATTTTTATACCTATTGGTTAAATAGTAAATTTCGCAATTCTAGTTGCCGAGAGCACACTCCACATTCCACAAGGTAAATTAGAAACTTCTACTTAAGAATTCTCCAAGAAAAGTTCGGGTAGGGTCCCACGAAAGCCAAGGGACGTTTCTGCAAATATTATTTATTTGCAGACTCAATTAGTGTGAGCCTAACTTTACCAGTTTCTGATATTGCAGCCATTTCTTATGTGGGTACCTACCGAACGTGGAATGGTCCAAGGGAATTCTTGAAGCGCTATTCAGTACCTAGCCTTGATACTCGTCTAGCTATGTCGAAAAATTTAATCTGATTTTTAAAGTTAATGTCTTAACTTTAGTAAAGATTTAACTCTAAAGAACTGACGAGTTGCTCAAAGTAAAGTTAGTGCAGCAAGGTCTTTGCGTTAGTTACCTTCAAGCTTCGTTTGCAATATTAAACCTTTTAGAGGTCATTTCACAATAAGTACCTACGTCTAAAAACGCTTTACTCAAGTACAAGGAAGGCTTTATTCTGGTTTTCTTAAGTTACATAATGGATACCGGTATTAGAATTTACTTTGTCTGATATGTATTTGGACGCTTTCTTATCCTCAACATCAATTAACGTAAACCCGTCGTTCGTCCCAAAGGGCTTATCTAAATTTGTAAATACTTAAGAGGTGGTGCGAACTTGATGGATTTTGGTTCCCGTGGGCGTTGTTACGCCTAGATTAAGACCCATAAGTAGGCCGGTCTTATTCTAAGATTTCGGTTGCTTAAAATAAAAATTAGGTTGCTCTAGTTTCATTTGTCCTCTTCTTCTTCTTACTCGCTTATTATTCATATTGCTTTCTTAAACACAAAAGAGATACAACTCAAAATTGCAATCATAAATTTAGAACACAATTTATATTTATAATGATGCGTCTCTCTGATATTCTAGATACTGAAAATTGTTAAACTATAATCATTATTATTTCGTCCTGATTGTGATACCTACGTATTATAATAAACAGTTTCTCGTGAATGTAAATAAATAATTACGTGATTCGTCGGTGTTGAAAGTAAAAGTGAAATTAACAGCTTAACACTTTGATTGACTTCACGGAAATTACGTTATATTTGGTATCATGTTGTTTACGTCTATCTGTATTATAAGAATACCTACTATTATAAAATAGGCTACATTCAATCTTGTCAATTGTTTCTTCATTTAATTGTATAATTATGTCTACAATAATTACAATTAGCTGTGTGAAACCAGTTATGTTCAATACTTCACAAAACTAGTATTCTAGGTCTGAACACCAAAAACATTTCCAATGTTAAATTCAAGCTGAAGGCAAAAGTTGTAGACTACTTGACTATGTTAAACTTCTAAAATAGCGCCATGCCATCATAAATACTAGCAAGTATCGCCGCAGTGCCCATATTTGATTACGGTCACCTGCATCTCCTCAATAATTCTTTCATAGGTCACGATTGAAGCATAATCTGCTAGCGTTAGTAGCAATTTTCTGCAATCAATCAATTTATCATCGAAGATGACTTTATGATCCCTTATTTTGTGAAACGGACAATTGTTCTCTCACGCTTTTTTCATTGGTGTACCTAGTTATCCATCTTTAACGAGTAATCATCTTTGTACTTTCAAATTGTGGATAAGGCACAGACGTTACAGATGGATACCTACTTTTGGTTTAAAGAGTTATTTATACCTACGTATATGTATATTGCTTTTGTTCTAAAATATCCTACCCCGTTTAAGTAATAGTACTTTTACAGTCAAATAGAATGGTTTTTTTTCAGGATTCAGAACAGGTTCGGATTACTCTGAAACTCCGAACGAACGAACTCACATCTATCCGTCTTTCTCACGCCACTGTGTGTTAAAATAAGAGCGACAAAGGCGCCAAGACTCGATCGAACGAAATAAACTTCCAGAGTAACGCCTCAGGTTCGAATCGCATTGTGTAAACCCTACGAGAACGCGAAAAAGAATTACTGATGCTTTTCTTAAATTATTATCTACTAAGCAGTATTTCTCCTGAGAATACTCTATACATGTACAATATTATTTATTGTTTGTTTTTACATAGAACGAAAACAAAAAGCCAATCTACTTGCCTTCTTTGCCCTAGTTACATCAAGATTTATTAAAAGTTTCATACCTACAGTAGGTATTTCAATCTGCATTAGTAAAAGCATTTGTAGTAATATTTGTAGCGTTAGTCTTCTCACTTACATTGCTCAAACGTTCTCACAAACTTGGGTTGTATTGTAATCCGCAGATTTGGAATATTGGATACAGCTACGTTTCTATATTAATCAGATAGAGAAGTGTTTATTTTGGTAGCCGTTTTGTTTTATACAGTCACATTGGAAGCCATTTGACTGGCAATAAGCAAACTTTCCACAGTAATTAGCATTGCAGACGAAAGGTTCCCTTGTTTAAACCGAATACTTTGTTCAAGGCTCCAAGCTTGTTCCATCTATTCGTATTGCCAAATTTAGGCAGTCGTCATTCAGGACACAAGGCTTCATTTAATAAGAGGAGGCCAGATTAATGCTTGACAATTTTGTGCTACTTCGTCCATTATCGCCGTTGATTCAGCCGCATAATTATTTTAGGCAACGCACTTTGATGTCTGTCTAACTGCCGCACTCAGAGACGTCAATTAACTTTAATGAGTATTTAATGTCAAAAATTTTCATTCAAATCTAGACCATAGACCCGGCAAGAGTAGCGACTAGTTTTGAATTGTCATTTTTTGACGTTAAGTACTCATTAACGTTATTTGACGTCTCTGAGTGCGGCAGTAAATCTTTATCTTCGTTCGGTGCAGCGTAATGTTCTGTGGTTTATTTTTTTTGTATTTTCATTGACTTAATCTTTGTCGATATGGCTATCTATACAGGTAAGTAGTAAATTGTTCACAATAAGAGATTTGATCATTGCAAACTGCAATGATCCAAGACCTTTATACTCAAAAATCCCGCAGTTTATACAAAATCCAAATACATACAGTATCCAAGTTTTCTTTTAAATATGCACATTTCACATTTGTATATCATGAATTAATTATATTATTCAGTGTACGTCATAAATCTATACAAAACTTGTGGTATGTTGTAACAGTTGTTTATATTTTCGGTTGGCAGCACATTTCGCCGGTCCTAAACTGGCGAAATGTGGATGAGTAAGTCCTTTCAGGATGAATAGGCATCATAAATGTAGTTTGTTGCTTCTAAGGGCTGTTTTCCTTGTCTTCAGATTAATTTTATAGGTCTGATATCTTGTTATAATCTGTTAAACTTAAAAGGCACTGTCTCTTATGTGATATTTGGTACATTTCAGGTGACATTTAAATTTGGCCGGGCAATAAGTTATCTGACTGATAATTTGAATTGAATAATTGAAAAATTAGCACCAAGTCGAACAAATGTGTAGTTCTTGTATTTTATTTAATCAATTTTTGTTTTGTTTTAAGGTATAAAAACATACCTGAGAATAATAACAATGAAATAATAACAATGAACAATAATATGTTGCTAAAACAATAGCATAAGATTTACTAAAAAAGTTAATATGAGTTTACCACAGCTGACCTTCAATATATTTGAAAAATTTCCTCCAGAATATGTTAACCAAAGAGGGTTTTAATGTACACAGAAAAAGTATTTTTTACGGAGCTGTGCTTAAATTAAAAAGCTCTTTCTTGTTTGTTTTTGGTATTTAGCATTCGGATACCAACCTTCACTTCTATACAGAACATTTGCTTTTTTTAAAATTATAATGTAATATAGTTTTTTCAAAAAATCATCGTGCATCCGAAAAATCAAAATACTCTTCGAATAGCGATAATTCCATATTATTATGCAATTGGTCTGTTTAGATACTCATAGGAAATGTTTCTGCCGCTGCTTTTAATGTTTTAATATTTTAGATGTAAGTAACGATTCTGTATATATCCTCATTCATAAGCCGAGTATTAAAGACTGGTATGCAGCAAAAAAAGGAAATTTCTCCGCAGGCTAATGTGCAATTTACGTCAAATATACAAAACTAATGGCCACGAAAATGTAAGCAGCCGGGGGCAAATATTAAAATTTCCCAAGAAAGTGAAGTATGGCATGATCCAGGCCCCAGGTAGTATTCCAGGAGGCTATGTCCAAATTTATGATTCTACGTTTAAGTATGCTCATGTTTGCACATTCCGCGCTTGGAATGTATGCTTTCATTTTTTGAGAAATATCTACCTTTTCTTTTGTCTTTATCGTTTAATTAAAGGGGCAACGTAGGTTGTTTTTCTTTATCTCTGTATTGTTTATAGGAGTTATACATAGGTACATTCCTAACCCCATCGTAACTGTAATAAAATTATATGATTAAGTGCTATCTAACTTTTAAGCTAGACCTGGGGCCCTAGACAAAGTAACATACCGACAAAGACAACGAAGTTCGATAAAGCAAAATGTATGGGATTTGACGTAAGTCGTCGTGAAATCACGTGACCAAAATCGTCTTCATAAGTTCCTAGTTATGTTGGTAGCGCAAGCTAAGACGTTGTAGATACCAAAGTAATATGGCCGATCGTGACGAACTTCGACACGTTATCGTTATGAAACGATTGTCACTTGGCTACGGGCCCTGTGGGCCTACCGCCTAACTCTATTGCTGATGATAGCTCTATAGCCATGCACTGTTTATCCGAGCGACCGCCTAAAATTGTATCAGCAATAAGCACAGAGTATAACAACAACTGCTAACGTGAACGAACGATATAGTTCTTTTGGCATAAGATGAGCTTTGTATTTGTGTGAGTGATCGCAAAAGTAAGGTTAGTGAAAAAATAATATAATTAAATATTTTAAAAGAAAATAATATTTTTTTATTAGAAAGCAAGTTATTGAGTAGTTACGAACGTATATAGGAACGGACATAGACACAAATCGAACACTTAACCATCCTCCGACTTCTCCGCCAGTCTGGTTAAATACTATATATGTCCATAACTTATTAAAAATATATTCTAACTCTTCTACATCGGTCATTGAATCTTCACTATCTTCATCTTCACTCTCATCTGATGACACATCATCACAAAGATGATGTAGAGCTCCGTAAAACCATCAAAAGCGGCGTAGCGACCATCAAATGCTTTTTCTTCTTTTACTGCATGGTTACAATCATTGCCCATATATTTTCAATGGGATTAAAATGTTCACTAATATAATACATAATTAAAACAGCGAAATATTATTAATATATGTAGCTGCTAGCGGTACAAAGGAAAGTGCGAGGCAGAGTATTGACAGTTGACGGACGCACCGAGCAGTAGGCCTAGCACAGGACGTGGCAAAAATGACAGTGTTTTCTCTCGGGATTTAGTGGGAGTTAGAGCGAGAGGAAAAGATTTTCTTTCCCCCGAAAGAGATGTGTCCACGTCCCGTGCTACGGGGGCTGCAGTATTGACAGCTATCAATTTAGCTAGCCGTCATCTTGAATTTTTAGGCGGTACGGATTTTCTGCCAAATTCATAGAAAATCCAAAGCTATTGCTGATAGTGACAAGTTCAAAAGCTATAGCTGATAGTGACAGCATGACGTCATAAACTATAGCTTTTTCTTTAGCAATAGAGTTAGGCGGTAGGCCCGGTGTCTGATAAGGCACTTAACTGTAAGCTGATATCAAGGTGGTTGTCTTTTAGGTTTACTTAATGCTAGGTAGGTAATTTAGTAAAAGCGTACAAGCTCAACAAAACTACTGATTCGTTATTTGTTTGTTCATTAAACGAATGTTTTTTCACCATTAAAAGTGTTAGATACTATTTTCATTGAATTGAATTTGTTTTATTTATTTGAACAAGGTTACATTAAAAGTTCATTAACATAACAACTATTATCCGTAAAGTGTTTGTATTGTATTCTCTTTAATTACTTTCAGAGAGGAGAAAAAGTCTTTTTCCAATAGGCATTAAAGAAATTGTAGAAGAATCAGTTAGGTTCGACGTCGCATAAAAAATGCAGAGGCCTCTGCCATTCAAATTTAGGTCGTCAAATAACTCCGGGGCCTCGTAAATATTTAGCCGCCATTGAATATCAAGAACCTCCTTTCTAAAGGCAATAAATACTGCCTCTTTTTCAGAAGTATACCCTTTGCAATGACTCACGAAAGTGTTACCAGTACTCAAGTGTTTATCTGTAACATAGCTCTGAACACAGAACTGATAAAAGTGGCTAGAAGTAGTATCATTCGAAGTGAGTCAGTCGACTGGTCCTAGGACCAGTGTTGCCACACGCACGCATGATATGCATTTGTTTGTATTATCACAGACCAAATTTTAAAATATGCATGATTACTCTTTAAAAGTCTACGAACGTCAAAGTGCGTGAAATAGTCTAAAAGACAGGATCTTATTTATTATTAAGTGTCTAATTTTGGTGTTAATTAGCCGTGTGGTGACGGCAGAGTAGAATACAATTGTCACCACCCCAAATCTCTCCCGTGGGTGTCGTACAAGGCGACTAAGGATAAATCAGCGATGAAGAATGGGCAGCAGCGTTCCTCTTATATCACCTAACAATAGTACTGCGACTTTTGTGCCCGATAAATGGCAATAGGCTCGCCACCTATTACATGGGACCTAACATAATTAGCGGAACGTGGGTGCTAGCTCACCTCTGCCTACCCCTTCGGGGATAAAGGCGTGATTTATGTATGTATGAATGTATTATAATGAAAATATGCGGAGAGTGCGCTCACACCACCCACATATGACTTCTAACCTTTTTTATTGTTCTGTAGTTGTAATAGTAGATCATTTGCTAATCCAATAAAATAATTTATTCGCAGCCGCATTCCTAAGTGTACTTCTAGTATTAAGATTCTCTTTTAAATAGTTATCTGCTTTGTCCACCGAAGTGTTGATAGAATTATCAATCTCGTTCTCGTTTGTGGATATTCAAAATTTCAAACGGTCGAGTATCCGCTAGAAAGAAAATTGAATTTTTCCAATATACAATAAAAGTTTCATTCCTAGTTTTAGCATCATGGATCATACAGCTTTTTAAATCATGGGCAAAACCAACAAAGGTTCTCTGCTTGTTGTCTCTCGCAGTTTTAATTACATCAAAATATTTAGATTACAAAAAAAATACAGACATGACAAAATTTTAAATCCACTGCGATGCTTAAATAGCATTCTCGCCGTCCGCCGTCTTGTTAATTTTGAACGTGCTTCCCCGTCTAAATTGTAATTAGAGTCTTGTATGTAGCTAAATTAATCACCAAATTAATGTTGCCTAAATGGATCTTCTCCCTCTTAAACATCGAGGTAATTACTTTTAAATTAAAAGGCATCTTATAAAAATTCACCTATGCTACAAGTTTCATATTCATCTTAAGAAATGTAAAATAAAACCATTTAAATTGTTAAATCTCTCTGTTCCTTAGATTAGTATTAAAAATAAAACGTTAAGTATTAATATAGTTATTCAATGTTCCAACCAAGAAATATGAAATGTGAATAAAGACGAAGATAGCTTTGAATTGCTTATCAAGGATCCCGCTGAATTCAATTTACTAGGGCGGATTGCGATTGGCGTTTATTTCTGAGTAATTTCCTTGGGATGCGTGTGTTGTTGGGCGGAAATTAATTAAAGAACCTCTCGAAAATCAAAGGACATTTTCTGTTAACTAGAATTTAACAAAATTGATGGTAATCTAAACAAATAGGTAATGATACTGTTTATGGAATGGTATTGTGAAAATTCTGTAGCTTGTCTTAAAGTAACTCGTTATGTTCTGAAAGGCTTCACTGTCTTAGTTTTTGAATACAGTGGTATCAATTATTTGTTCTCTGTGAGATTTTTTAACCAAGGCCACATCAATTAAACGACATTTGGTCGAAGGGCGTGCCACGAGTTGAAAGACGATTTAATTTTCCACAATCTAATAAAATGTTCCCTGGCAACCTTTGACAAGACCGTGTTTAGATGTAGACTTTTCGATCCTAGTTCTTCTGTTTACTAATTGCTTGAGTGGAATGAATCACGCCCACTTTACAAGTTTATTACCCTTTTGTAAAATATTACATTATGTACATTCTTGTCTGAGAATTTTGTTATTTCATTAAATCTCCTCATTCCAATATCGGCACTTAAGTATTCTTTCCATTATAATCTGTAAAGACTAAAATGAAAGGAATTCTTTTTGTAAATTAATTAATTCTTCGTCATCTAATTCACCAGAATTTACCTTTGTCATTTCCCTTTGATATATACTTACAATTAGTACCTACTATCAGATGTTTCAGAGTTCTCTATATAACCTTTATTAATAGTACTCTGTATCCTCGTAGTGCATTTTCGTGTTTCTGAGGATTAAGCAGACACACTCACCCACGCTTTCTGCACCTACTTCAGACGTAAAAGAGGAGTTGCCTGGTTCATATTTAGAAACTAAATCACGACCAGACTATTATTTTTATTCGTAGAACTTATTTCATGAACGAAATCTCATCTCTCATCTTGCCAGAAACTAGCACAAATGTAAAAAACATTAATTTCGAATGACTTATATAATTTTGTTTATTGTTCCAGGTAATTTTTTTATCGAGGTGGTCATGATGGTTTAATACAAAATAACAAGCAAATTGTAAGTAACTGGATATTACATTAAACAGCTTGTCAGTAATCGACAAGATAACGTTACTGTTTAAGGGTGATTTATTATTATAGCATTAACTTTGGTGCATGAACTTTCTGAATGTAATTACAGTTTATTGACATATTTATGACATGAGGGCGTCCCAACGTTAGATTATAATGTTGTTATTATTACATTCTGGCTCCATTTATTTGACACCGATGATAAGTACTTTTCGTATATACATACATATATAATTCAAGACATTTCTCCCCGAAGAAGTAGGCAGCATATTTCGCCAAATAAGCATCCCTTGTAACCCTTAGTCGCCTTCTACGAGTCTACGACATCCGCGGGAGTGGTGAAAATTGTATTCTGTTCTGTCATCATCACGCGGCTGTGATGGGGCTGTATGTAATATAGTCTTCTCTTGTTAGCTTATTGCTCACAATATTTGATATTCCTGACGAATTCTTTGCTCCCAATTCATTCTCAAATTCTGCAACCACGGTACCTACGCGAATATAGTCGTAAAAACTATTCTTGTCTACCGTTACCACGTGAATAAATTTAAGAACCCCTACACTTCAGTTTAGCTCAGAGAGCTATGCCGCATTCGACTCAGCTAAATTCTATTTAGAATTTAGAAAATGTGAAAGACCGAGCACAAAGAACTATTTAAAACTTTTTTATGCATCGCTTGGATTTCATAATCATCCTGCTCTTTGTTTTCGTAGGACAGTTCCACTGATTACCCAGCAATTAGCGCTTAAAAGCGCGGCCGTCGGACGGAACGTTCTGCACAAAAGCGCTCGGCCGCTTGGTGCGCCCTGCCAACCCAGAAACGTCACTTGGCCGTTTTGTGTCGCCCCATCAGCCTCTAGAGCGCCAGTTAATCAACGCTCCGCTGGTTTTGGCCATTTGTTTATAGTGTTGTTTGCATTCACGGCGTTACCACTTTGTTGTTGTGTAGCTTCGTTTTATGTGCCTTCAAAATGATTCCCAATTTATACATAGGTACATAAATCACACCATTTATCTCCAAAACAGAATTAACACCCACGTAAATAGGTGACGAGCCTTTGCAATCTATCGCGCACGTAAATCGCAGTATATTCCTAGGTGGTATAAGAGGGAGGAGGAGGCTGATGCCCATTGCTCATCGCTGTCTTAAACCTTCGCGGGATTTGGGTGGTGACATAGTATTGCGTCTTCACACGGCTTTCGTTTAATTTATCATGTTAATCATTTTATACCATTGTATTTTCCTTATTTTCCTAGCTCCCATGCACTCTCTATTTGTGGTTAATAAAAGTTAGTTGTTCTAAATGAATTGGCTTTTCAACTGTAACGAACGTAATATGGATACTAGTCACCTTGTTGATATATCTGAATCTGTTTATAAATCAAGTTGAATAAAAATATTTCTGAACTCTTTCTGTGAAAATATATATGAACATTCTTCTCCATTTGCGTCTCGTCAGACGTTTGCAGCGCCAATAACAGCTCGTTTGTATCTCTGTATCATTCTTTAGTGCCGTCACAATGCATCCGTTATTGAGCTATTCGAGCGCGTTCATCTGTTTCATGATCGCGATAGCTTCATTCAATGCATGTAACATCTATACTAATATTATAAAGCTGATGTTTGTTTGTTTTTTTTATTTTTGTGTTGGATGATCCATTTATTGAGTAACCGACATTAACGCGAGCGAAGCCGCCGGCGACCACTAGTGTATAATAAAGCTTTATTTCTGTAACATGTGTCGTATTTATGAAAACGTCTATTTGTATAGGTAATAATAACATTATTTTATTTTATTTCTTTATTACTTTTAATATTAGTTTGATAGATATGAATGGAGAAAGAGTTATGCCAACATCAAATAGGATGCGATAAGGCCAGATGAGCTTGATAAATTCATAATAATATTAATATTTTAGACCCCTTAAACATTCAGGGTGCCATTTTCGTGGATAACTTTATGTAACGTATATCGTGCAAGAATATGGAAGATTTGACCCTACGAATAATTGAACCATGTTTTACTTAGGAAACCCTTTTTTGATTGATCATGTCAGTTTCTTTGAAGAAGTGAAAGATTTATTTCCATACCTTACATCTTGCTTCGTTGCTAGGATATTATATTATATTACATTTATAAGTTTCCTTATTCTTCTTTTTCTTGAAAATAGGTTTTATAACCCTATGTATTTTCTTGTATTTAAAATGACTGTCTAAACAACAGTCATTCAGATTATATTGTTTGTCTGTGAAATCAAATTCAAAATTGGTAGGAACAACTATATTTTTACCACAAAAAACTAAGTCTACCAACTTAAAATTGTGCGCGCTTGATAAATAAATTCAATAATAAATACCATGTTTCGCGAATGCATTCTGAATGCAGGTCAAGATACTTTTACGATTTGGTCGTCTAGCCATGGAAATTGGAAATTTGCCATGCACAGTGGTGCAACTCGCAAACATTGCACCCTAGGAAAGCAGCTATGCCAACTGGACATAGCGATTCTTGGAGCCGGGTGGCCACAGCTGAAATGGATAATTGGAACTTGGCCCTCATTTTGCGTCGTGTTTTAGCAGCGTTAAAAATGTTATAAATATAAATAACGTGGTATGGTGTAACTCGACTTGGAATCTATAATTTTTATCCTACCTTCCTTCCAAGCCACGATGTTTCGCTGTAATGGGTAATGCATGCATATTCATCCCCGAAGAATATGTATGTATTGCTCATTACAGTAATTCTATTGTTATATAATCAGGCATGTTAACCGTAGTATATTGCTAGGTGGTACAAGAGGAAAGCTGCACTTGCCTTGTACGACTACTGCGTGAGAGATTGGGGGTGGTGACAGTTGTGTATTATGATCGGCTATCACCACACGGCTATGAAATGGGTAATAGTAACATGAATTTTCCATTTAACAAGACTCACAACAAAGCTTAACAAGTGTTTGAACTAGTGTTACCAGCCTGTACGAAAGTTTGTTTATGAATTGACATCTATCCTGATTGGTAAGCAAATATCCTCGAGGGGAAAAGTAGTTTGTCCCTCGAAATACGTCCCTGAAAAATCACACTGATCCCGGGGGAATCTCGTGAACTAAGAAAAAGCTGTTTACTCGGAATCCTTGTTTTGTTTCACAGTATATTTTGGTACAGACAGACAATTGTATTTGATTGAGTTCGCTTCTTTTTTTTAGAAAAATAAGTAATGTGATAAGAAAGGAACAGTGAATTGTACCAAATGCCTAATCCACTATAAGCTTCCCCTTAAAAGTTGAAATTAAGTAAAAAACAGACCCCTCCAAAGGTCGGTAGCAACAAATACCCAAGAACTGTTGGAAATAATATGTAAATCAGCTCCAGTGTTTCCTGAACGGCTTTCTCTGATTCTTTATAGGCCATGAAAAGGCAAAATGTAAATTTTTAAAGCTTTGAATATTTGATTACTTCAAGCAAATTTAAAAGTTGACCCCCAGTACCTACACCTGAAATTTTCGCACAATTGTAACGTAGAAGCTACAGTATTTATTGCCTTCAGACGATTGCAAGGATAAGAATCTAAATTCACTTGAAAGTTTTAATACAGTACTTCTGCCATCGCATAGTCGGCGTCGTCGTGAAACTAAACTTTAATGAGACAAGTTACATGTTTAATATGTTTCTTTCTCCGTTGTCTCAATAAATGTTTCTTTCTTTTTTTCTTTCAATTCTGTTTTTATTCATATTATTATATGAATAAAAACGTATTTCGCAAAGCCTTCATGGGCGTAAAAAGTTGTCTAAACTCTGTATTTCCAGATCTTTCAGCATTAAATTTTGCCTACTGCTTTAACATGTCTAGTTGTATAGGATATTCATACGTTTATACCCAAAGAGGGTCAGGCAGGCGCCCGGGTTATAAAACCTAAGCCAAAATCTTGATCGGTATGGATTGAAATGTTGTCATTCCAATCACTCTACCGTTCGGTGTTCGGTTACTATTAATATTTTTACTGTATTTCCTTCTTCAGTGTTCTGAACTTAGGAATTGTTATTTCCACTTCATTTCTAAAGTTGTGCTCTTCAATATCAAAGGCATTGGAATTAGATTGTCGGAGTTGGCCGGTCGGTGCCTACTCGGCCTACTTATTGCTGAACTCCGATAGTAAATTTCAATTGCTGATTTAAGCACTGGCTCCTAAATTTGTTGTTTGGCTACAGAAGTATTAAATTCTATCACAGTTGAGACGATAGATAAACATTTTAGCCATATTTATGATATCAAGAGAACGACTTTATATTTTATTTAGAATCTAATTTTAGTGAATTTGTCTAATTTTAAATGTCAGAAATATTTCCATAAATTATGGACCTGATGCGGAAAAAAATTTCAATTTTATCCGACCTCTTTTTTATGTAAGTTCCTTAAAATTAGACAAATGTAACAGGACCTACAAAATTCTTGAAGCGATTTCTGAAGTAAAGCGGAAATTGAGACTTTGTCCACCCATCCAATGACAGGCTCTAGCGGTCAACACTTAGCTTACGCAATTGTTGGCAGAGTGCGCTTAGCCCCGTGCCTTCTTCAGGTAGCTAAAGCTTATTAAAATTCCGAAAGAGTTAAAAATGTATGATAACATTTAAAAATATCTACATCTATTCGAAGAATGAAAAAACTCGTTGAAGCAAAATGTTCGCCTCTTCCCAAAGAAATGTTTTGCAGATAAAGTGTTAAGTACAATTTACGCTTCGAATCTTGGCTTTTCAAAGGCCTTCAAGAAAATACAGGTTCCTTTTCAGAACTTTATGAGCCAAATTAAATTTTCCACTCGCTGCGTCGACTTTTTCAATCTTTCAGTGTAATTTACCTCGTTGTCCAGATATTTACTTCGTGTTTAACACGGAAAATCAGCCTGGCCTCATTGTATCTGAGTTTTATTGTCGATTCTTCTCAGAACATGGCCTTTTGGTAGTTAGTGTACGAAGGATGGCGTAGGTAGCGTATCACGAAAACCTTTTACTTTGACACACACGTTTCTAATGTTTGACATTATTTTTTAGACGATTCATATGGTACCTTATGCAGGGTAGCAGGGTGGTAAAAATAATATTGGCGCATGTGAATAATAAATAACTATCTCACTTCTGATCTCGCTCGAGGATCTTTTTGTAGGGAAAGTCGAAACGAAATCACATAGATTGATGCGGATAAAGAGGGATGAGTGAACACAAATTTATTCATATAAAAATATTTTCTTGAGCTCATTCTCATTGCTTTCGAAGGCGGTCACTATTGGTAGCTCTCTATTGGTGCCCACTGGAATGATTAGTATCAAAAAATGGATCCGATTTGATGTGACAAATTTTGCGGATAATATGTTTTTTCATACACACAAACATAAATCACGCCTGATTATCCGCGGAGGCGAAGGGGTAGGCAGAGCTGTATTAAATAGGGGGCGAGCCTGTTGTCATCTACCGGGCACATTAATCGCAATATTGCAAGGTTCATTTATTTTCTGTCTTCTTTTTTAATTAATAAACGTTAATGAGTAGGTACTTGAGACAGAAAAATGTCAATTCAAAACTAGTCGCTATTCTTGCCGGGTCTATAGTCTAGTTTTGACATTTTTCTGTCTTAATTACTCATTAAAGCTAATTGACGTCTCCGAGTACTATACTTATAATCCTGAAAGTGCAAATGTAGGTCATGAACACTGCAACTTTCTAATCTAATTCCTAATGTTCCAAATAAAATGAGCTTAATGGGACCTGAAACTTAGATTTTTTCATTAGTGAATGACTGAATGGTAATGCCCATAATGTCTGCTCTTATATAAGAACTCGGAATGAGAACAAAGGTGCACCCGCACGCGCCCGAGTGACCTAAAACTACAGGTGCCAGCTTTGTGTCGCACTCTCGGCGGTTGTTCTATGTGATGAGCTGACGCGGATGAAGAATATAGACGTAACGATCTAAAATGGGATATTATCACATCAAAAAGAAAGGAAGAAGAAGAAATAAACCTTTATTGAGACAATTAACACACTTCTTCTGCCTGCCCTTTTCCTCCTACTCTAAGAAGAGTTGGCACAACATGCGTCTTTTTCTTCCACTCTCCTCTATCAGACGTGAGCTCAGCATAAACTCCATTCTTCTTCATATCAGTTGTTTGTAAATCAATAAATAAAAAAAATCGTCTTTCACACAATCCATCCATCGTTTCTTCGGCCTTCCTCTCATTCTAAGACCATGCACATCCGTACTTAACATCCGTCTAGTTACGTAACATTCACCCCTCATCTCATGCCCGTGCCACGCTATCAACAAAAACTGTGCTTTGTGTTGGCGGTGGAGCAGAACAGAATACAGTTGTAATTGTCAACATCCCTTTCTTTCTTAATTTTTTTATTTTTTATTTATGGTCATGGTCATGATAGGTAAGGATGACCCGTATATAATAATAACGCAATGCGATACCATGGGCTACTAAGTGCTTCCGAATTTTTCGATAGTTAAAGACCGAGATTTATGTACTTAAAGTACTTAAATAGGAATACCGCTACTTGGTTGTTAAATATAGGTATTTGAAATATCTATATTTGTTAAAAAGAAAAAGGTAGTCTTCATCATTCCTACATTGAATTTTCGAAATCAAAGCCGTTTTGATACCATAACCAAACCTAACATAATTGGCGAAGCCTGGGTGCTAGTTCACCTCTGCCTACCCCTTCGGGGATATAGGCGTGATTTATGTATGTATGTATGTAAAATCGTTTTTAAATCAATAACACTCGAATTGGTTTTGATTGGTAGTAAAGCTCTACTAATATAGGTACTGAAACTGAACCTTGCCCGCCACCGCTTTTCAATTGGACAACGCACATAAACGGGGCCAAAGTTTTAACAATTCGATGTTTGCCTTCGTTAATTGTTCCAAGCTTCCAGGTGGTGAGTCGCTTGACTAGTTTCCGATTTTCAAAGTAAATTATAACCTAAATAATTTCTATTTAGGTCAGTTTTAATTGTCAATCTTAACAAAGAATATGGTGGCTAGAAAAAGTTCGAAAAATTAGGGTCTTGATGCGGGAATCGAACCCGCGTCCACTGCAATCCGGGCAGGTGCCTTAACCGCTCGGCCAACCGAGTTACGCTATTAAAAATCAGTAAATTGCAAGTGGGTTATTTCTAGGCGTTTATAACCACTATGAGTGGGACGTGTGCTCGTAAAACAGAATTCGGGCGTCACATAAGGGAGGTAGCCGTGTGGTGACGGCAGAGTAGAGTACAATTGTCACCACCCCAAATCTCTCCCGTGGGTGTCGTACAAGGCGACTAAGGATAAATCAGCGATGAGGAATGGGCAGCAGCG
This sequence comes from Cataclysta lemnata, assembly GCA_963931975.1. Lineage (NCBI taxonomy): Eukaryota > Metazoa > Arthropoda > Insecta > Lepidoptera > Crambidae > Cataclysta > Cataclysta lemnata. Next base: position 15,435,746 of record OZ008340.1, on the reverse strand, counting down.
TTCCTCTTATACTACCGTCCTGACAATGTACTGCGACTTTTGTGCCCGATAAATGGCAATAGGCTCGCCACCTATTACATGGGACTTGACATTATTGGCGAAACGCGGGTGAGAATTCACCTCTGCCTACCCCTTCGGGGATATGGGCGTGATTTATGTATGTATGTATGTATGCATAAGGGAGGCTAATATGCCGTCGGAGCTCGTCGCATTTAATATTCTCTTTGAGCAATGAACTCGCAATGAAACTGCTATAATTACTATTGAATCAGAGAGCATAATACTAGTTTTCAGACTTGGCATGTGAGCTATTTGACATGCAAAAATATTGTGATAATTGTGTCCACCTACCATTTTGAGGTTTTAAAATATTTCGCAAAATGTTACGTGATATAATATGTCGGACGAGGAAATGATAATATAAGTTTGGTCACCCATCCAGTGATTTGCCTTAGCGAACATTGCTTAGTTTACGCAATCGAGCTCCTCACTCACTCAATCGTTTTGTTTTGAAGCCGTGTGGTGACGGCAGAGCAGAATAAAATTGTCACCACCCCCATCTCTCCCGCGGGTGTCGTACAAGGCGACTAAGGGTTAAGACAGCAATAAGTAATAGGCAGCAGCGTTACTCTTATGCCACCTAGCAATGTACCTACTGCGTTTTTCCTGCCCGATAAATAGCAATAGGCTCGCCACACATTACATTTTATTTTATTTTATTTTATTCGGAAAACTTACAGCTATACTTAACACAATGTGGTAAAAAAAATAATTATGTAAACTATAAGCCAATTACAAGTTTCCACAAGTAGGTATATAATCAAACAATAAAAATAAAAAATAAAAAAAAAGGATCAAAAATAAGAACAACACATCAGCAATTCACAAATTTGCATCTTGGAAAGCGGCACCATGTATGGGAAATGACCGGGGGCCGAAGTATTTTTCTTCAAAAAAACGCCTTACACGTGATATATTGTTGCAGAAGATGTCCGCATCCCTATCCAAATCTGCATACTCATTCACTGACATCACCGCTCGTCGAAAGAACGAGTTGCTTCTATAATTTGTTCTGGAACAAGGAGGCACTAGAACTTGAGACCTATTTCTCAATGAAGGATTGGGAACACGTATGCTAATTTCGCCCAATAACGAGTTACTGTCGATTCTGCCAGAAAGAATCTTTATGACAAAATTAATGTCGGCAATTTTTCTCCTAATATTAAGAAGTAGAAAATGGTACCTACGACATCGATCATCATAATTATTGTCGCTGGTTTTGCACTTGTACTGAAGATATCTCAAAAATCATGGGACTAACATGGGACCTAACATGTGTGTGTGTCTGTGTGTGTGACAGTTTTGTAAATGCAAAAATACATTCAAGCTCCTCCCGAGTAGGTAGCACTAACATTGATGACGCAACGCTGACTTGCTGATACCCTTGGACACACGCCAAAAGTGATCTTCATCCTTCAAGCGGCCGCTCTTATGTTCCGGATAAGTTACTAGCCCCGTGTTAATTGATTAGCATTAGTTATTCTTGACTATGTTATCAAATGTGAATCTTTAATAAAATTGAAAGTTTCTTAAAAAAGAGCCAGGTCAAGAGTACTCGAAACCGACGGGCACGCATGAGGGCATTAATGGGATTGGATGAAGCGAAAAAAGTATGTAAGGATCGCTGCAAGTGTTATTGATCTCTGTCCACAGTCCTCTCTGTCCACTTATATCAACATTCTCTGCCCCGTGGGAGGAAATAATGACGTATGTATGTAGAATCTCTAGCGTGCGCTATGATATTAAAGTTAGTGACAGTTTCATTGATATAATTGTTACAGACTTTTTTAAGTGCCAAATCAATACTTTCTTATTAACATAAAGTGAAATAAAGTAATTTAGCCAGAAGTTTTTCGACGTTTTACGACTTACTGCCGCACTCAGAGACGTCGAATAACGTTAATGAGTACTTAACGTCAAAAAATGACAATTCAAAACTAGTCGCTATTCTTGCCGGGTCTGTGGTCTAGATTTGAATGAAAATTTTTGACATTAAATACTCATTAAAGTTAATTGATGTCTCTGAGTGCCGCAGTTAGTGACAGTTGTCGTCAACTTTTCTGTTAAGTGGTTTCATTATAACAATGAGAAAGCTTCAAACATTATCAACTTTAAGCTTTCTTTCCAATTTCTCAAAAAAATAAGGTAGGTTTGCATACTTATACTTATCAAAGGGGACAAACAAAACTCCTGTCGTCGGTGGTGACAAGAATTATTCACGAAATCACGGCACTCAGGTATCTTATAACGCTGCCTGAGAAAGCAAACACTTTTATTGTAACATACAAAGTTTTGTAGACTGATATTATTACTGTCATCGCGATCGCAAGACCGGGCATCAGGTGCTCACTGGTCCGTATAATATTGCTATAAATTCGGCACACGCCATTTCTTGCTATTGTTTCCGAATGTCTGGGAATATTGAATGGTGGTGCTCCATTCGAATTTATGTCCCGGCGATAGTTTGCTTCTGTTTGCCCTTTGTTTTGCAGAGAAACATGCTTTCATTTACTACGTACATCGTGTTATTTTTACATTTTAATTGTTATCCCTGTTAATCTTCTAGTTGACCATTATTCTAAAGATTAAACTTATTGACATTCACATCTTTTTATATTCTGGAAGTGGGCTGTTTTGTAAAAAAGCATCCCGGTTTATTTGTACAATCTTGCCAAATTAGCCTTTACAATCGCAGAGATCCGACCAAGATTATCCCTGTATGTAGAAGCATGACAAATCGCAAAAACTCTAATGTAATGTCAGCACTAATCTACAACCATATACCAAAAAATATTAGAGAATTACTTTTGCCTTTATTTACAAAAAAATTAAAAATATGGTTATAGACAAGTGCTTCTACTCAATTAAAGAATATTTTGAATTAGGACATGATGACATACATATTATTATTTGACTTATGTGGCATTACAATTTGAATTTATTATGACTACGAACACATTTTAGATTTTTTTTCTTTAAGTGATCGAATTTTTACCTATTATACCTATACCTACCTGTAATTAACGATTTTGTTTGTAAAAAATTTGTATTTTTTTTGGTGTAACGTGTAGTGGAAGTGGATGGATAATATTTTTAAGACCAATTTTGTATGTGTACCATATTACTTGCAGAATAAATAAATTATTATTATTATACTTCAAAGATTAAATCTTTCTCCAACTCCAGGTAGGAGTGGGTATTTGTACTATTATTATTCTCGTGTCAGAATGTTTGTTATTAAACTCCTCCGAAACGGTCAGATCGGCATACCTATTCGGTAGGCTTGTCGCCAAACATTTCCTATGAAATGTTAGATCTGCTCCGAACACGTCAAGGCGATTGTACTGTATACCATTACTTATATACCATTGTAGTTATATGATGATGTGAACATAGTTTCATATCTGATATGAGATCGCACTCTGCTGAGTTGAGATTAATATAATTCTGAGCTACGAACATTATCAAGTGCATGTCAAATGGGCCGCAGCCCGGTAGTCGCCTCCAACCTCCCCTTATAGCGACCCCTTTCCACTCAAGCTTCCTGAGCTAAGATCCTGAGAATGTCCTTGTTTGGACCTGAGCAATCTATCTAAATCTGAGAACGTAAAGTACACCTACTCAGGTGCATTACAACACTGAGGTAATGGTAGGTGTGTAATTATAGAACAAATAGACCACACATATATTCAATGCATTACTATGGAAATAAAATAGATTCGTAAACAATAAATTCTACAAACTTACCAAGGTTTCTTAGAATGCACCGTCCGTGGCGGTAATCGGCTGCGTCTACCACTCTGCGTCACAAACGTGAGACAAGCCCGCTCGCCCCGGTTATATCTACCCTCAACAAATTAACAATTCCAAAGCAATGGAATGATCGCTGCATTCGCGACACTCCCCGCGAAAAGGTTTGAGTAATTATAAAATAAGAGACAATATCACGATTAAAGGATATATTGAGTATTAATTGAATTATCTAGTTTACACAAGTCATAAGTGAGATCACAATTAGAATTAACCTTAGCATAAAGTTAGTTTAAAATACTAATGAGTTGAGCTGTCCATTGACGAACCTTCTCGCGCGCTTTCTGAGCCGATGTCCGTTTTGGCCTTACGTCTGAAGGTATCGGTTCTTCTCCAACAGTAGTGACTGGTGGGCTCAGTGAGTTAATAGGTTCGCTTATCTCATGACCCGTCTGGCTTGAGTCAGTAGACGGATCCGTTGAATTAGTTGGTGTCTCAGTATGTCTCAATGTCTCAGTGCCTATGATATCAGATTCATTTGATTCTTGAATTTCTAGAGGGTATAAGTGTGAAATCGATCTAGTTAAAATCTCATCTGGAGATATAGTTACTTTGGCAACACGAATGTGCCCGTCCGAACCCTGTACCACTGTCGATATACGACCAACTTTCCATAAGTTTCTGTTAGACGAGTCTCCCTTCACTTGAACCAAATCGCCGACTTTGGGAATGGTGCTTACTTCCCCTTTAGATTTACGATGTTCACTTTTACGATCCCTTAAACTAATAAGATACTGGTTTGAGAACATTTTGATATATTCTTCAAGTATGCGCTGACCCTTTTTCCATCCTTCTATAAGGTTAGCCTTAGTCACGGTAGCGGATTCAAGAAATTCCTTATCTGATGTATCTAATGTCAAGGGACTACCGGTCCGAAGAAAGTCAGCCGGTGTCAGAACCTTCTCTAATTCTCCAGTCACAGCCGTGAGGGGGCGGGTGTTAACAACGGCTTCAATCTCTTTGATTATCGTGGATAATTGTGTGTGATTTAGTAGATGCTTGTCCAAAGTTCGTTTCAGACAAAATTTGACAACTCCGATGAGACGTTCATAGAACCCACCGAACCATGGCGCTAGCTCTGGAATAAACTTCCACTTAATTCCATTTGATACGCAATAGTCACCGGTCAAAACTTCGGCTGTAAGCTTAAAGTATAAAGCATTGTCAGAAGTGACTATCTTAGGAACGCCTCTGGTGGCTATAAAGCGCCTGAAACTCATAAGGCACTCGTCTGCTGTCATATCAGTCACAACTTCCATGTGAATTGCCCTAACTGCCAAACAAGTATAAAACGCAACCCATCGTTTCTCTAGAGATCCGTTTACATTAATGGTGAGCGGCCCGAAATAATCTAATCCTACGTAAGTAAACGGATTACTGTAAACTACTCTTTCAGAGGGCAGTGGTGGCATAGGTGGTAGTTTGTACGGACCTCCGCCATATTTCTGACAAATTAAACAATTCTTAAGAACCTTTTGTACTTGCCGCCTACCCTGAGATACCCAAAACTTAGTCCTCAACAACGACAGTGTGTGTGATACACCCACATGGTTATTGTTCTTATGAGTATTTTCTATAATACGCTTAGTAACGACATGATCCTTGGGAAGAAGAATAGGGTGTTTCTGATAATCATCCCACTCTGTATTTTCTAGACGGCCTCTGCATCTCAACAAACTCTTCTCGTCTTTGTACAGCTTTAAAGATTTTGCCAAATCAGTCGTCTTTCCAGCTACTTCTCTGGGAAAGGATTCTGCTTGCAAACGGAGTAGTTCCATTGTGTCATCTTCTTCACTATCCGCAGGACCCTGCCCACTAGAAGAATTGTGATGGCAGGAAGTTTCTTGCTTAAACATTGGCCATTTATCTGAAGTATCTAGTAGAAAATCAGGACCTTTTAACCAAAATTCACAATCATGCGGAGAAAAATTAGGTCTTGTAGCTGTATCAGCAGGATTTGATTGGGAAGGTACATAACGGATGAGTAAGTTTTTATTCTTTTTGATTTCTTCAACGCGTTTCGCTATGAAAGGGGGTAATAATTTTTCGGAATCACACCAATTGATCACAATTTGACTGTCAGTCCATAAATAGCTTTTACTAATGTTGAGTCTTAAAAAATGTTGCGAATATTGAATTAATCTACAACCTATTAAAGCTCCGAGCAGTTCCAGTCTTGGTATCTGTAAATCAGTTTGTTCCTTTAGCCCAACCAATCGTGATTTTCCAATAACAAATCCAAGGCTGGTACTTTGTTTACTTATACTACGCAAATAAACAACGGCTGCATATGCCTTTATAGATGAATCACTAAAAGCATGTAGTTCATGTACTATCTCTTCTTTTTTCTCAGATGCTAAAGTAAAATTGATACAACGTGGTACACTAATATCTCTTATATTTGCTAAATTATTTATTATGACTCTCAATTCTTTTTGTGCCAGGTCAGTGAGTTTTGTGTCCCATTGGATCCTTTGATTCCATAAATTTTGGAGGAACAGCTTGGCTGGAAGCAAAATTGGAACCGCGAAGCCACAAGGATCGAAAACTGATGCAATGAGTCTGAGGACTTCTCTCTTTGTATTAATCATATGATCTTCTTTTTTATTGAAATCAAACCTTAAACTAAAACTGTCTGTTTGTAGATTCCAATTCAAGCCAAGTACTTTAATAAAATTTGTATCTTTGCTTCGAAATTGAGGAGGTATAAATTCTCTGAATTTTATTGCATTTGAATTCCATTCGCGGAGGTTCATTGACAATTCATTAAATGCTCTCTTGGCAACATTATATAAGGCGATAGAATCATCTAGTGAGTTGGAGCCAGTGACGAGGTTATCAACATAAATATCTTGAGCCATATGCTTACTCAATGTGTCGCTATTTTTCATAAGGTGATATCGAACCGTAGCGTTCAATAAAAAGGGACTAGAAATGATGCCGAAAGGTACTCGACAGAATCTCAAATGCATTAAATTCTCAGTTGAATTGAAGTTTCCTAAATTTTTAGGCCATAAAAATCTAGTGACATCGCGATCGTTACTCTGAAGACCAATTTGCAGGAATGCCTTTTCCACATCCGCGACTATTCCAACACGATGTTCTCTAAATCTAGTCAATAACCCGGTCAAATCTTCTAGCATAAGTGGGCCACGGTATAAACACTCGTTCAAGCTTTTGTTGTCTTTCGTCTTTGCGGAGGCATCATAAACAATGCGTAGTTTGTTTCCTTGTGTAATGCAATGGTGAGGAAGATAATGTACGGGATGATTTATTAACCTCACAGGATTTGGTACTATCTCGATTATATTTTTATCAAGTTGATCTCGAATCACTCTATCGTATTTTTCTATCGTCGCCTGAGAAAGTCGCTTGAATAAACCGCAGAGTCTTCCATAAGCCAAACCAAAATTTGACGGTAACACAGGTGGATAATCTATCCACGGCCATTTAACATGGTATCTGTTATCAAAATACAAAGTACTTTCATTAAACTGTCTAACAGCTTCATCATCGCGCGAAGCATTTGGGGAATCGGTGATTCCAATTGTTTCCAAATCCCATAATTTCCTTAATGTATCGATCCTTAAAGGAAGGTCGGGCTCGCTAAAACTGTTACACTTTATACTCGACTGAAAATATGTAAGGACAGATAATTCATCAACGACATCAGGTTCTCTCTGAGTATAGAGACACTTTCCTGACCACAACCATCCAAAAACAGAGTTGACCAAATAAAGATTTTCTGAGATTTTAATTTTATCGCCGGTCACGAACGAATGGTAATAGTCGTTTCCAACTAAAACATCTATCTGATCATCCAAGGAACCATCGTCAGCTAATACAACGTCGCTTAATCTGGAACTGGCGTGAGTGAGTTGTTCTAAAAGTTTTTGTGGAAGTCCGACAACACTGTTCGTAATGTGTGGTACAACATTAGCGTGAAGTGTATTATGACAATAGGTCCTGGACAACATTTCGAATGCAACTAAAGAGCTCTTAATTTCATTGGGACGATCAGCGCCAAAGGTAAATACACACAAATTATTTTCTTCTAAGACAGGCAAGTTCAATTGCTTAGCTAGCTTTTGATTAATATAACTGCGTTGACTACCGCAGTCAAGAAGTATTCGACTCTTATGGGATTCCCTGTTATCACCAATATTGTTAATGTACACGACTGCTGTTTGAAGTATAGTAAATCCTTCGTTAGATGTAAGTGTCGCTGTGCATAAAGTATTAGCATTAATCTGAGTCTTAGTGGGGCATAACGCACGATTATGATCTCCGTACTTTCCACAATGCCTACACTTCATATGCGACCTACACTGATCCTTTCTATGGCCCTTCGATAAACAATTGTAACATCTGCCGTCAAGCTTCCTTTTCCTTTCTGCTAAAGTTGGCACCACATTGCACTCATCGTTATAATGTCCATTACCACAGAATATACACAATGGTTTCGTTCTCTTAACACTAGGTTCTTTTTGTCTACTATCATCTCCGGTCTTCTGAAATTGTCTCTTTCGATTGTCTTTGCTATTATCTTTATTGCGCTTGTCATTCATATAAGTATCCTTTCTTCGTAATCTTTCGCGTGTGTGTGAGGGCCTAGATATTGAGTGCACATTTCTGTTAGTAACGGAAGAAATGTGTAGGGTTTCTGCTGTAAATCTCTCATTCGGAGTTTTACTAGTACAGGGAATGTCTGACAGAGTCACATCGTTATTCATCCTATTTGACGCTTCACGAGCTGATATTATATATTCAAGGTGTTTCCGAATATTCGCTATGGTATCAACTTCGGTACCCATCTTCATACGTAGTTCATATATTAAATCTTGTGAAAATTTTTGCATTATAAGAACTCTAAGATGATTATGATTAACGTCTTCCCCTAAAGAGTCTAAAACTCTCAGATGTCTTTCGATTTCATTAAAGACCCTACGACAATCAGATATGGATTTATCGGCAGTCTTGATTCGATACAATGCCGCATAATGAGCATCTATGATCGCGCCGGGTTTACCATACCTATCCTTTAAAGTAGATACAGCTATTTGATAATTCCTTTTAGTTGTTTCTAATCCTTCAATGGCACGTTTAGCTTCTCCATCAAGGACTGACTGTAAATACAACAGTTTATCTACATCGTTCAGATTCCTATCATCAACATTTGAAGCAAATTGGTCCCAAAATTGGTGCCATTTCAAGACGTCGCCATTGAATCTAGCTAGTTCCATTTTTGGCAATTTGCTTGCCACATTGAGCTCCTCTGAGATTGTAGGACGAGGTAGTGCTGGACGGCGATCTTGCTTTTGAATCCACAAATTCAGTTCCGTGACTAATTCTTCAGCCCTAATCTGAGTTGCTGTATAAACTGCAAGGTCATCAGCAGATGGATTGTCTATCAATTTATAGTAATTATACATTTCTGTTACGAAACGATCTATTGAAATTTTAAGTTTCGCTGACGCCATTTTTGCGTCGTCTACGGTTGCTGAGTTATCCTTAATGGCCAATAGAGTGTTCTGAGCGGTACTTGTGAGAGTTTCAACATTTTCTATAAGTAGTCTTAAGCGGGTTCGGACTATTTCTTCCATATTGAAAAAAAAGAACACTGAGCTTGAGAGAAAAAAAAATTATATAATGTATACTGAGACACAATCGAATCAACCAACCTCTTTGATTCTGACTGCAACAATAAAAAATAAAAATTGTATCTATGGTAAAGCTATTAAATAGATAGGCACGAAATATTACATTAAAGATCCGGCTGTATGGGCTAGACCCTCTGCCCTCCCCAAAATATAGAGAGAATTTAACACAAAAAAAAAATAGATAGGCACATAAATAATTGATAAGATGTTTATTTTGATCTCGTATGATTTAAATTCTAAGCAATGTGATTAGCAACGCATTAAAAATGTTTAGTGTGTTCTCTGTGACTATGATTAATTATAAAAACCAATCAGCACTACAATAATGTTCTGTTATTGGTAACAAAATATTAGCAGTGCATCGTATCACTAAAGATATGCAGGTAGTAGATGACCATAGTTATTGCCTACCTAGGTATCAAGAATAAATAATTTCTATAAATTGTACCACAATTCGTATTAAAAGTCACGATGAAGAATATAATAGATAGATATCTAGGTACCCATGAGTAATCTAATCTAAACGTGAGGTTATTTATTAAAGAAAATGTTTTAAAAATAAACCTAAAACATCTAAGTAGCTAGTGTGGATAAATCGATATATAGGAAAGTACTACCTGCTTAATTTTTTACTATATTTAATGATGATAACATGTACTAAATATGGGCGTTATTGCACTCGCAATAAGGTATTGTCACATAATTTTCAAGCCTTAAATGTACCTAAATCTTAAAATATGTGACTGCATGTCAACATAAAGATGACAAAAAATCATCCGTATCTCTATACCACAATTAAAAGACTTTTATTTTAATACTGTAAAAGTTTTAACATTGTAACTAGGCGCCGACGCAGCCAGACCGGCGGGCGCGCCGCTCTGACGCCTGCGCCGAAGTCGTCTCGTCTCGCGTCACCGCACACATTATTATTTCAACAAAATAAGTAATCATTTATTATTTTTTGTTTTACTGCAATAGACAACCTTATGTAAAGGGAATAACGATCAAGTCCCAGCACCTCCACCATGTCGCCAAACATTTCCTATGAAATGTTAGATCTGCTCCGAACACGTCAAGGCGATTGTACTGTATACCATTACTTATATACCATTGTAGTTATATGATGATGTGAACATAGTTTCATATCTGATATGAGATCGCACTCTGCTGAGTTGAGATTAATATAATTCTGAGCTACGAACATTATCAAGTGCATGTCAAATGGGCCGCAGCCCGGTAGTCGCCTCCAACCTCCCCTTATAGCGACCCCTTTCCACTCAAGCTTCCTGAGCTAAGATCCTGAGAATGTCCTTGTTTGGACCTGAGCAATCTATCTAAATCTGAGAACGTAAAGTACACCTACTCAGGTGCATTACAACACTGAGGTAATGGTAGGTGTGTAATTATAGAACAAATAGACCACACATATATTCAATGCATTACTATGGAAATAAAATAGATTCGTAAACAATAAATTCTACAAACTTACCAAGGTTTCTTAGAATGCACCGTCCGTGGCGGTAATCGGCTGCGTCTACCACTCTGCGTCACAAACGTGAGACAAGCCCGCTCGCCCCGGTTATATCTACCCTCAACAAATTAACAATTCCAAAGCAATGGAATGATCGCTGCATTCGCGACAAGGCTTGAGAATAGGTCGTAGGCAATTTTTATAGCCCTAGGTGATAAGGGCAAAATATAATTTGCCAGGTCAGCTAGTTGACGTATAAATAGACATGAAATTGATAAAAACATTACGTAAAAGTTAGTACCTATCTTTGCATTACCAACTTCTTCTACTGTATTTTTATACGATATTCGGTTATCGTTTTCGTCATCCTTTAAATGTCCCGCTGCTAAAGTTTCTTAGTACGGGTAGCCAACATTGAAAGTTATTGAATCATGAGGTTCTAAATTCCGCTAACATACATACATACATAAATCACGCCTATATCCCCGAATGGGTAGGCAGAGGTGAACTAGCACCCACGTTTCGCCAGTTATGTTAGGTCCCATGTAATAGGTGGCGAGCCTATTGCCATTTATCGGGCACAAAAGTCGCAGTAGGTACATAGCTAGATGGTATGAGAGGAACGCTGCTGCCCATTCCTCATCACTGATTTATCCTTAGTCGGCTTGTACGACACCCACGGGAGAGATTTGGGGTGGTGACAATTGTATTCTACTCTGCCGTCACCACACGGCGGTAAAAGGTAAATTCCGCTAAGATATACGGTAAGACAACGCTGTTTAAAGTACTTGCCTATTAGGAACATATAGAATAGAAACCATTTAGGAAATGATACGGGCTCGCAATACCTTCAAACTTTAGTGATGCCTATTAATCCTTGAAGGGTTAGCTAGAGGTTAATTAAAACACTCACGTTTCGCCAATAATGTTAGGTCCCATCCCATGTAGCTGGCTGGTGGCGAGTCTATTGCCATCTATCGGGTAAGTAAATATCTACAAACTGTGTAGATGTTCCTTAACGTTATTACAGCAAGGTACAAACAAACATATTTCCAAGGGTATATACCTAATGTACTTATCCTTACTTATACTTAATGTTAAAGGTAGAATTTACTAATGCGACCTGGAACTTAATTTGTCAGGCTGCCGGTTTCGGGAGGCCGGCTTTGGCATTTTTCTCAGAGCCGCCGGGCCGTAACTTTCAGTTTCAATTTATTTCCCTGCCACCTACGAGGCGTCGGAGAGCGTTAGTCCCAGACGCCATATAATCGGGGCTTGACGGCGCATAGCGAGCGTGGCGGGCCGTGACGAACTCTTAGGCGTTAAGGAAATGGATGTACCGACTCACGCATTATCCCGGGGTGTAATAGACTTAGTATTTTCTTGTTCGTTTCACTAAAGACATCAGATTAATTTACATTTACTAAATCTATTCGCTGAGGAACAAAATTTGTTTTAGTTTAGCACTATTATTTTGAAATATTATGGTTTGAAAGGCAAAAATTGAGGAAGGGATGATCGCATGGTTTGGTCACGTAGAAAGGATGAGATCAAAATGTGATCGAATAGAGAAAACGACAGGGCATCCAATTGAAAGTATATTACAAAAGGGTTAAGTCAAGAGTCATTCAGTTAGGGCATTTACCTACATTATAATATAAGTGTCGGAAAAGTTTAGGACTAATGTGAGTACGGTTAGCGGGCTACGGGCGTGTGAAGAGAATGGATAAAATACATGACAATATAACGAAAAGAGTGGTCAAGATATTTGGAATTTGATGGCACTATAATGATAGTAGATGAGGACAATACTCTTCTGACCTGCTTACCCTGCTCCCAAAGTATCATTGCTGCTGAGCTCTAGAATTTAGCTTGGTTTTTATAGTCGATTTAGTGTAGTTGGTTTATGGTGCTGTGTCGGGTGTTTTACGAAATTGAACATCGAGCGCGCAACCTCCGTATAGTAATATGTTAGGTACCCTTTGTGGTTCAAGGTATTATCTGAGTTTAGGCGCTACCTGAAACACGCAAGCCACCTGTGTAATAAATCCGCAGATCAATAAAGCTTTAGGGAAAGTGTACTCGTTAATCGAAAAATGTGGATATCCAGGTTTTCTCCTCGGGAATAGCGCTTGGAGCGAACCCAGAGTACGAATTTTACTTTCCGAATTTTAGTACAACATTGAAAAGTAGTCGCAATTCTACTCAGATTTGAGTAATGCACCAAATTTTCAATATTAACACACTTGTAACAAAAACAGCCAAAAATATGTTTGAAGTTATTACAGGTATTCTCAATATTTTAGTTCAGTTCAAGGATCGTCGATCGGTTAATTAAAATAATGTAAGTGCCCACCTAAACTTAGGTCAAACGAAAATTACCTGAAAACTTACTGCCGACTCTGTAGAGAGTGAAATGAGTTGGTTTGGTTTTGGTGAACAATAAGTGACCATCAAAGCATGTTACTACCACGTTGAACAATTATCGTACGGTTGAATGGCACTTTTATATTGACTTAAATATCCGCACGAATTTCACTTTTTCCGCCACCTATATTTATTTTTGCGCTGGACTGATCGATGGAGAATCCATAACCACACATATTCTTTTGATTTATACAATTTAGTGATGGTAAGGACCATAGCGAGTGACCGATGAACGTTTGAGGGTTGGCTTAGATTTTCAAGGAGGTCGCTTGCTTACACTAAACCTCTTTGGGTATTTCTGATTAGAGGTCTTGTATTGTATGGATTTTTCTTTCACATACTGGACATACGTTAACAGACATGAGTCTGACTAGTTGTTGAAAGTCAAAATGTAACGTGTGTCGGCAATAAATACCCGCTTAGAATACATTCCCGTAAGTGACACTGCGACATTAGTAAATACTTGACTTAATTAAATAAATAAATACTTGACTTTTCTTGGTAATGGTCTTCACAATTTATGGAACAATGGTTGTGTAATGATTGTCATTCATTGTTAACAGGTTCGGGGAAGTCATACACGATGATGGGGGCGCCTGGACCTGACGAAGGTGGCATCATACCGAGGCTATGTGATTCGCTCTTCGAGAGGATTGCCGTGCAACAGAATCCACCAGCACTGACATATAAGGTACCTTATTGTATACTTGTAACACCGATAGACGGATACATCTTAAGTTTACTTGCTTATGCCTACCCAACGTGGCCTAAGAGAGCTTCATAGAACTGAATCTATTGTAAAGGTCATTTATTATAAGTCCTTTATTATACAACACTTCTCATTGAATATAATTCATTGTCAAATGTATAAGGCACTGCTGAAGCTGCTGAGGTAGCTATGTTTGAGAAGCGTACTCTGTGTGAAAATAATTTAGCAGTTTGATAAACAATCATGACAACTGCACATGCACGGTTTGTTTTTCTTTGGCTGTACACTTTTTTAATGCTAGAAAGGTAAGGCCTTCATCTCACCTGATAGTAATCATCGACGATGAGGACCAATGGAATGGAGCTCCACCTGGAACACTCAACCACAGAGGGACTGCCTATCTTAACACAAATTGTCGGAACATATTAATGCTAGTAACATTATTATTATGGCGACAGATTTCGACAAGACGGTGGTAGCTTAGCCAGGCGGCCTTGACAAATGTCCTACTACCAACCAACACTATGATTACTTACTGAGAGCTATCAGCTAACATAACTTATTTTGAATTACGGTTAGTTTTAATACCAACCTACAGATAGAAGTAAACTTATTCGAGTTTTATTGCCTCGCATTTTTGTTTAATTGCTAAAAATAAGAGGTTGTTAGGAAGCCAAACTGTGGTTAGGTCTATCTTGATCTTTAGATAGAATATTGAAACGGCCCGTTAGTATCGTTCGCCCACGCGATCACTCCCACGTGTGACCATATCTGTGTGGTCGCTCATGTAACTTGGTCAATTTTAATTGCACTGATATTGAAGATGGTAGTAAAATTACATTTGTTCCTTATATCCGGAACAGTATTGAAGTTAATTTCATTATATTGCTGGTGTTTTACGAAAAACCTTTAGAAAGGAAGGAAGACGCCATAAAATCGCGCTTAAATGAGCCCTGCCAGTAAGCCGATATAAATAAAGGGAATTTAAGGAATAATGGAAAGCAGATTACAGACCGAGGCCCTTTGAAATTGATCGTGCTATTCGCAGGGGTATTGCTCTACACCCTGATGCTGTACCTAAAGAATCTAATTATTTTGGATTAAATAAATAAACTTTGCTGGCAACTGATTAATTGGTCAGTCATCCAAATGTTAAATCTTGCTTAACATTTTGCCGCCTTGGTCGAATGCTCAGATTGCTGGGTATTGGCCAAGAGGTCCCGGGTTCGAATCCTGGTAGGGGCAAACTTTGTGATGACCACAAATGTTTGTTTCCGAGTCATGGTTGTGTATATGTTTATGTAGTATATTTTCAACATTTATATACATAATTATATTAAAAAGATGTCCGTCATCTAGTATCCGTAACATAAGTGCTTAGACTACTTTCTTTGGGCTAGATGATAGGTGTGAGTGTAAAAATTTATTTATTTTATTTTATTACTTTTTGACAAGAATACGAAACAATAAAACTAATAACTAAACAATACTTTCACTGTTGATGTATAACAGACAAATAAACAAATACTTAAGTAATAACTTTATGTACCTATAATTATATGAAACATTTTCTAAATAAAAAAAAAAACTCACAGACCAAAAAACTAAACCAGAAATTTCTAGGTTATCACTTTGTGGTGTACATTTCTTTTGCTAGCAAAATCCGCACTGTACCAGCATGGTGGGTTATGACCCATTCTCCCTACATTGTTCCATCCATAGAGAAGGTCTTTAAGCAAAAGGCTGATGATGATGACGATCTTTAATCGTCATCATCATCGGTGTTCGTAATATTATTTTTCTACATCTTAATCCCCAAAAACAAGTCTAATGAAATCGCCCACGATAAATACTTGGGCGGTTACAGAATTTGGACCGGTGGATTCTGCGGATTCTTGAGAGAATATTACTGGGGTAAGGCAACTTCTGTAGTGTGGTAAATGAGGCTCAAGTCTTAAGTCGTTTTTACTGGCTCACTGACCAAACGCGAGCGAGTAATTCAACTTTGGCAAAAGTAATATCCTGCCTTGCAAATGAACAGAAGTTGCCTCGTGGAGCGTTGTATCTGCTTCCTAATAAGTGGGTGTAGAGAAAGGAAAATATTTACGTTAGAGTTTAATTTCCTATGCACTATTTCTTTGAATAATATATGTTATACCAGGAGACTTTTTGGTCTTTCTCTTCTGTATTCATTGGTCTGTTGTTTAGTATTGCGAGATTTTCATTTGAACCGGTTTGTTGCTCTAGTCTGGACTCAAGAGTACTCCATAACTGATTTTATTTTCGTTTTTAAAACAAAATAACGGTTTTTTGTTTTTTTACGATTTTTGACAAGACACTAACTAAAACACCACTTAAAAGAGACATTATTTATTGAGCAGTTCTGTAAATTTACTTTCAGTAACTCAGTGACGATTTGGTTTACTATACCTACTGACCTGTGTTTAGATTTTCTTTGAGAGAAATGGAAAATTCTAGATCACTTTTGCATTTGTCACCAGGTGGAGGTGTCCTACATGGAGATATACAACGAGCGGGTCCACGACCTTCTAGATCCGGAGACGTCGCGCCGCTCGCTGCGGGTGCGAGAGCACGCCGTGCTGGGCCCGTACGTCGACGGGCTGTCGCAGCTGGCGGTCGCTTCATTTCGGGTAAGCTTATATACACTTTAAACAATTGTGCAGTCAGTTAGTTGTGCATAGATCTGCCAAGGATCTCCAAAATAATCGATCCTGCGCTGCCCGCAACACGCGCCTTCCCGCGACTATCTACGACTACGAGATCGTCGGTTAAACTTGTGGCGGCCTACTATACTAACGCCTATACTACGAAATATAATTTTGATTTTTATAAACACATAATAAAAGAAAGTCTTCTCCCTGTTCCCAGTCTTTCTGGGGTTGGCGCAGTATGTTTCTTATTCCATTCATATCGGTCAGACGTCATCAAGCCATCCACTCCCTTTTGATTCATGTCATCCATCACACCGTAAAGGTGCTAGTGATGAATGAATGTATAGAAAAGAGACGGAACGGACCATGTCGAGAGACTGATGAACGGAGAGAGTCATTGGAATGACAACATTCCAATCCATACTGCTCAAAGTTTTGGCTTAGGTTTTACAGCCGGCCGCCTGCCTGACACTAACTCTCTTTGGGTATGCTGTTGTTGGTGGTTTGCCCTCCACCATTCGGGTGCACCATTCGAGTTCATACATACATACATACATAAATCACGCCTATATCCCCGAAGGGGTAGGCAGAGGTGAACTAGCACCCACGTTTCGCCAATTATGTTAGGTCCCATGTAATAGGTGGCGAGCCTATTGCCATTTATCGGGCACAAAAGTCGCAGTACATTGCTATTGCTAGGTGGTATAAAAGGAACGCTGCTGCCCATTCCTCATCATTGATTTATCCTTAGTCGCCTTGTGCGACACCCACGGGAGAGATTTGGGGTGGTGACAGTTGTATTCTACTCTGCCGTCACCACACGACCATTCGAGTTCACCTATATATATCCAATATCCACCAATCCATACTGGGCGTGGTGGGTTATGGCCCATTTTGTCTGTATTCTTCCATCTGTAGGGAAAGCCCGTGCCCCAGTAGTGGGAACATTAAACCCAAAAGGTGATAGATTATACTGATAATTATTTTCAGATTTAAGCAAAATGTCTATGATAGCTTATTTTATATTGTTATGCAAAATGCTTTCCAATCTCATCGTAAAGGATCCGCATGTCTCAACGTAGACGAGCGTTGTAATGAGACAAGGCACAACGTTTGTGCGACGTGAGTGTGAACGTAAACACAAGCGAGCATTGTTTATTGTCATGTACACTTCCAAACAATACAAGTTACTGCGTACTGGGTAAGGTCATCTACGTTTACGGTTCCGATGGGCGCACATACTATGAAAGGAGAGAATCCGATAGTGCACGTGTTAGTAGATACAATTATATATGGATCCAAAGGCGTATTGACAGCTAATCTCTATAGAACTCTCGCTAATTAATCAAACAATAATGTTATGAAAAAAGTTTGGTTGTCGAGTTATATAGATACATTTTGTAATGAAATAATACCTGGAATAAACTTAATGTATTTATAAACCAATGTGTTCAAACTAACAGTAATAGTAGATTTTCCATCAAGTGCACAAAACGAATCATTTTGGTCCTAGACTTTTAGCAGGCTAATAGTAATGTCGAGGATAAAAATGGTTTTGTGGACGAGTTAGAAACTCTGCTTTTCACTTCGATTGCGAGGAAATAAAACAGTAGTTTATCATAACATTTCTTAAAATTCAAACTAAAATTAGTACAATTTTGAATACTGAAGGAAAATGTTTTTCCCATTGATATAAGGCTTGGGCTGCAGACCTATACAGCCAAGTATTAAATTAATTTTGAATTAATAATTTTCTTAAATTAATTTAATAAACTACCGTACCTACTTGAATTAAAATTTTTGTATCTTTTATGTCTTAAAAACACATTAGGGAAATAAATAATAAAATAACAAATTCTATCTCTGAATTTCTTATTGTGTTTGGCCGCATGGTTCATTTTCTTTGCCTTAATATAGACACATTTATGAGTAGATACGTTAATGCTCTAGAGCACAAAATTCGATTTTGTGCAGTCTATATCTTGCACAAATAAGCACTTTCAGAGCATGAGAAATGAAAAATTATATAATATAATTTTAATACGACAGTAAATATTTTTCATAGCTTCATACCGTAATACTACGAAGAAAATGTGCGTTCTATTATCGTAGTAATTTATTTGTCAGACGAAAGGCATAATAATGGTGTTGTAAAAAATGTCTATCTTTAACATCTACTGACGATTTAATTGGCCAATAATAATGTTTTCATATCATCCGTCCACGTAATATATAATTATATGGTAACACTTACATACATACATAAATCACGCCTATATCCCCGAAGGAGTAGGCAGAGGTGAACTAGCACCCATGGTAACACTTATTTTACGTAAATTGAAGTGTTGGTGATGATAATGAACAGCGCCTTTCTTATTCATTTTATATCATTGTAATTAGTGAACTATTTACAAGTCGATGTCAGTCGAACTCGGAATAAGGCGAATTAGATATTGGGTTACGGCGGGTCCTTTTAATTCTATTTACAGTTAAAAGTAAGCTTACTAAAGTTTAGTTGCCTGGCATTTTTTGTTATATTACGATAAATAACAGAAGTTGCGAACCAACTAAGCTGTAATCTTCAACTGTAGATGGAACATTGGGACCCGCCGTTAGTTTATTATTGGCTTAGTTTAGAACCTTCTTCTTACTTTATAAAGGGATTTAGTGAAATAATTTCGCCTTCGAATGAAAACAAGTAAGGGTCAGCATACCAACCGTTGAGCTTCAAAGGTTGAGGGTAATTTTGGTGGGTTAATTGCGCTGTCTGTCGCCCATTACACCGTAGGGTAGATAGAGGTTTGTTTCCCAGGATTGCTTCTACTGGAATTAAAGTTCTGTTTCAAGGGAAACGCTAACAGAATTTATTCGTAATTGTTAGGAAAAATTGGCAGTATGTTGTTGGTACGAATGACTTACGGACAGTTTCGTATGATTTGTGTGTGGCAATTCCCGAGGTGGTTTAACACACACGTTTCGCTAATTGAGCCTGTTGTCGTCTAACGGGCACGTAAATCGCATTATAATGCTAGAGGTATAAAGGTATAAAAGGAACGCTGCTGCCCATTACTCATCGTTGTATTCTATTGTGTACACTAAGCAAAAATAAAGGCTGGTCATTAGATGGGTAAACAAGAACTTATTATCTTAATTAGGCGCGTCATCATTTTAAATGTATTCTAGAACGTTTGTACTTTAATACTATGTTACATTTAAAATTTGGTTCGCCCACTAACATATTCTATTCATACTTAATTGAGAGCCAACATTTTGCCTCGAAGAATCCCTCGATCTTATAAGCGGCGGAGTGGTACTTTTTTGTTTACAATAAATTATGTAGCGCCTAGCTAGCTAGACGACTAATAAATTCTAAACGGTGTCCCGTGAATGGGTAAGTTGTTTGCAAAAAAACTTTACAGACAACGATGCTGTTGTTGTAAATTAAATTTCGCCCATTTCTAGGGTTTCAGTGGCGAAGGATGAATAATTATTACGAAGGGGGAACCGGACGAACGAAATGTTTTATAGGCGAAGTAATAGAAAACACCATTTTGGTGTAGAGATTATGAGTCGCAAAAATTTTGTTGCGACTTTGTTCTAGTCATTGTAATGATTGTGAGAAAGTTGTTTAATGCAAGATGTTGTTTTATTCAATACGTATTTTTATTTTTTTTATTTTTTTTTATTAACCTATAAGATCCCACTGCTGGGCAAAGGCCTCCCCCGCAGCCCTCCATCTCGAGCGATCCCGAGCCAATCCCGTCCATGTCTTGCAGTACGCCTCCAGATCGTCTCTCCACCTCTTTATAGGTCGACCTCGATGCCTTTGACCATCCTGAGGTGACCACTCTGTGGTGACTTTTGCCCAGCGATCTAGATGCATGCGGCATACATGTCCTGCCCAGTCCCATTTGAGCTTCAATACGTATGGTTTATAAAAATTACATCATCATCTTCCTGTCCTGTTCCCAGTTTATTAAGGGGTCGGCACTGGCAGTATGTTTCCTCTTTCGTTCATATCGTTCAGACGTCGGGAAGTCATACGGAAAGGAATCGCGTCGACAGATTTTACAGGCGGCCGCCTGCCTGACACCAACCTCCTTCGAGTATGCTGTATTGGTGACTTAACCCCCACCATTTTGGTGCCCCAAGGTGTTCGCTTCTCTACTCCGACTCCGAGCAATCTCCCTTAGTCGATTTCACGACAACCCTAACGTGAGTCAGGACTGGCACATTTCTACGTTATATTTTCCCTGGCTATCAGCACAGTATACTGTGCTAGCAGGGACGGAGTATGGTTAGTAAATACATACATACTTAAAATTACATTTTCTCTAAGACGTAGGCAGAGGTGTAATAACAACCACATTTCGCCAGTTAGGTCGCTCGTAAAAGCCTGTGCGGTCTTCACCGATCGGAGTCCCAGTGTTTTGATAGACCCAAAAATGCCGCTGCCCATTCCTTATTATATTATGTACGATTCAGTTGATTGATAGTGTAGATAAGTAATTTGGTGTGGCCGGAAGCACCCAACAGCAGTCACGCCTCGCAAATGGCAAGTTTATTCACTGACACGGCAAATCAGCCGATTTCATGGGGATACTGGGAAACGTTTGGTCATTTATAAATCCCAGGCGTATTGAATAAAGAGAGTTCACATCTTATTGTTCTTCTATCCGTGTTCTCATTTTGTTATTATCTTCTGTATCTTCTTCTGGATATATAAAAAGAAAAACTGACTGACTGACTGACGTAACGTAAAGTGAGTACTCAGAAATGATTGGTGTAAATTCTACCCTTGTGAAATGGGAGGTTGAAAGTTTTTATGGAAGTCAGTCTGTTTTGAAAATAAACTGTTCAAGTAATAATAGAAAAGGGTTAGCGTAGTTCACGCGAACGAAATCGCGGGCATAAAGCTAGTAGTACACTGTAAACTTTCCGCACCCATCTCCAAAAGTTATTGTAATTTAGGCAGTCCTGCTAAACCCAATAGGAGTTGTTTGGGAGTGTTGGTAGGTACCTACCTAACTCGTGCATTTCAAACTGCGGTGAGTTTCATTTGCATAACTTGAATAAATTCCGCAACTTCGTAGGTAGTAGGTACCATGTAATCTTGTATTCGGTTTACTGCGGAGATATTGCGCATTTGTATCCCGAAAAATTATGTTGCTTTGTTTATGTGCAGGCAACAGCACGTCAGACCACCACAAAATGTCAAATTTTCACAATCGACGTTGTGCTTTACCTCAAACAAGTTAAGGTGGACAATCGATTGAAGAAACTTGTCAGTTTTGGGTAGTCTGAAGTGCCTGTACTTGTACACGTTGACCCCATGGTTTAGGCTCTGTAACCGGTCGTTAATATCAACCAAACCAGAGTGAGGTTTGTTTGGCTGGCTTAGTCATTTTCACAGTGTGCATCTCATGTTACCTCTATAGGGAAAGCATGCGCCCAAACTGTGGGTACATTATAAATTGATTTTAATTAATTACTATTAATTAAAGATTTTTCTGTAAAGTTCTCGTAGCTCAATTAGAGTGAACAACTTTAGGATGATCAAACCCAGAGGGGTCTTTTGTTACTAGAGAGTTGACACCTCAGAATGGTGAAAGGCGTCGAGGTTAGATCTAGAAAGAGATGAAGAGACGATCTAGAGGCATACTGCAAGACATGGAATTCCGTTAATGTCTCGGCTCGGGATCGCTCGAGATTGAGGGCTGTGGGTAGAGAAGGGTTCTTAACCAATTAGTGGGATCTTTCAGGCTAATAATAATTTATATAATTAATATTTTTGAGAACTACATACATACATAAATCACGCCTATATCCCCGAACTGGTAGGCATATGAATTAACACACACGTTCCGCCAATTATGTTTGGTTCCATGTAATAGGTGGCGAGCCTATTGCCATCAATCGGGCACGTAAATCGCAGTTCATTGCTAGGTGGTACAAAAGTAATGCTGCTGCCCATTACTCATTTGAGAACCTGATGTGCGATAATCTAATTTTAGAAAGATCTCGAAGAAAATCCCAGCTCAAGACAGTTGGCCAGTTCGGGGGCTTCATTACGAGCCAGCCAGCTTATCCGAAGCCATTGCTCTGCCACTTTTGCCTCAGACACGAACCCCTTTTCATCTAAGGAGGTTTAATTTTCTACGGCAGCCCGCCCGTATCAGCGGCGATCTCTGGAGTTTTGAAATGCCAATATTTTGAAAGGATAAAGTTTGTGCGGCCCATCATCATTTTCTTCCCTTTAATTACATCAATAGAAATTCCGGGATTTTTTGCGGACTCGAGCTGACTGTATCAAATGGGATTATCGTTTACTTTCGATGGTTCATTTTTGTTTATTTTATTTAGATATTATTTTATTTTATGTGCGGCCTATCATATTTCTAGATCAGGATGCATACGGCATACATGCCCCATCCAGATCGCTTGGCAAAGGTCACCACAGAGTGTACCTGTTTGAAGCGTACCTGCCTAAATTGATTCCTACATACACTCATCAATCAACTTTATCTAAGGATTTTTTTTACTTTACTTTATGTTGTGTCGGCGATTATCGTAAAAAATACGAACGATTTTAAAAATTTAATAAGATATTAAAAATTTAAGCTGAAAGAACATGAAGTCGGTGTGCATAAAATATCCTTATACATTGTTGAGCAGTGTATACAAACATAATTCTGTCACCCCATTCATCCACAGGTAGGCAGACATCAATTCCTTCCATTCGCTACGATCCTTACATATCTACTTCTTTCGCTTTATCCAATCCCATTATGGTCTTCATGCATGCCCGTCGGTTTCGAGTACTAGCTCACGAAATACCGGCATTATCATTATCAAACACCGAATTCGGCGATCTGCCTGCGTCATATATTATATAACTAACTATAGTATATATATGTAGCTGTGTATATATCTATCACAATTGCTGTTTTATATCAAGGCTCTGTTTTATATCCCTCAGGTACACGTGTATTTACTTTTATGTAATGGACACATAATAACGCTGGAATAGGTCGTCACCCGACCTAGGCATTTTGCCTTTTAAGCAATTCAAGTGTACATAATCTACATTGTAAATACAGGTTTTACTTACTTCATTGTCTTTCTTTTCCTCCGGCTCCATTGTGAGATTTCGCTCTTAAATATGTATTATTGTTTGACATTCTCTCTACAACGTATTCTTTGCTCTGCCCTGTTCCCAGTCATTCTGGGTCCACAGTATGTTCCCTCTTGTATTCACATCGGTAAGACGTCATCAAGCCACACAACCCCCTTTGATTAATATCATCCATCACACCGGAAAGCTGCGAGTGATGAATGAATATATAAAGAAAAGAGACGGACCGGACCATGTCGAGAGACCGATATGCACGGAGTGATTGGAATGACAACATTCCAATCCATACTGCTCTTAAGTTTTTGTTTAGGTTTTACACCCGGCCGGCTGCCTGACTCCAACGCTCTTTGGGCATGCTGCTGTTGGTGGTTTGCCTTCCTCTATTGCACCCACCACCACCGCTTGCTCGGTGGAGACAAATAAGCACCTTGCGGTCCGAGGTGCTTATTTGTGTACAGTCTTCAACGAGCGATCAATCTCCCTTATAGGCGACTTTTACGACACCCACGGGATGAGTCGGGGCTGGCACATTCTACCTTATTGTTTCACTCCCAGGCCAGCATGGAATACTCCACAACATTATAATTAAGTTGTGCATTATTTAATATGTATTATTGAGCTCACGCAAAATATAGCAGAGCCAGCTGAATGTGCCGAGCAGGGCGAACTTTACAAACCACTTTACACCCTACTTAAATAATTATTATGCCGTCGGAAAATCGCGAAAAACGCGAACACGTAAATCCAATTAACCTAATTTAATAGTGAATTTTGTGGCAGCAAAAAAACAAAGATCACTTAAAATGTACGTCCACAAAGTGACATTGAAACGACCTACCGCTCGGCGATCGCATCAATATTGAAAATTAAACAGGAGCGGCCCAATTTTGCGGTTACCGCTTGTTCAGGGACCGCAGATTAAATACAGAGGCAGTCTGAAAATAATTCGCTCACTGTACAAGCTCTAAATATACAAGTCACTCCTGTATATTCCCCGAGGGGTTTGCTAATCGCTAGTTTATGTTAAGTTCTGTGTCAAAGGGCGCGGCGCACCTATTGTAATCTACCTAGTAATTGCTTCTGTATGTCCTGTATATGCCTTTGTATGTGCCTTCCGAAGCACAGATCAACTCAACATAGTAAATTTTTGCCCACCCATCCAATGACCGACTCTACCGAACATTACTTAATTTGCGCAATCGGAGGGTTAGCGGGCTAAGCCACAGCACATAGCTATAGAGCTCATCATTTTATTCACAGATTTATTTGTGTTAATTATTTTTCTTTTTTTCTCTGCGAACTCTGTTTATTTGTTGATGGAATTTGTAAAATGGATCCATTAAGCAATTCCATTAGTTAGCCGATTTAACCACAGTAATAATGTACATTATTTCCGCTGTCCGCCCAACGTTTCGTCTCATTAGGCGCACATTGTCACAGGTGATCAAATGGGAAGACATAATGTACGGAAATAACAAAATAGCGAAATTTGTGGGTATTTGGGCCACGGTCCCTTGTTGCTGATTTTTGGCTACAATTCTTGCAACATTTTTTCCATCACGTCTGTAATTCATTATTGTTACATTAACTATTACATTAACAATGTAAGTGTAATGCTTTAGTTTTAGTCTCTGTAACAATACATACCTACATAGGATTATGTCACGCCTTTCTCCCACAGGGGTAGGCAGAGATCACTTATTTCTTTCGCTTCATCCAATCTCATTAATGTCTTAATGCGTGCCCGTCGGTTTCGGATACTCTTCACCTGACCCTTTTTTAATAGAAAATGTCTGTGGAATACACAAAACATCCGTTTGATTGCGTCTAATCAAACGCAGGATTTGTCTAATTTAAATATATTTTCCATTACTACCCATCACTCATCTTCATCTTGCGCTAAATAAATATTTATTTTCTATTTTCATGTTAAACCTCCCCATAATTTTTCTTTAATAATAGTAATGAAATCTTAATTTGCATAAAATAAGTTAATAAATACCTGGCAAATTGGCAAAAGGCAGCTCGCCCCTTCCTTCGCTGTAACCGAAAATGGTGATGATGTTGAACAAATGATAATCAATGTTTCCATAAATTTGCAAGATGTCATCTGTAGTCTCCCCGTGACTACGGCCGCTGTAAAGTGATCGAAGACTCGGTGATCAATAATAAATATGCCAAACACCTAATTATACGCGAGTCTTATCCGTAAAAGTTGTTTTATTTCAAATGATAATCAAGTTACTGACGTGCTTATCTAGTATTTTAAGTCAAGTTACGTCGTACGAGCCCCATAATCCATAGTTGCCCTCGACTAATGCCGTGGCTCAAATCTACCTTCGCAGGCTTCTACGACGACAGAGCCAACCTTGAACCTTCCAATCGACCGTACAAATCCCCTAATGCGATCTAGATATTTCGGGATAAATGGACGACGGTAAACGCTAAAACCTGTTATGCTATCAGTTAGATAATTGACAAGGGAAAGAGATATATTGCGTAATCCTTGCAAACAAGAGAATTTTAAAAGCTTAGGTATTTTTTTGGTTTGATTGCTCAATTTTGTTGACATACCGAATTTTCTATATGAATACTTACTCAATTATCTTTAATTTTCACGCGAAATTTTTAAATGAATACTTACTCAATTATGTAATTTTCACACAAAAAGAGGTACAAATGTTTAACATCTATTCAATACAGATGTATGGAACAGTTAGTTTTTTAGCGCTTTTGGGTATTGATGTTTTAGTAAAAGTTGTAAAAAATCAATACCCAAGAAGGCCTAAACAATCTCAGAGAATTTGGATAGTGAATAATAATTTATCCTGTATAATAATGGCATGGTAAAAATAAATAATAAGCATAGAAAAAGATACCAATATGCGGAGTTTCCACAACAGACAATCCGGTATTGGGGTATATCGATACATCAATTCGCAAAAATAATACAATCCTATCGTAACCAACGGATCGTGCTCTGGAGGATTGGCACAAATTACCGCTGGATGAATACAGGATTCAATTGAGGCAAATATTTGCTCCATCTCTTTTGTTTTCGTTACGTTGGAAGGGTCAGAATAAATTTGAACCAGACCCTTTGTCCATACGGCCATAATTTTATACGAATCGATTAAATTATATCTTCCGTGATTTGTAAACATCTTTTCTCGTTTATCTCGTATAAAATTGATAGACCACTTTTACGGTTGTCTATCGTTTGCCCGAAAAACAATTCTATAATATTCATATGCCAGAATTTTATTTGCCCGAATGTTTTGATCACCATAATATTCATTTCCCATACTCTTCATTTGCCATACTATTCAATAGACATAATATTGTTTTCCATAATATATGTCATACACGTTCACTTGCCATAATTTCATTTGCCATAGTAGCACGCATAAGGCATATGAAATTATGGAAAATAATATAATGTCTGTTGAATAGTATGGCAAATGAAATTCTGGCAAGTGTAGGTATACCCACTTTTACAACACACTTACAGATTATGCGTATTGTGAATGAATTTATTTACCTACAGAGTACTACGTAGCAACTCGTAAGGATTAAATGAAGTCACGCAAAGTAATATGTATTGCTAATTATAATATAGTGTTCTATGGGGTGGGGTGGCTAGTGCGTTAGGACTGCGATTGGGAAAACTAAGCATTGTTCTCCAAAGCCGATCATTGGATGGGTGACGAGAAAAAGTTACGGAACGCTGTTGATCCCGGCTACATCTGCATTCGTTCCAATTCGCACAGAGCCAGCGCGGTGGGCTATGATGGCCCATTCTATTTTTACTACAGCCTGTTGGTAAAGCAATATCCAAGAGAGCTGCCTACTAAGAATTCATGCCGCAGTAAAACAAAGGCCCAATGTCATACAATCACAGTGATTCGAAGACGTTTCTAATTCCAGAGAGTGGTTGTAGCTGTGTTTTATCTTTCGATTCTCAACTCTTGGATTTTAGACACATGTGACATTTTAGATGGAATATTATGAAATTTATGTGCCAACCAAATAAGAATAGGATTGCACTTGCGGCAAATGTATAGAATAATCTACTACTAACTATGGATTATGATTATACAGCAGCAGATTATTCTTACTAGCAGTTAATTCTTGATAGCAAAAATTCAATTGATAGCAAAAAACTATGACGTATTTTTAAGTTATCAATGGTAAACCTTTTTTGGACACCTTACAATATTTCAATAAAAATTGTAAATTTTACAATTTTTATATCAAAATCAAAATTTGATGGACCGTCAATCCTATTATTCCTCACAGTCAGCATCACAATTATTATTAAACAATCAGTTTTAACGTTAAACAAGAATTATTAAGTAAAAATGTTACCAACAATTACGGTTTACGCGCTGTCGTTAGTAGGTATGACAATGGATGGAAAAGTGTTAATCCAATTATGATGCCGACCGTACGACCCCACATACGAGTCCCTAAGGATTCTTTGATATAGAAACAGAATGAAGTGCTGTTTTCTAGGCCGCGAAAGGAACCATGTATTCAATATTCAGAAGACGGAGACATCGCCTGGGAGCGAAAGTACTAAAAGCAAAGAGCTGTTTACAATTTCGCGAAATTGTTAGTTTCATTCCCTGTTCCGTGTCTCCACGGACTCGGAAGACGGATTGTCTTTGTCTTGGAGAGTAATCTAGGCATTAACTTCAATTTCGAAGTAGATGAAGACTCGTGGTCTTTCCGAGATGTCTTAAATGATGGACGGATTATGTTCGGTATGCTATGAAGGTGATGGCTGCGGATGAGGAGATGAGATGTTGGCAGGGTGATGATGGTGAATAAAATTATGTAGCACCATTTAGTAGTTCCTTAAAGATCAAACTCGTGAAATAAATATAGGTATCTATCGTATCTACTAGACCTATTCATCGATATTGCTTTGGTTTTTTGGTATTTGTTCTATGGGACAAGTTACAGATTCTTGGACAGTTCAGAGTAAATCAATATTATAATATAAAATAAAAAAATTAAAACGTGTAGATGCCTTTTTCCTGTCTTCTACTTAATTGTCGAGCGCCTTAGTTAAATACAAATTAGTGACATTTACTGCCGCACTCAAGAGACGTCAAATAACTTTAATGAGTACTTAATGTCAAAAAATCTCATTTAAATCTAGACCATAGATCCGGCAAAAATAGTGACTAGTTTTGTCATTTTTTGACATTAAGTACTCATTAACGATATTTGACGTCTCTGAGTGCGGCAGGTAATTTCTGTAGCTACTTGGTACGCCATTGTAATACACAGACGTACCTAATGGTATTAATATAGCTCTTGAATAGTCAAAGTTTAGGGACTTTGAATGAATGAAATTTAATACCAATCGCTCCCGTAACTTATATACTTAGGCTATGAACGATTTGGGTGAGACGAGAAGGTAATGGCAATTGCAAAAGACGCAGTACCTACATTGCTAGGTGGTATAAGAGGAACGCTGCTTCACATTCGTCATCACTGTAGTCATTCTTACTATATCGCTGATTTAAATGCTGCTCGATTAAACGTTTAAAATACCTTCTTTTACAGGACATAGACAACCTGATGACGGAGGGCAACAAGTCGCGGACGGTCGCCGCCACCAACATGAACAGCGAGTCGTCCCGCTCCCACGCGGTCTTCAGCGTGGTGCTGACGCAGACGCTGACGGACGTCGCCACCGGCGTCTCCGGGGAGAAGGTGGCCCGGCTCTCTCTGGTCGACCTGGCCGGGTCCGAGCGGGCGGTCAAGACGGGCGCGGTCGGGGACCGGTTGAAGGAGGGATCCAATATAAACAAGTGAGCGTCTTTTTTATTTGCACGCTAAACAATGAAGCTCTTGCCTGAAGCACCTGATGGCAAGTGACGATAAGGGCCGACCTGGAACCCACAACCAGAGAGGGGCTGGCTGTCTTATCACACATTGTCGGAACACAATAATGCTGTTAACATTATTATTATGGCGACAGATTTTGATAAGATGATGGATGTACCCGGGAGTGCTCGACTGCAAGGCTTGAGGACAAGGTCTTGGCTTTCCTCAAAAACCCGGTAGATGCTGTAAAGGCCTCTTGGCCAACAACTTAGGTCCTTTAGATGATAGGTGTGAGTGTAAAAAAAAAACAATAGATAAGGCGATTTTCACACTGCTCTGCACCACACCACAGCCTGCGTGCGTGATGCAGTATTGCTTTTGAGTACTTACCTAGGTTTGTATCATAAACACGCGTAGTGCTACACACAGAAAGTGCAGCCACTGCGCTACGCTGCGTGGCGCGGGGCAGTGAGAGAAAGGCCTTAGACAACCAGTATGATCGGCCTAGGGGTCCCGGTTTCAAATCTAGGTAGGTAGTTAGGCAGATAAAGGAACTAGTACAGTTCTTGCAATTCACGACAGCGAGGTAGCAAACACGTACACGCTAACTGTATATTTTGCATCACAGTCTGAGTAAGATCGAAAGCGAATACGATTAGCATAAAAAAGAGGCATACTCACAGACAGACCGCAGGCCGGACACGCACACACTATGCAGTATACACACGTACACTATACGCACGTACACATAATTTGTACACACAGTCACACATACATTCAACCACTAGTAAAACTCATTCGCCTTTGTGAATTGCAAGAACTCTAGCACATCGAATGACCTTTCTTGTTGTGCCGAGAAAGCAGATTTTACAAATGTAGATGAATGGAAGAGCTAAACCTTGTAACGATGAATTATTTTTTTATATACAGAACCATATTGATTGTGTGCGACATTTTATCAAAGCTCCACTGAAAATCATTAGCTAGCACGATATCGTGATGTTGGTAATTAAAGTTTAAGCTGCGCCATAATTTCCTTGGGAATGTACTCTACTCTACTACAGTAGCTACAATTTCTGCGGTGTCGTGACTTTAAGAGCTTAAAACTGAAACGACACCTGGTTACCACGCGACAATTAAGCTAACTGCCATTGGTGGGAATAGTAGTGCAGTCCCCATTGGGAGAAATGGTTGTGTTGCTGCGGTTTCTATAAATATCCATACCTGTAACATAAAAACATCAATGATTATTTTGAGTTTAATTTTCTAAAGTGAGTAGGTAGTTCTGGAACTATAATGGAGTGACCCCTGAAGTGTTTATAAAATTTATTTTTTTAAGAAATTAAAGAGGTTCTATATCTATAGCATTACTAATAGTTACTTCCGTGTGGTGACGTGACGACAGAGCAGAATGCAATTGTCAACACACTAACCCCCGAATACAGAAACGCTATTCAAAGTTTGAGTGCCGCTTAACATTTAAGTATTGTCAAAATTGACGTTTTTCCATACAAATTCTGACAGGTAGTGTCCACTTAACTTTTTAAGCAGTCCCCTAAATTTGAGTAGCGTTTCTGTATTCGGGCATAATCCCTCACGCGGGTTTAGTACAAAGCGACTATTAGTCAAAACTACGATGAGGAATGGGCACCGGGGTTCTTGTCGGCGGCGGCCACCAAGCAGTTGCGAAGAAAAAACGTCCTGATTGGCCGAGTGGTATAGGCTGCCAATTGCACGGATTGCGGAGGACGCTGTTACGATTCCCGCATCAGAACAATAATTTTTCGAGATATTTCTGACTTTATTTTACACTGTTACAGTGCCGTGTGGTGACGGCAGAGTAGAATACAATTGTCACCACCCCAAATCTCTCCCGTGGGTGTCGTACAAGGCGACTAAGGATAGATCATTGATGGGGAATGGGCAGCAGCGTTCCTCTTTAACCACCTCGCAATGTACCAACTGCGAATTTTGTGCCCGATAAATGGCAATAGGCTCGCCACCTATTACATGGGACCAAACATAATTGGCGAAACGCGGGTGCTAGTTCACCTCTGCCTATCCCTTCGGGGATATATGCGTGATTTATGTATGTATGTATGTATGTATTTTACACTGTACGTGTGCATACTATTGTATTATTAAAACACTTTATTTATAACGAAAATAACCACTAACCCGCACTGGGCCAGCGTGGTGCGTCGTGGCCCAATCTCCCTATATTCTTCCATCCATAGGAAAGGCCCGTGCCCCAGCAGTGGTAGCAATAAGGGCTAGTGATGACGATGATGATAACGAAAAAACGTTCATCTTCCAGATCACTGACGACCCTGGGCCTGGTGATATCCAAATTGGCGGACCAGTCTTCGGGTAAGACCAACAAGGACAAATTCGTGCCGTACCGGGATTCCGTGTTGACGTGGCTCCTCAAGGACAACCTTGGCGGGAACAGTAAAACTGTCATGGTAAGTTTATTTATGTATATTTTATTATAAATTATTCAACCCATGGCAAATGTAATCAAACTTTACCTAACGTTACCGATATGACAAAGATTCTGAGGCCCAACACCCAACAAAGCTCAATAAAACTTTGCAAAATAACTTGCGATAATTTATTTATTTGCTATAATTTATTTGTCTTGTATTATTTTATCTCAAGCGTCATGAAATCAGATTAAAATAGTACTTAACCGGCTATTATTAAAACGCATCGAATTAATTTTATTACTTGGCAGAATGAAATATGTCCCTAACTGCCGCACTCAGAGACGTCAAATAACGTTAATGAGTACTTAACGTCGAAAAATGACAATTCAAAACTAGTCGCTATTCTTGCCGGGTCTGGTCTAGATTTAAATGAAAAATTTTGACATTAAATACTCATTAAAGTTAATTGACGTCTCTGAGTGCGGCAGTAAGTGAAATAACGAAATTTAAAAAGTAAAAAAAAGTTGAAATGGTGGGTGAAAATTGAAATTTTCATAAAGATTTTGAAATAATTGTTTAATTTTCTCGCAATGTAAGAAAAGTAGAGTGTAAAACACTGGCATAAACAACCATTGTACCCCTCGACTTACTATCCACCCTGGCATACGGCTCGGGCAGATAAAATCGCCTCGGGGTACAATGACTCATTTTATGCCCTCCTTGTACTATATCTACTATTATTTTATTTAAAGGAGACACGTAAAAACAACGTGGTGTAGTTCTTCAAAATTAGTCATCATGCCAATGCCTATAGTTCCTGCGGTATGAGAGACGGTGGCTGGGACGGGCGATGCGGGGAGGAGGGAAAACTCGCTCCTCCCCGCATAACCCACCCCCGCCAACATCCAGAGCGTCTCATACCGCAGGAAGGTCGCGCACGAACTTGTCAGACTGTAATGTACTCATTTTTTTCATGCAGGTGGCAACGATATCTCCCGCCGCGGACAATTACGAGGAGACACTTTCCACCCTCCGGTACGCGGACAGGGCGAAGCGCATAGTGAACCACGCCGTCGTCAACGAGGACCCGAACGCTCGCATCATCCGCGAGCTGCGGCAGGAGGTGGAGGCGCTAAAAGAGATGCTCAAACATGCTACGGTGAGTTGACATGGTTTCATACATACTTACATACATTAATCCAAGGTAGGATCCATATTTGCCGCCAGGGGGTCACATAGTCATGGTCAAGCCACAAGAAGTTGTAATTTAATTTTGATAATAACAGATACAAGTAAAAAGTAGGTATGTATTGTATTGAGGGCCATTTCCACAATCGACAACTAATTTCTGAATAGCTTACTTAGCAGATCATTTCACCGTTGTAATATGAAATATATGTCAATTGAAATGGCAAGAAAGCTACTCAGAACTTACTTGTATATTGTGGAAATGGCCCTCAATATAATACATACCGACCCATTGTGGAACAGGCCCAAAACTAATTAAATATTGAAAGTACTTAAATAAAATCTATATTGTGACAAAAAATATATAAAAACATTATGTTTAACAATTATGTTTAATTAGTGGTCCACCTAAGTCCTGGACCCAGCCCAGGGGGGGGTCATGACCCCCATGACTTATATCCGCACGCCTATGTCCCCCAAGGGGTAGGCAAAGGTGATTTTTTGACACCCAGTTTTGGCCAATTAAGTTAGGTAACATGTACTGCCATGTCACCACACGGCATTACCTAAATACACAAATATTAAATATTTGTGTAATTACGTAACGCCGTGTGGTGACATGGCATATTTAATTTATGCCTAAAATATTTACCTATTCCTGTTTGTTGTAGGGTTCACCAATTGGCGACGACGTGCATGAAAAGTTGGCACAAAGTGAACACCTCATGAAAGAAATGTCGAGGACTTGGGAGGAGAAACTTGTGGAAACTGGTATGCTAATTCTCTCCTTGTTTACCTTTTAATCTTGAATGCTTTATTTATTATTACACTATTGTATTGGATCATGTAAATGACCAATAACAGGATGAATACTATTATAAAACGCCGAACAAAGTTTTTTATACAAATTAAACATTGTGCAGGAATTTAATTTCAAAGCTTAAGTCGGCCCCGATGCGATGAATGTCCTTGATGCTCACTCAATCTAACTAACCTAACGAATTATGATACACAAATTTTTTTTACCGAAGGCAAAAGGAATATTTCGGCTATTGAATTTTATTTGTTTTTCGAAATTTTCGGATAAATATTACAGAAAAGATATCTCTGATTATGTATTTATATTTTAAGGCAAATTCGAAGGCAGTATGCTACAGACATACTGCAATTTTCCCAAATAATTTTGGGAGCACGCCGGTATGAATAAAAATAACATATGTATTGTGTATAACACAGGTCGGGTACAAAGCGAAAGGCAACAGGCGCTAGAGAAAATGGGCATAAGCGTACAAGCGAGCGGCATCAAAGTAGAAAAGAACAAGTATTATCTGGTGAACCTCAACGCTGACCCCTCGTTGAACGAACTGCTCGTTTATTACTTGAAGGTAATTCAGTTGGACATCCTCTTTTGATTTTATTTAAAAAAATCCAATAATAATAATCATCGCTGCAACTGTAATCGCTCACAATAGTAATTATCACTCCAACTGCAATATCTTGTCAGACCTATCTTATCTGCGATTTCGAGTCTTAATAACTACTCAGCATGATAATTTAATGGTTTAATGACTGGAGAGTTAGAATGTATACTATGTACTAAGATTGTATTAGTGTAGCTTAATTAAACATTGAAAACATTTTGAAATTGTCAAAAAATAACATTTTGTTTTTATACATTTCATTATTTAAAACAATTATATCTTGATTATAGTCTTGTTGGACTATAATCAAGCTTTTCTTTGTAGTTATTTATTTTGATCACACACACAACACACACATATTGCCGTCACCAGGACAAAACACTAGTGGGCGCCGACAGCGCGGCCGACATCCAGCTGTCCGGCCTGGGCATCCAGCCGCAGCACTGCCAGCTGCTCGTCGAGGGCGGGGGCTTGCACATGGAGCCCCTGGGCGGGGCCAGGTGCTTCGTCAACGGCACCCCGGTCGTCTCGCGGGTGTTCCTCGGCCACGCAGATAGGATACTGTGGGGCAACCACCACTTCTTCCGGGTCAACTGTCCGAAGGTCATAGGTAATTGAGACAACATCGGTCGATTACCACTATAGCTCTCTGTCATACAAAAGACAGCGAATGCGTAGTAAAGCATCATAAGTCGATTACCACTTTAGCCCTTTGTCGGCGAACGCGCAGTAATAATTGTCACCAATTTGTACGAACAACTATTGTGACAAGGTGTTAAAGTGTTAATCTACTTATGAAGCTGACTGTACGACCAACGACACTTCAGACTACCCGAAACTGTCAAATTTCTTCAATCGATTGTCCACCTTAACTTGTTCTTAGTTAAGGATTAAAAAACAAAATTAGTGGTACCTTAACTGTTGCTTCCTAAGGGTAGGTAAACATTAATAAAATCAAGCATTTCTTTTTATATCCAATTTCTAATTATTTAATTAGGTACAGCAGCCGCGTCGGAACCACAAACTCCCGCGCAGCCCATAGACTACAACTTTGCCAGAGACGAGATCATGCTGAATGAGTTGAGCAACGACCCCATACAAACGGCCATCTCGCGGCTAGAGAGACAGCATGAGGAGGACAAACAAGGTAAATTGGCTACTAAATCTATCGAGCTTAGATACATATTGGGTACAACTTATTATTTTGGTATTTTATTTCAACATTATATAAATGATAAAAAAATTATTATAAAAACAAAGAGGTATAGCCATCTCTCCGGTTACATAGGACACGGGGTCGACTCCCGTATCAAGACTATAGACACTTTTTCGAACTTTATCTAACCACTTTTTTTTGTAGTAAAATCTGAGGTTAGAAATTTTTTGAATAATATTGACCTGATACCAGAAAAGAATCGCAATCCGAGCAGCTACCTATGCCACTACTGGATGCATTCCGCATCAAGACAATAATGTTATAAAAAATAATAAAATCACTAACCAACAATTTATATTTCAGTGGCATTGGAAAAACAGAGACAAGAGTATGAGAGACAATTCCAGCAGCTGAGGAATATACTGTCGCCTTCAACACCATACCCGCCATACTCTTATGATCCACTGAAATTGGGTAAGCAATTTGTAGTGTAAGATAATTATGAAAATTAAATGATGAATGTAGATTGTAAATTCACAGTAAGGGAGACAGATATCATACTCATTACTGTGTATGCACAGTAAAATGTTGAGAACCTGCCACTGTTTCATATTGAGATTGTGGGTTCTGTTATAGTTTTCATATGATGACATTTTGTTGCGTTGTGTTATCTTTTTTTAAATTTTATATGTCTTGGATTGTCTGTATATGTGAAACTTCTTCTAATATGTCGACATAGTAACCGTCTCTCACCAAGTGTAGTATTAAGAAACACAAGGCTGCGACTGTGAGGCTCTCCGCGGCAGTATTATTCCCTTGGGAGATGCCGTCCCCCCATGGGGAACGCCTGCTGTGGAGGTACCCTCACAGGGAGTTCTCGACTGCAAGGCTTGAGGACAAGGTCTTCGCCTTCCCCAAAAAACCCGGTAGATGCTGTAAAGGCCTCTCGGCCAACAGCCTAGGTCTTTAAAAAGAAGAATTACAAGGCAATGACGATTTTTGTACAACCCAGGCAAAATGACGGCCTGCACGCCGACGACAGCGGCGCGCGTCGAGCGCTGGGCGGCGGAGAGAGACGACACGTTCAAGCGGTCCCTCGGCCGGCTCAAGGCGGACATACTGAGGGCGAACGCTCTAGTGCAGGAGGCCAACTTTCTCGCAGAGGAGATGAGGCGCAACACGCGGTTCAGCGTCACGCTGCAGATACCCCCGCAGAACCTCAGTCCTAACAGAAAGGTAACATAAATCCACTATTGCCAAAGAGACAAGGCGCCACTGTACTTTATTCAAGCCAATTAAAGTGAAAAAAATGTCAATGACTATTATGGTAACCTATTTTTATTCAAATGTTTAGTACCTAATATATAGACATATTTAAAATTACAGTCCATAAAAGGTAACATGATTAGAATGACAGCAAACAACAAATACAAAACTGCTGTAAGTGCGAAAAGGATACACAAAAAGTGTATGAGTGACAGCAACAGACAGCTGTCATATGAATCATTCTATATTTTACAAACTATAGTGTTCGTTCATGTATGTTTGATATCTACAGCGGGGTGCGTTCGTGTCGGAGCCAGCGATCATGGTGAAGCGGCCTGGGCGCGGCGGACAAGTCTGGTCCATGGAGAAGCTGGACAACAAGCTCGTGGACATGCGCGAGATGTACGAGGAGTGGCGCCGCCGCCAAGACCAGGACGAGCAGCCGGAGGAGGTATGCTATAATTATTATTTTGTACAATTAACAACATAAATTTTTTTTAAAGGTATACTTTTATTACATGGATTGAAAATAGACGTTAAATGACTCAACACTTATTTTTTAATTTTCTTTAATTTTGCTTCTAAGTATTTTAATTTTATATTTAAAAACTATCTCATTCTAAAACGACGTAAGTGCAACTGTAAGATTTTTGTGGGTTAAAGTCGTAGGCTCTGCAAATTTAAAAAATAAAATTACATCACATCTGTCAAAACTTTGACGATATGTCAAATCTATGAGGTGTTTTAAAAAATGATGGATAGAAAAGGTATTTACTGTTAGTAAATAAATATACACTTCACGCCAATAAGTTTAAATTAGTTGTTATAATTTGATATTATAGCCTTATTAATTCTGTTGATAAATTTAGTCTCACTACTCTACTTGAGGCAATCGTTATTTCATTTCATCGTTGACATTACCATTAGGAATTTTAAATGATTATTGTACCTTGAATTGTATTTTTGCATGCTCCTAAGGAACCGCCTGAACCAAGCTCGGTACGTACAATGCACACTGTAGCCGACTTGATGACCGACCGATGACGATGTCTGACCGATGTGAATGGAAAAGGAAACATACTATTAAACTGGGAACAGGGCAGGAGATTTATGTACTTATGGTGTTAACATATTCCCATGATCCCGGGATAAATAATGAAAAATTACAAAGAAAATAAAATCAGAAAAAATTCGCAAATTTGTCTTAGAAAAGAAAATTTTGGTTAGAAAAAGTTCGAAAAATTATAGTCTTGATGCGGGAATAGAACCCGCGTCCTCTGCAATCCGGGCAGATGCCTTTACCACTTGGCATTTTCTTTGTACAAATTTTTCTAACATTTATATAATAATTATAATGTTAAAAAAATCAAATCATTACAATAATAAAAGTGTTAATACTATAAAGACACGCGAGATAAATGCGTTTAGTTGTGTGAGACAACTAAACGCTAAAAATCAAATGCTTTATTTATTATTTTTTACCATTTTTATAAACAATTGAACTGCATTCTCATTCCCGACTGACATTTCAGGACCCAAGCGACAAGGTGTTGGACCCGTTCTACGAGTCGCAGGAGAACCACAACCTGATTGGAGTGGCCAATGTGTTCTTGGAAGCGTTGTTCCATGACGTCACACTCGACTACCACACGCCCATTATCAGCCAGCAGGGCGAGGTGGCTGGTCGACTTCAGGTAAGTTGTGATCGATCGAGTTGTAAAAGTTGCTCATCGCTGTCTTTACCGTTAAGTTTAAGGTTTTTTATTTCATACATAATAAAGTGCGGCCGTTGATATATGCGTTTGGACCAAATCTGTCAGTTTTTTATGTCGATAGAATACAGCTTATTATCGACTGGCGTCTTTAGTAATGGACAAAATGTATTTTATTTAGCGGACTTAACTGACGGAACAGAAACTGACAGCACCTATTAAAACGTATGGTCTTCAAACGCAAACCCCCCTCAAAGATCGGCGAGACTACAATTAGGTACATGCCATGGCATGGCGGTCGCCTTTCTATCAACGTCACGAGTGTTGCTAACACGTTATTTACTTTCAGGTTGAACTGAGTCGAGTGTCTGGCCAGTTCCCGCAGGACCGAATCTGTGAGGCCGCCTCCGACAGCTCTGGTGACATGAGAGACGAAGATGACCCCGCCGATTCTGCCGCTCAACAAGTAAGTATTTGTTTTTGAAAACTTATTGTTTACGCTATAGAGATAACATCCAATCTATAAAGTTAGAAGAATTACGTAGGTACAGTTGGCAATGTTCAGCACACGTTTCTGTGACAGATCGTACCACCCGGTTGCCTAGCCAAGTGGCAGACAATACAACGTTTCTATCGAACGAATGTTTTTGACTATTACCCGGCAAGAATGTCTTGATATCGGCAGTCTGGTGTCAGACCCTACGTCTGAAGCAGTTGTGGTCTTACAGATTCGCAACACACAGCCTAAGACCTAGACCACTACTCTTATATTTGACAAGACGGTCGCCATAGTGCTTTTTCAGTAATTAATACGACAGTTGTTATTTTAATTTTTTTTGAACTTTATATGTAAGAGAAAGTATTACAAAAAAAATTGTGGTAAGAAAAATTTTAGTCTTGGCGCGGGAATCAAACTCGCGTCCTCCGAAATCCGGGCAGATGCCTATACCACTCGGCCAACCAAGGCGTTACCACTCGGCCAACCAAGACGTTACCACTCGGCCAACCAAGACGTTTTTGTAACTTTTTCTGACCACAATATTAGGATATTTTATATTTTTGTTCGCTGTCCCATTAATGTTTCCTTCTTCTTCTCCTTCTCACCTAGGTAACAATCCGCGTGTCCATCAAGCAAGCGACCGGCCTGCCGCCGTCGCTGTCCCACTTCGTGTTCTGCCAGTACTCGGTGTGCGGGGGCGAGGCGGTGGTGGTGCCGCCCAAGGTGGCCGCCGAGGCGCCGCCCTCGCCGAGGCAGCCGCAGGCCTCGTTCCGGTTCGACCACC
Source organism: Cataclysta lemnata (assembly GCA_963931975.1). Classification (NCBI taxonomy): domain Eukaryota; kingdom Metazoa; phylum Arthropoda; class Insecta; order Lepidoptera; family Crambidae; genus Cataclysta; species Cataclysta lemnata. The sequence goes on along the minus strand of OZ008340.1, from coordinate 15,395,506 downwards.
AGAGGGACCTGACGCTGCCTCTCACCGAGGAGCTCGTTGAGCACTGTGCCGGTAAATTCACTATCTACACTGTTTATGCGAAAAGACAGTTCGCTTTATTGTGACAATATTTTGCCGTATAACTCTTTTTATGTCACATTTGACCATAAAGTGGACTTTTCCGCTCGCTACGCGTACGTAAAATCCAACTTCTTGGTCAGGGGATGACATAAAACTTCATAGTTTTACCTTACCTCGGGCGATAAAAATAGAGCCTCAGGTCGCATAATATCTTGCGATCTGAGACATTCTTTGTTTTATCGTTATTACTATTATTAACGCTAGCCTGTTAGATCCTACTGATGAGCAAAGGCCTCCTTATTGAGGTCCCTAGACGATCAAAATTGCTTGACAAGCACGTGAATTTTGAATGCATGTCATGCAATTTTGACCGTCTAGGGACCCCATATAACTTATCTGAGCTAATATTCGCCACACGTATTGTATTTATTAGGTAATGCTAATAATATTAGGTAATCATTAATAAATAGAATGACTATTATCACATCATCACTCATTTCTTACAGCGACTACGACTAATTCCAAAAGCGTTCAATATTAAAATAAACCGAGTGATTGGAAGTTTCCACGCTAAAACAACTATCTTTAGCTGTAATTGTTGCTCAATTACCTGTCCACGACAAAACAACTACATATTGTCAGCAGTAATTGTTGCTCAATTTGACTGACTTCTATGCTGGCTTGGGAGCGAACAAATAAAGTAGAATTAGCCAGCTCCGACTCATCCCATGGGTGTCGTAAAAGTCGACTAAGGGAGATTGCCCGGTGCAGACCAATAAGCACCTCGGGGCTCCCGAATAGTGGAGGGAAAACCACCAACAGCAGCATACCCAAAGAGGGTTAGTGTCAGGCAGGCGGCCCGCTGTAAAACCTATGCCAAAACTGAGCAGTATGGATTGGAATGTTGTCATTCCAATCACTCTCTCCGATCTGTCTCGACATGGTCCGTTCCGTCTCTTTTCTATACATTCATTCATCACTATCACCTTTACGGTGTGATGGATGATATTAATTAAAAGGGAGTGGATGGCGTGATGACGTCTGACCGATATGAATGGAAGAGGAAACATACTGCGCCGACCCCAGATAGACTGGGAACAGGGCAGGCAGAAGAAGAAGAATTGTTGCTCAATTCTCGCGGTGTATCCGACAGAGGGCGCGCTGTCCATCGAGGTGTGGGGCCACCGGTCCGCGGGCTTCAGCCGCGGCCGCGGCAACTGGGAGGTGGAGCAACAGCTGGCCAAGGCCCGCTCGCTGGCCGACCGCTGGGCCGAGCTCACGCGCAAGATCGAGCTCTGGGTCGAGATACACGAGCTCAACGACCAGGGCGAGTACGCGCCGGTCGAGGTGAGTCTCCCAAGATGTCAAAATTCCAGTCCATTAACCATGTTTTCGCTCGTATTGCAACAGCATGAAGATTTAATCAAAAAAGTACCTCTTGAAAATTTAATGCCAATCAAATGTGGAATAAACAGCTGGGAAGGGAATTAGTGAGCGGCTGTGGTTCTGAAATAGAAAATTCTTGTAGCAAATATGTTTTGTCTTCGTAGCAAATATGAGTTCAATTTCAAATGTTTATACAGGATTATTTGTAACACACCTTCAACTTCGCATTACTAGAAAGCCAATCTCATAAACAAGGACGTTTGTTCTACGAGTTTTGATAATTTATTAGAAATTATTTTAGACAAAAAAAATATTAATTTAATCCACCTCTGAAATGTCTCTTATCTTCTCTATAAGTCAGTCAGTCATCTCTATAATATTGAACAGCGCGCGAGCGCAGTATCGTTCTTTCGTTTATGATTTACAAATCTCGGGACAATGCAAGTATACTGGTGCAAGTATACGTGTTTGGGAAGAGTACATATTTGACTGGTGGGCCGAGTACAAGTTTAACTAGTGGGCCGAGTGTGGGACGAGTACAAGTTATAACTGCGTGTGTGCCAGGTGTGCCCGCGCAGCGACATGGTGACGGGCGGCGTGTACCAGCTGCGGCAGGGCCAACAGCGGCGGTTGGCCGTGCGGGTGCGGCCCGCTCAGAACTCGGGCACCCTGCCCATCATCTGCCAGCACATCGTCAGCGTGGAGGTCGGCTCCGTCTCTGTCAGGTTAGTCTGCAGCTAGCTATAGTGAAAAGATGGAGATTACATTCAACGAACCCTGACTAAAGCATAATTATACTCCAGCCCGGCTAGCATGACCACCGAAACACGATATGATATTTCGCTTTGAACTGTCAAAAATCTAATGATTTTGTACCAATGTACATACATACATATATCACGCCTATATCCCCGAAGGGTTAGGCAGAGGTGAACCAGCACCCGCGTTTCGCCAATTATGTCAAGTCCCATGTAGTAGGTGGCGAGCCTATTGCCATTTATCGGGCACAAAAGTCGCAGTAAATTGCTAGGTGGTATAAGAGGAACGCTGCTGCCTATTCCTCAGCACTGATTTATCCTTAGTCGCCTTGTACGACACCCACGTGAGAGATTTGGAATGGTGACAATTGTATTCTACTCTGCCGTCCAATCATATTTAATATAATAACATTGGTCCAAAACCAATGTTATTATATTAAATATAATGTCATTGTTTTTAACAGTTCAAAACAACAAATTGCTATATCATATCGTGTTTCGGTGGTCATGCTAGCCGAACAGCCATTATAACGAGAGACAAAATGTAAATAATTTTGATGTGTAAAATAAAAATTTCTTATGTGTAGTACTCGTGCAAATATAAGAGAACATTATAAAATAAAAATTTGTAATGCAGTGCAATTACTTTTTCTCTCTCTATAATGCGTGGAGTGGAGAACAGCTAGTGACCGTAGTGACGTCAAAGATGAATATAACTGTGAACTTTCCTCTCTCTCTCTATCTCTCTCAGTCGTACAAGGCCATTATGGGATCCATTGCATGCTACCGGGAAAAAGGAGGTAGCAGCCAACTCGTTAATTAATGTAACTGCTGGGCACAAGCCTTCCTTATGGATGTAAGAATATGAATGAGCAACTGATAAATATACCCCTTTAATAGCAATTTTTTCCTATTATTGCTGTTCTGGTGTCCAAACAATTATGTCAGAGTTAACTTATCAATAAAATATTTTATAAATGCCAAAACATGAATGGCATCAATTTTGGTATTTTTTAAAAAAATTGGTTTCATTTTATTGCATTCTTTACGCCCATATAACAAGAGTGCGCACTCTTGTTAACTTTTTTCTCGCGATAAAAAGTCATATCTCTTTTCCTTTCTATATGTGGTATCCGCCTGAAAGCGATGTCGGTTGATAACATAACGTTACATTTTAAACTTCCCGTTGGACGAGTCGCTCACTGGCGTGCCTGTACGTTTTTGTCTAAGCCGTATTCTGTTTACTCAGGTCACGATTACAAAAGCCGCTGGACTCGTATCAGGAGGAGGACTTGGCTGTGCTCCGTGAGAGGTGGAGCGATGCGCTCGCACGCCGCCGACAGCATTTGCACGCGCAGCTTCAGGTGACATCTCTAGTAGATCTTTCAAATTAATATCCTCACGCATCTTAAATTAGGGAAGTGTACATTTTATAACAACTTTTTTCATCTGACTAATAAAGGTATTTTTTAAAGAGATCACGATGGGCATTTTATATATCGTCTAATTATACTCATGTATAGTATATTTTAAAGAATAAATTATTTTAACCGCTTGAGTGCTATGCCTCAAAGACTATCAAACGTAAATCTATATACTTTATGTAATAATCGCATGACCGTCCGAATTCCAACGGGCTTTATCCTGAATTAATTTTTTTTCAGTTTACTCTTTGATATAGTATGTGGTTTTGGCTCTTACAAGTGAAAAAATTATGGACAAATAATTAAAATGGTTTGTATCACTTAAAAATAAGTCTTAAGTGATACAAAACATTTTAATTTTTACCCTTATTCTGGAATTTGAACACTCATAGTACAACTATAAAATTTTTCGTAGTTTAAATAAACTATAAATTCTTAATTTTCGTTTTTAGAAATTGGTCAACATGTCGCCATCGTTGAAGAGCGAACGCGACATGGAGCGGGAACAATCGCTGGTCGAGCAGTGGGTGTCACTCACCGAGGAGAGAAATGCTGTACGTAACAAGCTTTATAATTTGTATAGGTATTTAAAAATAAAAAAAACTTTTCATTCACGGAAACAAAACAATATATAAGCGTTATTGATTATTGCTTGTTTGTTATTGAAGTTGATAAGACAAATCAAATCAAATCAAAATTCGTTCATTCATATCTGGTATGATTACAATACACTCATGAATCGTCAAGACAAGAAATTTACGCCATCCGTTCGCAAACTACCAGGAGGCCCTGTCCTGAGAAGAACGGGCAAGAAACTCAGTCAGGTTTTTTCCTCCCTTTACATAAAAGTAATTTCAATTAATTAATAATTGGAAATTGAAAGATGTCAATAACTTACAACGTCAAGTAATAGTATGTCAATAAAGATACAAATTCTGAAGTTATCAACATCCTTCATTACAACAAACACAATATCTATTTTAAATAAAGAACACTCAAAGGCAATCGTTTAATCATACTGGATAAAGATATAGTATTTATATATTATGTATGTAAAAGTTATTGATATCAAGCATCTTTGTCATCTAAATAGTCCTGAATTTTATAGTACCCTTTTTTCAGGAGTATATTAATTAATGCGTGCAATAATTATTGTCTTATTGTCTTCCTTAACGTTGTTTGTATTAGAATAGTAAATCTGACACTGATCATATAATATGTAATCTGACGTTGATATTAAGCCGCTGTCTCTACGAGTGAGAGAATCGCGGTGTCGCTATGATTTGTTGAAAGAGTTGCGCTCTCGCAGCGAGCAGCGAGCCCAACTCTTTCAACAAATAACAGCTCAACGCGTCAAGAAGATGCGGCGATTCCGTTGCGAGTCGCCGCGGACACGCTGTGATTTCGTCACGAGTAGTGATGATACGTTGGAAGAATAATCGCTCGTTCGTGGAGATTACCCGACGACAGAAGCGCGGACTCGTCGCGATTCTCTTGCTCGTGGAGACAGCGCTTATGACTGTCATAATTGACAAAAAACATGTAATTTTAAAGAAACTACCGATAGATCGACAAATTCTTAGCAGGTGCTTTACACAGAGAGATTTGTTGTATCCTTTTCAATTATTATTCAATAAATAAATAAATATTTTTACACTCACACCTATCATCTAGCCCAAAGTAAGTAGCCTAAACACTTGTGTTATGGATACTAGTTGACGGACATATTTTCAATATAATTATGTATGTAAATGTTGAAAATATACTACATAAACATACACAACCATGACTCGGAAACAAACATTTGAGGTCATCACAAAGTTTGCCCCTATCAGGATTCGAACTTGGGACCTCTTGGCCAATACCCAGCAATCTGAGCATTCGACTAAGGCGGCCGTAAACCCCCCTCCCCTCCCTACCCCTCCAACGCCCGTATAGGCGCTGGAGGGGGCTACTTTAGATCAAACGTCAGCCGGTTATTGAGAGTACAAATGTCACTCCTTTCTCCCGAAGGGTCGCATCTTTCCACTCGCAACAATCCTTACATACTTCTTTCTTCTATTGAGACTGTATTGTATATAGGTGCTGGTTCCCAGTCCCGGTAGCCCTATCCCTGGGGCGCCGGCAGCGTGGAGTCCACCGGCCGGTATGGAGCAACACATCCCAGTACTTTTCCTGGATCTCAACGGTATGTATTCACCATGGCATGTATAATCGATGCCCAAGGATTATTTATAAAAATAACACCTATATGAATACAACAATAATACACTATTTATCCTAATTAACATATGTCCTGAAAGTAATTTGTCCGCTGTTGGTTATTAAACCCTTTTAAGGGATAGTTAGGATTTAAACTTTTTTTCAAGATTAGATAATTTGTCATTCAATTCACTATACGCCAATAATTCTTTGGGCTCTTTGCTTATCTATTTAAGTTAATTCAAGTAAATAAAAATGTCAGCGGCTGGTTATTTTAAATTATACAACACATACAAACAGTAGGTGCTTAAAAAATTAAAAAAAAAAGAAAAAAAAAATGGTAGAAATATAGTTTCCTATAAACCCTTTAACAGTGGTTCATGTTGTTGGATGTCGTCGATCTCATATAAAATGTGAATGTTAACAGTTTTTAATTTTGCGAACTTTCTTCTAACAGTTAAAAATTTACATTGTATTTGTATGTGTTGTAGATCTATCTTGCAAGTTTCTCCAGTAATTTTAAGTTGCTAAATCTATAACAATATAAAACAGCACGTATTCCAATGTACATTAACACTCTTTTTCCTCGACCAGCGGACGACTTGACGACGCACCCCTCCGGCGAAGAGGTGACAGTGGCAGGTCTCCACTCCATCCTTCCCAAAGAACACGGTAATAGGTTCTACGAGCTGCAAATATTGCACCACCACGAGAAGGACGTCTCCGCGGTCGCCTCCTGGGATTCGTCTATACACGACTCGCAGTATCTGAACAGGATTACGGAAGGTGAGTCCAAGACAAGGGTCATACATACATACACAAATCACGCATATAAGGCAGGCAGTGGTGAATTCATCATCATCATCCCTTTTTAATGTCTCCACTGCTGGGGCACGGTCCTTCCCTATGGATGGAAGAATATACGGAGATTGGGCCATAACCCACCACGCTGGCCCTGTGCGGGTTGGTGGGTATTAACGATTGCAGACGCAGCCGGGCACGAAGGAACTCGAGGTAATAAATTTTTGGTCACTTAGCCAATGACCGGCCTCACCCAACATTACTTAGTTTACGCAATCGCAGGCTAAGCGCGCTATGCCACTGCGCACGAGGTCCTCATTTACGTATCTGACACATGGCAATAGGCTCGCCATCTATTACAAGAGCCCTATCTTAATTGGCGAAACGTTGCTGTTGATCCACCTCTGCCTACCCCTTCGGGGATATTGGAGTGATTTATAGGAGTATATATCTATGTATGTATATATTTACATGTCAGATAAAGATCCGCGAAATTTTATTGTTCTGATGCGGGATCTCTCGTATTAGGACTGCAATTTATCTAAATATTATATATATTGTTCAAATAAAAGTCAATAATAATAACTCCGCGTTATATTTGTAATTATAAAACTGATGATTTTCAATGTTGTATTGATTACAGCCAATGAACGCGTGTACCTGATATTGAAAACGACAGTCCGTCTGTCGCACCCCGCGCCGATGGATCTCATACTTAGAAAACGATTAGGCTTAAACATTTACAAGCGGCAGAGCATCACGGACAGGATACGGAAGAAAATAGTGAGGTAAGTGTTTTTTTTTTCACTTTTCGGGACAAAACATAACTGTTCAGTGTATAAGGACTCCTTTCAGGTCTGCCTAGCTAGCTACCACCATTTTATGAAAATCTGTCGCCATAATAATAATGTTAACAGCATTTATTATTGTGTTCCGACAATTTGTGATAAGATAGTCAACCCTTCTGCGGTTGAGGGTTTATTAGTATAAATATTATTAGTTTGAGCGTAAGAAATATTTATTTTTTAATATTTTTATACAGGACCGATCAGTTGACACAAACGGGCGTGACGTACGAAGTGGTATCCAACATTCCCAAAGCGTCGGAGGAGTTAGAAGATAGAGAGAGCCTCGCTCAAATTGCCGCGACAGGAGAAGAAGCCAGTGCTGCAGATGGAGAGTCTTACATTGGTATGTCTAGAAGAAGAAGAAGTAAATATCTTTACACCTTAAAAATTCTTTGTTGTTGTTTTTTTTAGTCTCGATTTATAGACATCATAATGTTGTATATATTTATGATACTGATGAAAGTTTCATTTCCTCATACATATTGAGCTCGTTAACTTAATCACAGTATTGCTAACGGTATGTGATGTACCAGGAACGCTGCTGTTTAGTTGCCTCCACTAGAGGTAGAGATGATTGTGGTGAGAGTTGCATTATCCTCTTCCGTCACATTAAAAAAAAACATTACTTATATTTTATCAAGTAGAAGGAGTCTACAAGACCAAGTTTGAACTCGAAAAAAAAGATAGTGCTTACAAAATAATAGTCCTTTCAATTTCAGACATGGGAATGATGTAGCGGGCTATCATAAACTTAAAATAAAATTTAAAAAAAAATCATCATTATCATCATCACCTCAGTCGAGACCCGCACACTTGTGCGCTTTTGTATTATGTAACTTTGTCCATGGATCTCCAATCTGTCCATTATCGTCTATCTGTCCTCTGTAGTTTTATAAAGCTGTAAATAATTTTCGTGGTGTTCAAAATATACTTTTTTCATCAGAGAAATATACGCGCGGCGTCAGCGCAGTCGAAAGCATACTAACGCTAGATCGACTGAGACAAAGCGTCGCAGTCAAAGAATTGGAACAGGCGCGAGGGCAGCCAATCACGATGCGGAAGACCGCTTCCGTGCCTAACTTCTCACAGGTAACAAGTTTTGCTGTATGCAATTTAGAGCTCACACCAATCACCTTAGGGTCGGATATTGAAACGCCAGACAAAATTTAAGCCAATAATAAACATTATGTCTATGTTCGAATTGTCTGTTTAAAAGTATTATATTATGAAATCGTTTGAATACTTGACCATATATTTTATTATATAAATGGAAAATATAGAAACACACACGCATTATATTTCACTATTAAAAGGATGGTTAGTAAGAATTTTCTGCATAAAAGAAAGCAAGACAGCTCGTTTTATAATATTATAACATAAGTATGATATTATTTTATCGCAATTACAAGATCAATCTGACCACAAAATTTAATTATACTTAAAAGCAATTTACAATTAGACTTTAATTATAAAAATATTATATTGCTTACTAACCATTAAATCAATAACTATTAAATGTATTTTGCTAACAGTTTTACGCTTTTGATATAATTGTTTCCTAATAGCTAATCAATGTGCTCACTAACACAATAATCACAGAACAACGCTAATTCACATAGATGACAACTAGTTGGTTTGAAAAAAAATCTGATTATATACTTTCACCAATGTGATACATTGTATATATAAATTGATATAACATATCAATGTAGTTCACATACGCATAGAGAATTAACAATTTATTATTCGTTTGTTATTCAAATGTGGAACACGTAATATTACAATTACAATCTACTCGTGTGAACCAACTGCTAAAATAAAAATTTGGTAGCCATTCAGTTTGTTTTTTTTAATGAAATTCTCTAGCCAGAGACTTTTCATAGTAGTCAGCATCATTAGTCGATTACCAATTTAGCCCTCTGTCATACCAAAGATGTGCATGCGCAGTAATATTCGCCACAAATTTGTACGAACAACCATTGTGACAGAGGAGCTCGCTAGCGCAGTGACATAGCGCGCTTGGCCTACGATTGCGTAAACCAATCAATGTCAATCAACGCCAACCCGCACTGGGCCAGCGTGGTGGGTTATGGCCCAATCTCCCTACATGCTTCCATCCATAGGGAAGGCCCGTGCCCAAGCAGTGGCGACATTAAAGGGCTGGTGATGATGATAGTGATAATTAACCATAGTGACAAGGTCCAAAAGTGTTAATCTGCTTGTGATACTGACTGAACTGAAGTTGTTCACTGACGAATTTGAATAGCAAACGCACTAGAACGTGCGATGTGGTACGTACGCTTGCTAACTTGTGTGTTGTCGCCGCGGGCAGCTGTCGCAGGCGCTCGAGAACGCGGCCAAGAACGGGACCAACGTGAGTCTAACACCGCATGCTAGTGTCCAAACGCCCCGCTCTGCACCCGCTACTTGTATATTCTATTATTTCACCGTTTTATGTTCAGCCTTGTGTCTATATAGCGTGCCACCTGACTTTGCAGAAATGAAGTCAAGTGTCTCATCTTTAGTCCTTGTAAGTGGTAAAGTGGTTGCCGCCGTAATTTGAACTTTGGTGGTTTGTAACAAGGCTTAAAACCAGTGAATAACCCTTGCAGTGGTGAAGTGGTTGTCACCGAAATTTGAACTTTGGTGACTTTTTACAAGGTTTAAAACCAAAGAATGGCATTCCTTGCCCTAAAACATTACAAGCATAATCGTAAGGAAATTTCCTACAATAAACAACAACAATTCGAGGTAATCTGACTGCTCTGTGCTGTAGACAGTCACTTAGTAAACATAAATATTTTGACAAGTGACTGCTCTGATTGCTATCTGTACTGCAACGTCAGATGGCACGTATCTCGTAGATTCGTTTATATGCTGCTCTGTTCCGGCTGAAAGGACTCTGGATTGTATTATGGGTAATCTATGGTTGCAATATTGGCGTAACAGGGGTTCACGGATTGGCTGATGGCAATATTATCATCACACACATAAATTTCAGGCACCACTTCGGGCTATGCGATGCGGTATCAAGAACACAAGTGGTCTTCTTTTGTTACTTTCTAATTTTTTTTAAATGTCATTGGTAGTGCGTTTGCTTAGATATTATGTCAATTGGTCGTACGATTTATTTTCAATTAATTTATTACAAGATTAATATATTTATTTATTAAACGATAATTGTAGTATGTGTCTCGTGTAATCAGTTATTTTGCATAGCCTTTTGTATTATAGCGTTTTATATCGTGGTCGATTTGCATCTACAATTTTTTTTATGCTTAATGTAATTTTGTGCCAAGCATAATCTACACTTATGTTATTTACCGTGGTGTATGATGATTAAGTTCTACGAATCTATCTCCTATTTCATTTCAACAGAAATTTTTATGGTTATGGGACGTGGCTAATATTTTATGATTAGGTTAATTGTTCCAAAGAACTAAGTAAGTAGTAAGATTTACTTATACATAATTTAGTCAAATTCAAATAACAGAACTATTCTTGAATTATTCTGTTATTTGAATGAATAATTTTTGTAAATTTTGTTACGTAGACAATTCAAGAAGCTTAGGTTGATCTTATACCGCGCGGATCCTCCCGCCACGTGAACTTGGCCTTATGAAGTATTTTATACCATAATATTTAAATATTTTATTATTTGATTATTATATTACTAACTTTAAAGTATTTTTATTACAATTAACATCCGATGGGATTTTTTACTGGTCGCATCGACAGTGAAAAAAAACATTATGTTTGCTAGGCGGTCTTAGCCCTTTCGCACACGGGCTTCAAAAGAGCCTCACAACAAACTAGTTTCTTGTGCGTACCCGCCCATACATTGCTATAGAGTTTCGCACACGACGCTACTAGTTACTAACGTGACTAACTAACTCTCAAGAAACTCGTTAGTAACTTAAGTTTGTAATCAGTTCCTTTTGCGTAGCCCCTTGTGCGTAGGGGATTATGTTCAACGACGATTGAGGACGACTTTATGTAACAAAATGCAATGTCCAGATCATGCGGCTGGACTCGTCGCTGGAATGCCTCGCCGGGTTGGCCGCCGGCCGCTCGGGCAGTGTCGCGGACCTCGCCGACGAGACGCCTCGTCGCGCCCTCCGGCATTCGTACGCTGCGCCTGCGCACAATGACCCCGATATGGCAACACCTACTAAGCCCTTCGGACTAGGTGAGTTGACAGCTGTAGAGTTGACTTGTACGTACACGATGATTGTAACTTGTTTCTTGATGCCTGTACGCTGAACATCAAATTTAATACCGTGGAGGTATAAACTAGGTCTAATAAATGTGACGCCCTGCCCTGACGTTCCAGGTTAAAGTTTGCACTAGTAAACAAATTTACTAAATTAACACTGAGTACGTATTTATTTAACTTAAAAACGAAGCTCAATTACATCTTCCGTCCAAATTAGTCTAATCGACAATAATTAGCAATTTTTTTCCTTGTAATTATAACAATGAATCCCTTTCAAAAATTGGTATACAGGCTTTTTGAAACAAGATTTCTTTCTTATTAATATTGTAATAGTATATTCAATTATAGATAGTTCAATTGTGTTTATTACTAATTTTTAATATGTCACAAGGGATGATATTACTAAATGTAATTGTACTTTTTCTTACAGTACTTTATACAAGATACACTCCTTTTCCGATACATTCATTTTCAAATTTTCCGTCACCCATACGTACCCACCACACATAGTTATGCCTACAGTACTTGAGCTGACAGTATTTCAAGTTGGCACATGTGCATAATATAGATTTCGTACATCACCAGAGTTCTGCTTGTATAATAATATACTAAGTATATATTTTACGGTACTTAGATAACAGTTTAGTGCACCGAGTAGAAAGACATTCAGAAACATTAGCAGTATGTAAAGGAACTAATATCAAAGTATGCACGACGGAATAGAAATAGGAACTAGTTTAGATTTAAAACATACTAATTAGAATAAACAGATTCGGAAATTATATTACAAAAAAGTTCATTCATGGAGTCATAATATTATAAACAAATATTAGAAGGCGAATCACTGATTTCACTAAATACCACATCCACTTCTTCATACCTTCATGGTTATACATTTTTTTCAACTTGCTTTGTGGCAACGCTATGGCTCAACCAATCTATCTCTTCTTCTGTGCCCATTTCTTCTCTTTCTCTTGGGGAAGTGTCACCGGGTAGAACTTTCATTCTATTTCTTCCTATTAATCTATTCAGCTCCTATTGTTTGATGTGAACGTAATGGAGTTTTGTTATTTATGTAAAAAAATATATATTGAATATTGAAAGAGTATTATATATATGTATATATTGGATGTTGAATAAAATTGAAGTTGTAATATTTATGATGTATACAATGCTCCATCACGTGCATATACATTACTAATAAAACACAATTGTAGGCTACTAATTGAAAATGACTATTGAAATGGCTGGAACTAACGCTGTCTTTTCTTTACCTCGACCCTTCGCTACCTTCAGGCTCGTTCCTATCAGGTAAACAGTGATAACAATATGGTCTTGACTCGGAATGGCAATGTATGGCGAAATTGTTAGACGAATGTTTAATGCAACATAAATAATCAAAAGTCCATAGATGTGTTGTGATAAATGTTGATCTGAAAACGTTATTTGTGTTACCTGTTGATTGGCTGTTAACTTTAATGTTTAGTACGGGCTCTGATGCTGAAACACGCGAATATTGGCACGAATGTCAGTTTATATAACATTTGTCAATAAAATAAGCAATAAAGAATTCTACTGATTTGATTGGATGCAGCTAACGGAAAGGAACTACAATATTAGAGACCAAATTGTAAACTTAAAAACACACTTAAGAAAACGTTCGTTAACTTACTAATCCTTTTCGACAGACATAAATTTAAATACTGGGAAAATAAACCAAAACTGTTTGAATCCTTTCTGCTTAACTCCGTCCATTTTATCTATCCCAAGTATATATCAACTGACACGCGTACAATATTTTGCTCTTCTTGTCTATCCCGTAAAATCTTTTAGTGATTTCTTCGAAAAAGAGTCAAAATCGATTCCAAATCGTATAGAAACAAAATTAGACCCTATTTGTTGGCTACTAGACGGCAAAATTAACTGCAAGCTTTAAGCGTCAGGCTAGCTTCTGTCGTTGTGTTTGACTATCTGTTTGTTTGCGTGTCTCTTTCATTTGCATGAAACAAGCATGTCCTGTATAAAGTCTTCGTCCCTTAATTCGTTACTCTATTGCTATAGGTATCTGAAGTGATGACAATGCTTTGAAATAGATTGTAAGCTTAAGATTCTTATGTAAAAAGAAAAAAAAAGTAGGTGAAATAATACAACCTAAATTAAATATATGGATTATAGTCTTGTATATTTAATTTTCAAATTGTGTGAGAATAAAAACTTGAAAGTCAGTTTGTAAAATGTAGACTATGTAAGTGTAGAATTAGATTGACATAGGGTTCTGTGTGTATTAGGTAACAAATGCATGAATCAGTAGAGATATGCAGTCCAGTATTTAATTATGAAAAAATAACGTCAAGTTAATCAAAAAAGCATGGAATAGCGATATTGTAATTTGTAATGTCATAATCTTGTGTTAATGTGTAATCGAATATAAATAAGTATTTAGGTCGACTTGTTAGTATTGTAACTATGATTGTCACACGAGTAATTAGTTTTTGCACAGTTGTATTTGTAAAATTTGTTTATTGTGAATATTTATAATAATCTGAAGAAATATTTATGATATAAATAATATTTGGAGTGTATCCATTATTTGACTAGTCTTCGAGTTAAATAGTAATTTTATTCAAGTTCGAATAATTGTCCTTATTTAATTCTAAAGTGATCAATGATTGTGTTCAATGAGTAAGCCTGTATCAGATTATTCGATTTAATTTTAGACAAGGTATTCGAGTGAAATATTTGTGTGTACTGTAAGAAATGGTATATTTTATATTGACGTATTGTGAAATGTTTCCATTGCAGCGCGGCCAACGTTCCTAAACTTGAATTTGAACCTGAACTCACTGCGACTACAGACGCCGAACAAGTGTACGTCCCGAATCAATCAGCTGTAGATTCAGCTAGCTTGGCTTGTTCTGACAGTTGTTTTGTTTTGTAGAGTTTGGTTTCGTGATAGTACTTATCCGTTCGACATTGTACCGTTCTGTTCGAAATTTTTTGGTTATCGTCCGATGAGATTGACCCTTCGAAAGATTTATGCACACACCGGTGTACAGGCGTTACGCGATGCGAGCACACCCGCGTGTACTAATATAAGGGTCATGCTCGTATTGGCTGGCGATTTCATTATACTCTCTATACCTTTTAGTTGAATCTATCTGTATAAATCGTTCCACGGGTTAAATGTAGTTATTTTAGTGCAGACTTAATTACACAGTAACAAGTTGTAAGAAGTAAATGGTAATCTTTTCACCTTTATTCATTCTATTCCCTAAGTAATATTATGAACACTCTAATTAATTTGAATTTAACAACCATGGAAAGTGTAGGAAATATACAGTTATTAAATAGATAATTTTGTAATGTAAGCTATTTCATTATTTATATTTATTAATGGGGAAAGCGTTAATTAATTAAGTTGAGAAGTTCAAAATTATTTTTATATTTATTGAACGGAATGACGATTCGAACGAGTGTGATTTAATTGTTCTTACATTTCACTTTATTATATTATTTGCTACATCTTCTCATAAACACAACGTTGTTACAAATTGGCATGACATCATTATTCATTACACGCATGCACCTTACTCTGAAGGTGAACTATGTGATTGTGTTTAGCAAAATTTTGGTAACTCTTACTTAATTTTTATTATATTTCAGTTATGTTTGTTGATTTATAAAATTAAGTGAAATTTCTATAAACTCTTTGATTCATTAAGTGTTAATTCAAATTCAAACAAAAGCGTTTATAGTTTAATTGCGTGTGTAGCTTTAACACTGTTATAATATCACATTTTTAATTTTTTCTTTCATTTAGATTTATGATTATATTAGTATAATAGTGTTAACAAAGAATATGACCTATTCGATTTTAATTTTAACATTATATAAATGTTAGAAAAATTAGTGTCTTGGGTGGCCGAGCGGTCAGGCACCTGCCCGGATAGCAGCGGACGCGGGTTCGATTCCCGCCTCAAGATCATAATTTTTCGAAATTCTTTTTCTAACCACCAAAATCTTTGTAAAGAATATGACCTGATTTTGTTTTTTAGTTCGGCTTATGTACAGGAGAATGGACAAGTAAAACGTGTGCCTTATTATGAACGTGGTAAATGTTATATTGCAGCGTCTCCCGCGAGCGGTAAGCTAGGTTTGCGCATGACTACGTTGCACGAGGAGCCAGCAGGGGGCCGCAGGAATGACGAGGACTCGCATTCGGAGCCTGAATCGGCGCCTACAGACGAACTCACTACGCCGCGGTCACATGTATGTCATTATTCCCACACATAATATATCACATATTATATATCTAAATAAGTACAACAAAATTTACCGAAAAAATAAAATTAAGAAAATAAAATTCAACAACTTGATATCTTTTTTCATATTTTTATATAACTTCAGTTCAGTTTTCTCTCATTTTATAAAATCTTTGACTATAACTTAATTTAAATTAATAAAAAAAATTATTTGGCTTCATACGGTTAACAAAATAATTGTTAGTATATCAGTGCTAATTAAAAAAAGAAAGCAAGTTTCAAATGTAAATATCGTACTAGGTATCGTACGTCCAATTTATTAATTAAATCAATTTTATTACAAACCATAATTAATCTTAATCCGTTTGCCATAAGTTCTTAATTGTTTTAAGAAATTGGACACTGACAATAGATAGACGTCGTCACAGTAGCATTGTGTGGTTTTCATCTCAGCGATATTTTTTATAAAGTGGGTGTTAATTCACCTCTGCCTACCCCTTAGGGGATATAGGCATGATTTGTGTATGTGTGTATGTGTACCTATGTATGATATTTTGCAGCGCACGCGCCGTTCGACCCCTCGAGGCTTCCTACCCGCATCCAAGACTTTGGATTCGCTACACGAACTGGCATGCGAGCGCGCTCCCAACAAGAACTCACCCTCGATATCTTCTAGTGGATACGGTGAGGAAGATATAAGAGGCCACAACATTTTATAAAAAAATCAATTGCGACCTTATTAATATAAACACGGTTTAAGTATATAGACTAGTTACTCAGGGTTTTGTATCTTTTCCTCACATTCAATATCATGTTTGTGAGATGAAGACAAAACGCGGAATAGCTATACCATGTTTACTACCAGTTTATTAATAAGACTGTTGGAGTTCTCATAATTTAATATTTCCCATAAAAAATAAGTACTGTAGGGTACAGTTAAACTAAAAATAGTTTATAGCTGCACTCTTAAAATATATCGTGTGGTGACGGCAGAGCAGAACACATTTGTCACCATCCCCTTCTCTCCCGCGGATGTCTTAAAAGCGACTAAGGGTGGTGTGTGACGTGGGTGGCACTTTGCAGATAATCGCGCCTTAATAACGTATTTATGCACTCTAAAATCCGATACAGTGAAATATCTATAAGATTTATCTCATAGTATGCTATACTATTTCACAGGATCCCAAGCGGTTTCCTCGACAAATCTCACGAACGACGACACGCTATCAATCCGAAGCATGTCAGTCGACGACACGCCGGATTTCGACAAGACAATGGACTACACGCAACTAAATCGAACCAAGAACTCGGTGGTCGGCCTCCGGAACGAGATAACAGAACTCAGGAACGACATCAGCGACCTGAAAAATGAGATCGTGGAGTCCAAAATAGAGTTGGACGACGCTTCGTTCGAGAAGGCCAAGACGCCCGTTCTCACCCCCGGCTCTAGGAACAGGATTAATCCGTTCCTCCGGGATTGCGAGGAGGAGAAGGAGAAAGAGAAGTTGGTCGATCCGCTCGGCGCCATCCCGGTGGAGAACCACGCTCTGTCTAGTCAGACGAACAAGGTGGAGTCGGTACAGGTGAACGGAGAAAGCCTACACGAGTCTTCGTTCGGTGAGTCTGCATATTATTATTTATTTAATTGAATTTATCTGATTGTCAGAGATGACAAAAAAAAACAAAAATCATTATTTTCAGATCAAGGAGTCCATTGTTCAATAATACTATAATTGTAAATATTAGAAAGTTAAATATAAACTCAATGAATGTATCGTTTTGAATATGTATAGCTAAAATTCCAATAACAAAGATCCAACGTTGTTAGTTCCATAGTAAAATAGTACCTACTTAAAAATAGTTGTTAGTACGGGTTAGAGTACCGATTTATACAATGTTTTTGATGCATATATTATTTAAATTGAATATAATATTCTCTTGATAAAAAGTATCTACTTTTATTATTATTTTTTGTTATTCAAGGAGAATGAAACAACTGTTCATGGGCAATCCGAAATATATACAAATTGAAAAATTTCCATAGTATTTACAGCGGATTTTTGACATCTATTTTAGGTGAGGCGGAGGTTGAGTCCGTGAGCTCTGAAGTGTCAAGCCACGAGCGGAGTCGGGAGGCGTCCTCGATCGGCGAGAGCGACTCTGCCTCGCCCGGCCCCGACCACGCACCCGTCAAGACGCAACTACCCGCGGGAAAGGTATGACTTGTACAGCAACGGCTCTTCAGACTACCCAAAACTGTCAAATTTCTTCATTCGATTGTTAACCTTATCTTGTTAGCAGTAGAGCCAAAAGTCGATTGAGAAAATATAACATTTTGTGGTAGTCTGACGTGCTGTTGTGTCTGTACATGGTGGAGAATACGCCAGTGACGGATGTGTCCCATAGATGGGATAGCCACCTATTACATGGGACCTAGTTTAAATGGCGAGAAGTGGGTTTTAATACCTGTGCCTAACCCTTCGGGGATATAAGCGTGATTAATGTATGTATGTAAGACCTGTACTGTTTCACAATCGACGAGTAAGTTCTGGATAGCTTACTTGGCAGTATAATTGACATAAATTTCATATTACAACAGTCAAATGATCTGCCAAGTAAGCTTTCCAGAGCTGACCCGTCGATTGGGATACAGGCCCTTATTGTAGCATTAGTGCGATTTTAAGTCGCGTTTCTTTTGTACTTATGAAGCGAAATGTTGTCTGGTAGGTGGTACGGAGACGCGCGGGGGCGGGCAACGGCCGTGGGCGGGGCGTGAGGCCCCGGTCGGCCGTCGAACCCGGCACCGTACAGCACAGAGACCTCCACGACACACCCGCCTCTTCCACTGAGAGGATCGGAGATGGTAAGTCTCGTTTATTATTATTGCTCACCCGCAGTTTTAAAAAATAGGGTATTCTACACCTTGTAAGAAAAAAATTAAAAATGCATTTTTGTTATGGATTTCATGAAAAGACAAAAAAGTATTTTTTATTCTTAAAATGTAATTTATAATTAGTTTTAAAATAATCTTTTTTTAATGTTTCATCATTATCATCACCAGCCCTTTTAATGTCCCCACTGTTGGGGCACAGGCCTTCCCTATGGATGGAAGAATATACGGGGATTGGGTCATAACTCACCACGCTGGCCCAGTGCGGGTTGGTGGGTATTATCGACTGCAGATGAATCCGGGACCGACTTAGCGTGTCTTCCGATGCATGAATGTTTACTGTTCTTCAAATGACTAAAATGCCATTCCCGTATTGGACACTGACGTGACGTCACTCTGATAGCATACAAAGTAGATCTTGGTCTTGCGCAGTCGTATTGCTTACTAACATAGTGACGCCACGAGCAGAAACGGATAGCGTTTCAAAAATAAAAAAATAGAATTTAAGTTTTATGTATCCCCTTTTCTATTCATAAAGGTCCGACGTCACCCATCCAATCACTTTTAATTTATATCATCGGGCATTTTACAGCCTGACTACCGACTTTTTGATACTAACCTCCTTTGTGTTGGCTGTTGTTGTTGTTCATCTTCCACCATTGAGGCTCCCTCCCCCGTCTACCCTTTATTCATTACAACAACAAGAAATTATACACACACACACCCACACAAACAAACGTCACACGACCCTTCCAACCCTGACATTAACCGGTGACCATCTTCTGTTCCGCAGAGGAGGCGTCCGAGGGCGGCCGCGCTATACCGGTGCCCGAGTGGATGGTGGTCGGCGAGAGCGTGTCCCTCCGGCTGAGCAGCAGCACGGGCGTGGTCGCGTACGTGGGGCCCACGCACTTCGCCGCCGGCGCCTGGGTCGGCGTCGCGCTGGATGCACCTACTGGTCAGACAATCTCCTCAATACTCTCCATATACATCATTTTTCTCCCAACACATCGCACTGGTCAGTCAATGTCTCTGCTCAATGCCTCACATGCGTATAATTGTTCTCCCAACACGTCGCATAATCCGCATCATTATTTTCCCAACACATCACAATATTATTGCACCTCGCACTCCGCTACCGGCGCGGGCGTCTGGGTCGGCGTCGCGCTGACTGGTCAGTCAATAAAAAAATGGTTTATTCATAGGTAATACGGGTTCGTAAACTACCCAGAGGCCTTGTCCTGAGAAGAACGGGCCAGAAATTAATGTTCTTAATACCTCCATGCGCATCATTGTTCTCCCAACACGTCTCATGCGCAACATTATTTCCCCAATACATCGCATCATCATCATCACCAGCCCTTTAATGTCCCCACTGCCGGGGCACGGGCCTTCCCTATGGATGGAAGCATATAGGGAGATTGGGCCATAACCCACCACGCCGGCCCAGTGCGGGTTGGTGGGTACTAACGACTGCAGATGCAGCCGGGACCAACGGCTTAACGTGCCTTCCGAAGCACGGAGAAACTCGAGATAGTAAATTTTTGGTCACCCATCCAATGACCGGCCTTAGCGAAATTGCTTAGTTTACGCAATCGCAGGCCAAGTGCGCTGTGCCACTGCGCTAGCGAGCTCCTCTGGATATATCAATACATCGCATGCGCATCATTATTTCCCCAACACGTGGCATTCGCGTCATTATTTTCCCAACACACCGCATGCGGATCATTAATTTCCCAACACGAGTAGTACTATTTTACTTGTCTCAGCAAATATTGTAACCGATTTGAAACAATAATAGTACATTTATTATCAAGGGCGGTTAAACAAAGAATGTCTCAGATCGCAAGTATCGAGTTGAAGGCGATGGCGTTTAAAATGCGATCTGAGGCTTTCTTTTTTATCGCCCGAGGTAAGGTTTATGTCATACCTGATTATAAAGTGGACAAATCGCTCTTCCTGGTCAGCCCGTCTAGCATAACCATTGAAACACGATATGATATAGCCATTTATCGCTTTGAACTGATAAAAATCATTGGATGTTTGACAGTTCACAGCGATAAATGGATATATCATAAAGCCTTTATGGCTATATCATTAAGGGCCTGTTTCACAATCGACAAGTAAAAAGTTTTAAGTAGCTTACTCCGCAGATCATTTGACAGTTGTAATATGAAATATGTCAATTGAACTGCAAAGTAAGCTACTCCGAACTTGCTTGTCGATTTGTGAAACAGGCTCTTAATGATATAGCCGTAAAGGCTTTATGATATATCCATTATAGATATATCGTGATTAGGTGGTCATAGTAGCCGAGCCGGTGTGACATAAAATGATGAATGGTATGTGAATGCCGCGTGGTGACGGCAGAGTAGAATACACCACCCCGAATCTCTCCCGTGGGTGTCGTACAAGGCGACTAAGGATAAATCAATGATGAGGAATGGGCAGCAGCGTTCCTCTTATACCACCTACCAATAGCAATGCACTGCGACTTTTATGCCCGATAAATGGCAATAGGTTCGCCACCTATTACATGGGACCTAACATAATTGGCGAAACGTGGGTGCTAGTTAACCTCTGCCTACTCCTTCGGGGTTATAGGCGTGATATATGTATGTATGTATGTATTTGAATTGAACGCAGGCAAGAACGACGGGTCGGTGGGCGGGCAGCGCTACTTCGAGTGCCGCGCCCGGCACGGCATCTTCGTGCGGCCGGACAAGCTGCTGCAGGACCGGCGCGGGCGCAGCGCGAGGGCCTTCCGCGACACCGAGCTCAAGCGCGCGCACAGCAAGGGTAGCGTACCTACACCTCCATTTTGTTTTCCTTCAAACAATTTCAGAGCTGAGGGGCCTACCGCCTAACTCGATTGCTGATGATAGCTATATTGCAATGCACTGCTTACGGCTATAACAGCCATCCTGAATTTTTAGGCGGCACGGATTTTGTGCCAAATTCATACAAAATCATTCGGTGATCATTCGTTCAAAGCTATCGCTAATAGTTTAGGTACATTTGGTGCGAAATGAGAGCATGACGTCATAAACTATAGCTTTTGCTTTAGCAATTGAGTTAGGCGGTAGGGGGGCCTACCGGCCTACCTACCTGCTCTTCGTAAATGTCTGTTGGAAAACTCGAAGACTAAAATTAAATTTGAGTTAATGCACCTTTGTTTTCTATGCTGGCTTGCCCGGCTAGCATGACCACTGAAACACGATATGATATAGCCATGTATCGCGTTGAACTGTGAAAAATCATTGGATTTTAACACTTGAATATTTGAATAATTGTTTATGTCTATTTGTTTATATGTTTATATTTATCGCTTTGAACTGTCAAAATTCCTAATGATTTTTGTAAGTTCAACGCGATTGATGGCTATATCATATCGTGTTTCGGCAGTTATGCTAGCCGGGCTGGGAGCGAACAAATAACGTAGAATGGGCCAGCCCTGACACATCCCATGGGTGTCGTAAAAGTCGACTAAGGGAGATTGCCCGGTGTACACCAATAAGCACCTTGAGCCACACGAATGGTGGAGGGCAAACCACCAACAACAATACGTAAAGAGGGTTTGTGTCAGGAAAGCAGCCGGCTATAAAACCTAAGCCAAAACCTTGAGCAGTATGGAGTAGAATGTTGTCATTCTAATCACTCTCTCCGTTCATCGGTCTCTCGACATGGTCCGTTCTGTCTCTTTTCTATTCATTCATTCATCACTAGCACCTTTACGGCGTGGTGGATGATATGAATCAAAAGAATCAAAAGGGAGTGGATGGCTTGATGACGTCTGACCGATATGAATGGAAGAGGAAACATACTGCGCCGACCCCAGATGGACTGGGAACAGAGCAGGGACAAGAAGGTTGTGTTGAGCATTATAAATTATAGTCCGCGGGGTGAGAGACGTTGGGGGGGCTGAGGTATTGTACGCTGTATTGCACGAGTTTTCCCTCCTCCCCGCATCACCCGCCCCCGCTAACATCTTGAGTGCCCCGTCCCCGCCACCGTCTCTCACCCCGCAGGAAGGTCGCGCACGAACTTGTCGGACTGTAGTGTATCAGATTGACGATTTCTTTTCAGGCGAGGGGTTGCACAACCTGCACAGATCTCGGAGTCGCGGCGACAGCATAAACGCCGTGGGCAAGACGCGGATCAAATAAAGCCGGCCCCCGAACGATTGTATAGTGACACGGATTTTTATGTTGCAGTCGTGTAACGCGAATGGTGCTTTGTATGTCTAGACGTTGTTCGTTTCACATTACCGCCTCGGTAAAGCAATATCTTGTGCCCTAGTTACGTTTTTTTTTGTGTTGTAAGAGCTGGCGCGCACTGGCGACTTATGTCACTGTGACGGTTCACGGTCACAATTATCAAGTCCGTGGATTTTTAAGGAGATGAGATGCACAAATCTCATCCAGTTGTCATGTCATAACATGCGCGCATCTCCATACAGTGTGTTCCATCTAACTTGTCCTATTTGGTAAACAATCTTGGCACAACTTTGTAAAAATATAACCCATTTAAAAATAAAATAATAAACAAAGTCAATAATCTATTACAATAAATCGTTATTATAGACTGAAACCTATTGAATCTAATTTTCAGTTGATTTTTAATGCAAAGATTTTAGTGGTTAGAAAAAGAATTTCGAAAAATTATGAACTTGAGGCGGGAATCGAACCCGCGTCCGCTGCTATCCGGGCAGGTGCCTGACCGCTCGGCCACCCAAGATACTTATTAACTTGCCGAAATTCTTCTAACCTTTCCACTTCACGTTGTAAGCCAACGGGTACCGTTGGGTCGCAATGTAAAAATAAATTTCAAACATTCCAAAGCAGATATTTTTACAAATACCGTGCGTTCGGTTAAGCTTGGGTTTGCTTTATAAACTATTTGATTTTAATTTTAACATTATACAAATGTTAGAAAAATTAGTACAAAGATTTTAGTGGTTGGAAAAATGATTTTTAATGCTGCATTTTCAATAAACAAGTGTGTCAAGATTGTTTATAAAATAGGACAAGTTAGATGGAACAGACTTTACATACCCACGGACTTGATGAGAGTGACGAAACAGTCATAGTGATAAAAGTCACCAGTGAGCGCTATGTCTTAGTTGTTGGCGTGGTTGGTGGAAGTAAAGTCAAGTTGTCTCGCGTTTATTGGCAAGGCCCAATAAACCGCCGCAGGCACGCTTCCTAACGATTAGATGGTTACAAGCCCCTGTAGACAAGTGACCAATCTACTCGAACGAATAGAATACAAATGTATGAAAGTGACGTACTACGCAGAGAAAACAAGATGGCGGCCGTCGTGTCAAACGTAAGAGAGTTGTCAAAATTGACGTTTGTATTCTATTCGTTCGAATAGATTGGCCCAAGGGAGTTGTAAGCATCGAGATTTTGTTCAGTGACGCAATAATTATTATTATTATATTAATTGTAAATAGAATGGGAAAATGTGATTTTAATTTTATTATTATTGTTTTATAATTGTTTCGATGTAAATATGTGAATTTATTATGTGTGTGTATTATTATTTAACTTGATGAATAATGATTTAGAACCAATGAAATTTTGTGATCGGCGTTGTTAGGATTCGATGCATTATTTGTATAGGATTTTTTACTGTATAGTTTGTGGTTTAGATGTTATTGTAAATTGTTTACGTGTCACCATTGACTATGCTTTTATTGACCATAGAGTTATGTTCCCGTCGCGGAATAGAATTAATGTGACTTGCGCCGAACTTTTTGGACATCTTACTAAACTATCATCTAGATCAGTGTAATCGACAAATTCCTAACGAAGTACTTTATTTTAGACCCGGATTGCTCACTTTGCACGATAGCCAGTGTCGTGAATTGCCAGTGATGTGATAACGATAAGTATCTTGCCACTCCATTTTGCCCTCAACGCAAAATATAGTACTTTTATTTCTACTTAGCTTTTTAACCTTTTGGAGTTCTATAAAAATCGTCCAATGTTACATCTTTCGTCCTAAATAAAAGACTTGTACTTAGTACATTAACGGTCCATTCGACGGAAACCCAGAGTCCCTCATTGATTGACATTTTCGTTCTAAGGTACAAGGGGTAAGCGTGTATGTCGTCTAAAAACTGCTTGGCTAATTTTAGATATTTGAAAGTATTATATAAAATTTTACGCAACTGTTAGGATTTCCTATTTTATATACTCTAATACAAACTTATTCTTTTCACTTAACGGTTCTACCGCTTATCCCTTGTACCCAAAGACGTAAATCTATTAGGTTGTGTAGGTATATCAGATAATATGTGTATTATATCGCGTGCATTAGTATCAGCACGCTGTAAATTAAAGAAAAATATATAAATTGTTAGTAAAGAAAAAGTCCTCAATTTATTATCTCCATCCACTTTTGAACAATAATCGAAGAGATGTGTATCTGTAAAAATATTGAGTCGGATTGTAATCTTCGTTACACGATTGACGTGTGGTAGGTATTTTGAATGTTGGCAGTATAATTGGTGATTTAATGCCAGCGTTCATAGCGGCGTAGGCAGCGTGATCGCGAGCGTTAGGAAGCGTCCTCATGTCCGCCGACGCCGGGCCGTAATCTATAGCTCACCTAATGTATATTCCATCCTCTTAGTGAAGTAATGTCGTAAGTACACTAAACAAGTACACAGTTAGTTTAAAGCCTCGTTATTTACTAGTGTTTGTAAGAGTTCCACTTTCAGCGTTCATAGTAGTCCGCCACTTGCCTCCATTCCTGTAAACATATGTATATTTACGCATTTACTCGGTAAGTGATCGCGTTTACAAGTAATTCATAATTCAAAAAGTATAATATCGAAAATATTGAATCGCTATTCTATTGTATATGCACTCGAGAATTAATATGACAACATCGGCGTGGTCGCGGATCTACTGCAAGCTGCCTCAACGATTTTCCGAAGGATTTTACCACACCAAGGGATCGATTTTCTATCGATAAATAATTGTAATGGCTGACATCGACCGATATATTCTCTAACACCAATTCCGACCGCTACCAATCGACCGACGTTGCTCGACGTCGATTGAAAGTATTGACCGACGGTAGATCGATTGGTGTGGTAACACCCTAAGGACGCAAGGCCTAAGAAAGGGCAGTGTGTAGTGTGTCAGACATTTTACTGGATTTCGTAGTAGGCAACGTGTTTGACGTGAAAAAAAGTAACTGTATTTAACTTGACCCATTATACTCGTAGAGCTTGCGTAGTAGGGCCGCTGCCTGTTGATTTCATAATTTGACTGACACCGTATTTGTCGCACTAATATTATATATAGGAGTTATCTTGTTTGCCATTTATCAAATGCTTGTTCAGACTGTCGTACTTAACATTCCATTTTTATATACATTTATTGTTCTAGCGAGAGTTCTAGTGTACTCGGTGATTATGATTACCAACTGATTAGTTGAATTTTTAACAGTAATTCTTAAATGTTGTTCTGATTTTGCATTTTGAGGTTTCGCATGTAACGGTTTAGAGCAGCAGTATTTAAACAATTTCGGCCCTAACTAGGACGGCTCAATGTGTAGTCCACTTTATGTGTAATCGATAATATTTTGAAAATATTGTAGGGTGTCTTCGTAACTTTTGGTGTGCTTCTGTCCAGTAGTTGATAGGGCACGGATTGGAGCGTGAGTGGGTGTATGGCAGGGCAAGTAGGGCTCCTAGAGTTAGGCTAACGGCGACCTCTGTAGAAACGTCTGGTAGATCCTAATTTAATTTTAATAGCAACTAAGCTGACCATGTGCTGTGCTTTTGTTTTAAACAATTTAGTTTTTTAAGTAAATGAAATTATTCGTTTTACAATTATTGTTTCGTGTAGGACTTTGTATTTATTATTATTGCAGTCGAGAAAATCAATCATGAGCTTTTATGGTGTTGATGCAATTTTGTTTGTGATGCATGTCTCATTTTAGCATAGTCATGACGTTTTCAGTTGCCCGTCTTGAAATGTAATGTAATATAGACACAAATGTTGTATTCGATTTGTTTACATGTTATTACCGAGCTGGGCAGCTACTTGGTAGTATAGATGGTTGCATCTTCATAACTGTACCACTTAAGCATAACTAAATAAAGAGATTTTAATATTTAAATATGAAAATAGTTCACTTCTAGTGGAAATATTTTTGCCAAGTAGCATATTTGAGTCAACCATCGCTGTCATTATCAATAAATGTATTATAAAATTATTTTAGTGTTTTCTTTTAGTCCCTAGACGTTTAGCGTGAATCAGTATGAGCAAAACGATAGATTATTTAAATTTTATTTTATTTCTTATACTGTCGAAATTTGAATTAGATTCCAGTAAAAATATTTTTCTATATTCTTTAGAATTAGACAACATTCCATATTATTGTCCTCTATGCAACATTCTATAGTATTATTTTCTTTATAAATACTAAATGCCATCACTATAAACAACATTTTCTTTTTTCTTTTTAATTCTCCCTATATTTTAGGGAAGGCAAAGGGTCTAGCCCATACAGCCAAGTCTTTAGTGTATATTTTATCTGTAGTCTTATGAAATAATGAGTGGGTGAAAAGTATGAATAAAATGAATTTTACGTTAAAATATGGGTGCCACATATTTTAACGCATCTAGGGAGTGCTTGGCGCGAATTGAATGGTAACAGAGTTAATGATGGTGCTTGATGAAATGGATAAAACCACTTTTTATAGTGATCTTCACCACAACATCAAACACATCATGAGACTTATTTTCGATGATTCTGCATAATTGCACATCAACACGGATGCTTGTGCATCAAAATAACACCACTTTCACTGCAAAAAATCCACTCTGTAACAATTTTTGAATTAGTGAAAATAAATCTGACTGACACCACGAAACGCGCCAAACACTGATTTTCTTTTTTTTGGTTTGTGGTAATGAATATACGACTTACTTTTGGAAATTGTGTATTCTATTATGACATGAGATCAGCCAAAAAGCGTTATCTCAAAAAGAAGTTCCGAGAAATACAATAATACATTGTCTTTTTACTGAATTCATTCAATACCTGCAAGTAGCTTAGTAATTTTAGATAGAATTGAAAAATTAAAAAGAAAATGAGACTAAGATATTATACATTAGTTAAAATTTTAGACTTAATATTACACAATCTCCCTTGCTGGCTTGGGAGGGAAAAATAACATGTGCCCCGACTCACCCGAGGGGTGTCATAAAAATTTCGACTAAGAGAGATTGCTCGGTGTACACCAATAAGCGCCTTATGGTGGCTCAAAGATTACAGGCAAAAACCACCATCAACAGCACACTCAAAAAGGGTTGGTGTCAAGCAAGTGGCCAGCTGTAAAGTCTTAGCCAAAACCTTGAGTAGTATGGATTGGAATTTTGTCATCCCAATCAGTCTCTCTGTTCATAGGTCTCTCGATATGGTCCTTTCCGTCACTTTTCTTTTTACAAGACGTTCATTCATCACTAGCATCTTTCCAGTGTGATGGATGATATGAATCAAAAGGGAGTGGATGGTTTGATGATGTCTGACCTATGAGAATGGAAGAGAAAACATACTGCGCCGAACCCAGATAAACTGGGAACAGGGAACACGGCGATATAATATAAGAAGAAGATACTCAAAGTTACAAATCTTGTGTATGTAAGTTCAACCTCATAGTAAAGGCAGAGCGTAGTACATTTTTTTTTTGACTTCCACAAGCTTAACAAGGAGCTTGTTAAAGCTTTTGTGGAGTGACCTAAATCTTTGCCGACACAATAGGACACGATATAGGTACAGTTCAGAGGATCTAGAATAATCACGTGGATTATTCATAAAATATTTCTCTTTTCATCTTATGAGACTGTACAGTACAGTCAAGATCATTAGTATGTATGAGGACATCAAATAATATGTCCACAATCTTTTCAATCAATGTGATAGAGCAAGTAAACAATGTATAAAAACAAACCTAACAATTATTTTATTATATTAAATATATACATACATAAATCAATAACGTTTAAGACATACATACATAAATCACGCCTATATCCCCTAAGGGGCAGGCAGAGGCGAACTAACACCCACTTATCGCCAATTTAGCTAGGTCCCATGTAATAGGTGGCGAGTCTATTGCCATTTATCGGGCACATCAATCTCAGTATATTGCTAGATGGTACAAGAAGAATGGTGGCAACCCAACAATTTTTTTTTATACTGGCAACACTGTTGTAGTCTCATTCATTCGTCCCTTTTTGCTCCTAACGTATTTATGTGCGTTGCATTATATTTTATAATTTTATTTAATTCGTGCACAACCTGCGATATCCATTAAAGTCATAGAAGAACAACATCTTTCATTGAGCCGCCTACAAAGAATGCTGCTGTCCATTACTCATTGCTGTCTTTACCCTTAGTCGCCTTGTACGACACCCACGGGAGAGAGGGGGGTGGTGACAATTGTATTCTACTCTGCCGTCACCACACGGCAAACCAAATAAAAATATATAAATTCGGGTTGCACGAAGCACTAAATATTTTCACGGCATGTAATAAAAATTTAGAAAAGTACTAATACTTTATGTAGGTAATCTAGGTTAGGTATAGGTACTTACTTAGGTACCCACCACTCGCAACGTTACATAAGCGAAGACGGTACCTGTAGGACAAGTCACTGGCGTATGTTCATGTACAATCAGCATCATAAGTAGATTTAGCACCTTCGCCCTCTGTCATGGCGACGACAGCGCATGGGCAGTAATACTAGCCACATCTGTCGTTATCATTATCATCATCATCATCACCAGCCCTTTGAAGCCCCTCCTGCTGGGGCCAAAGACCATTGCCTTCCCTAAGGATAAAAGAAGGGGGAGAATAGGTCAAAATCCAGCACACTGGCCCAGTACGAATTTTTTTAAGAACGTTTTTATCATAAGGTACCCTAGTGTAGCGAAGGTACAAGCTACTATAACTTTCTCTGCTATTATTATGACTACTTATTATCGTATGGATGTCACCATTCACAGAACACTTACATAATTTGATTACTTGGAACCTAATACAACCTAACAAAAACACAACCTAACCAAAACGTGGGTGCTAGTTCTCCTCTGCCTACCCCTTCGGGGATATAGGCGTGATTTATGTATGTAACACAATTGTAGAAAATTGGATGTAAATTCACTTCTGCGGGACTAGCACGGGGACGTGGACAAGTCCCTGTCCACCACTTGACAGTGTTTTCTCTCCGGATTTAATGGGAGTTAGAGCGAAAGAGGAAAAGATTTTCTGTCCCCCGTAAGAGATGTGTCCACGTCCCGTGCTACGGGGGCTGCTTATCCCTTTCGGGGAGAAATAGGCGGCGTATGATTTGGTATGATTTATGTATGTAAGAATTAGAAAGGAATACGGGCTCTTGTAATTAGGTTTTCTTTCACAGGTTTAGTTCTTTAAATACGTGTGAAATCCCGACGTATCCCACCCCCAGCTCTCCCGTTGATGTCGTTGAAGGCGACTAAGGATGAGGACAGCGATCAGTAATGGGCAGCAGCATTCCTCTCATACCCGATATATTATGGCAATAGGTTCGCTGCCTATTACACGGGACCTAACTTCATTGGCAAAAAATGGTAATTCACCTCTGCCTATACCTTCGGGGATATAGGCGTTATTTATGTATTGTATAAATCAATGTACTTCCAACGTATTTCTTAAGTGGGTTTCCGCTAGAGCTAGCACCTTGCCCCACAACAGCGACAGTTGACCTTATTCGCGACGTCGCGAGTGTCATCTGGGCGGGCGGCGTAGGGCGGCGCGCCGATAGCCTGGCACGCGCCTTGCTCACTTCGCTATTTGCGTACCGTCCACAAAATATGCGAATAAATATTAATAGCTCTTTTGTTTATAGTGCACAACCACGACTTGGCTTTGTTTATGACAGTTATGACAGTTTTGTTAAACACAGACGGTTCACAAAAAAGTTTATACATATCCACATCCTATACTATGCTGCCTTCGAACTAAAGTGCTGTTTAGTAGAGTTTTTTTATTGGTTGGCAGAGGCTGAAGACACTACTGTTTTTTTAACATTCTCGGCAGATGACAATAGACTTTAGGTTAACCACTATTACCTATATGGGAACACAAATAGCTGCTCTTTCGGGGATAATTGATGTATGTATGTTCAGCATGATATTACAATACAAATTATCTTAAAGATAATAAATGGCACCCCAATGCTGCGATAGTCCAACACAACCAGTAATAAAGAGCGAATAAAATCACTTCCAAAATCCGTAAAACCCGGCATTTGTTGTGAACACCTTACCATAATCCATTTTAGTAAAGCCAGCCCGAAGGCTCGTTACAAAGGAGACATCGTGCTTTAATGGCCCGCTGTCGAGACTCGCGTGACTCGGCGTTTGCCAGGCTCTGCCTTTCCCCAGCACCGTTCAAAGACAAGCTAGCCGTCTTCTGAACAAGGCCTCGCCTCAACATGTCTCCAGCTCCAACATAAGGCACGATGCAGTGCCGTAAATAATCTTTTCTGCGCCCTGTGCGAGATAACTGTGCCCTATTAAAGTGTACCCTTCTCCTCTTTAAGTCCTGCCTAGTCTGGCCATTCTTGCGCCCCCCAGAGTCTACGCCCGGTTCCCGGGCGCGGTGGCACCGCCCTATTTACGGCACTGGCTTCAAGATGTCTCCAATTCCAAAATAAGGCAAAATGGACCAACCGACATCCTCTTCATCCAATCAGGACCCGCGGTTCGAGTTCATAGGCTCGTACGCTGTCAAATCGCTCAAATTAAAACCCGAAAAATGGCTCCGTGTGCTGAGCGTGGAAGAACACAGAACGACGCTAAGGGACTTTGTGGACAAGCCTCTGCCTTTGCTTCTGGTCGTGGTGTTGACCCACGCGAACCAGTTGCTACCGGTTACTACGTTCCCGTGCTACTTAAAGAACAAAGCGGTGTACTTCGTCAAAAAGAACCCAGATGTTGTACCCAGAGAGAACTGTGCTGAGATGCTTATATTTGGTAAGACTCATTCTAACGGATTTGTAGACCTATTCTTATTTGTATTCTTATTTTTACATACATAAATCACGCCTATATCTCCGAAGGGCTAAGCAGAGGTGAGATCAAACACTCATTTTTCGCCAATTAAGTTCTGCTTCTGATGCTCTGCTGGGGCACGGGCCTTCCCTACGGATGGTAGAATATATGGAGATTTGGCAATACCCACCATGCGGGCCCGCCCAGTGCGGGTTAGTGGGTGTTAACGACTGCAGATGCAGCCGGGATCAACGGCTCAACATGCCTTCCGAAGCACGAAGGAGCTCGAGATAATTTTTGGTCACCCGTCCAATTACCGCCCATAGCAACCATTGCTTAATTTACGCAATCACAAGCCAAGCGCTTTATACCACTATGCTAACGAAATCATCCTAATTTAGTCAGGTCCCGATAAATGGTAATAGGGGGCGAACTTATTGCCATTTATCGGGCACGAAAATAGCAGTTAACCTACATTGCTAGGTGGCTTAAGAAGAATGCTGCTACCCACTCCTCATCACTGTTTTAACCCTTAGTCGCCTTACAGGACACCCGCGGGTGAGATTTGTGGTGGTGACAATTGTATTCTACTCCGCCGTCACCACACGGCTGTAATAAGACAGATAATTATTATTATTTAAAAGCTAATTGTATCAACAAATACTTTTTTGCCACACCAGGGGGCCTAGACAAAGTAACATACCGACAAAGATAACGAAGTTCGATAAAGCAAAATGTATGGGATTTGACGTGAGTTGTCGTGAAATCACGTGACCAAAATCGTCTTCGTAAGTTCTCGTTATGAAACGATTGCCACTTGGCTACGGGCCCTGACCATAAAGAGGACTTTTTCGCCCGCTACGCGTACAGAAAATCCTACTTCCTGGTCAGTGGGTGGCATAAAACTATAATCTTACCTCGGGCGATAAAAAAGTAGCCTCAGATCGCACATTGGCCAAATACTTGCGATCTTTTATTTTATCGGTATTGGTACATATGTACCCCCGAATACAGAAACGCCACTCAAAGTTTGAGACCTGCTTATCATTTAATTATTGTCAAAATTGACGTATTTCTATACAAATTCTGACAGGTAATGTCCACTTAACTTGATAAGCAGTCCCCAAAATTTGAAAAGCGTTTCTGTATTCGGGGGATAATCTACTATTTTGTAGACATCATTACTACGAGGGCGGGTCAATAAGTTCGTGACTTTTGGAATAAAACACAGATTTTTTGATAAATTAATCATTTTATATTTTAACGTAGTCTCCCTTGAGCTCTGTCGAGGTTCAAAAAGAGGTTCAAAAAATTCAAAAAGTCACGGATTTATTGACCCGTCCTCGCACCTACATAATGCAGCATCGACGCACTTCCAGTAATTCTGGTTCTTCTATGTTCCTACAGGAGATCTAGCCCCAAGGCTCATAGATGAACTAGCAGCATTAGTTGACGAAGTGTTTGTTCCACTATTGTCCAATCCCATTAACCACGAGGGATGGCCATTAGTCGTTTCCCAGGACATTCTTAAACAGATCCACAACCTGAAAAGCACAGTTTATGAGGTGAGGTAAATCAGGGTAACTTCTGAAGCACATCTATCCGAGCCTATCCTTCTATCTACATCAGAGGGAGTCCCCTGGGATTTGCTTGCCTGCCGTAGAGTAACCCTCTAAAGGAGTGCTCGATTACAAGGCTCAGCCCGGCTAGCATGACCACCCAAACACGATATGATATAGCCATTTATCGCGTTAAAAAGTTAAAAATCATTGTATTTTAACACTTGAATAAGCCTGAATTGAATAACTGAATAAGCCTCTAAGGCTAAATCATAAAGATATAGCCATTAATTGCTTTGATTGAACTATCGAAAATCCAATGATTTTTGTAAGTTCAACGCGATAAATGGCTATATCATATCGTGTTTGGGTGGTCATGCTAGCCAGGCTGGGACCATTCCCCTTCCGCAAAAAGCCCGGTATTAGCTTTTTGGGTAATAACTGTAATATACGTCATGCCGTCCACAATCCGTTTTAATTTATATCTTCCATCATACCTAAAAGCATGAATGAATTTATAGAAATTGATATATCGAGAGACCGATTGACGGAGTGCCTAGGCCAAGGTTTTCTAATCTGCTTGTTACCAACTCTTACTGCCGCACCCCGAGACGTCAAATAACGTTAACGAGTACTTACAGCCAAAAAATGACAATTCAAAACTAATCGCTATTCTTGTCGGGTCTATGGTCTAGATTTGAATGATTTTTTTTGACATTAAGCACTCATTAACTTTAATTGTCTCTGAGCGCGGCAGTTAGTGTATGCTGTGGCCCTAGCCAAAGTGGCCAATCTATCTAACGCATAGAATACAAAATATATGATACTGACGTATTACAGAGAAAACGATACATCAGTTTCATACTTTTGTTTTCTATGCGTTCGAATAGATAAGCCACTTGGCTAGGCCCTCTGTGTTAAGTACTTAGTTACTTCGTAGGTATAAAATGATTTAGGGCCTGTTTCACAATCGACAAGTAAGTTCTGAGTAGCTTACTTGGCAGACCATTTGACAGTTGTAATATGAGATATATGTCAATTGAACTGCGAAGTAAGCTACTCAGAAATTACTTGTCGATTGTGAAACAGGCTCTTAATGCTGTTATTCAGGTCAAAGGTAAAGTGAACGGCCAAACTGTGTTACCAATGCCTGTGGGGGTAGAATTGGTCCATGAGGCAGAGAAAAATGTGCAGAACGGCGAAGAGGTCGACTTATATCTGAAGAGTGCTATTGAGGGTGTGGTTATAAAGTGGGCACAGCAAATCAATGACGTCATGATGGAGGACTCTGCGCAAGCGTTCGAGAACGGACAGAATCCTCTACCTACTGTTGGTAAGAGATGAGAAATATTAAAGTTGACTACTTATGCGTAATATTTTATCATTAATGATGCACAACATAAAATTAATGATTCACAAATGAAATTATCGCCACATTCAAAATAAATAGACCAAATTTTTAAGACACTGAAAATACTGAAATACATTAATGTATTTCAAGCACTTGTAATCGTAAAAATGAAAATAACAGATATTTCATTCATTAAGCCGTTTATGTCTTTAGAACTAGCATTCTGGCAGTCCAGGCTAAGCAATTTGAACTGCATCTATGACCAGCTGAGAACCGAACGAGTGCGATGCATGGCAGTGATTTTGGAGAAAACAACGTCTGCATACTACCCGTGCTTCAGCAGACTTTTCAAAAATATTGTGTCAGGTATTGTACTAACCCATTGTAAAATTTCCCAATTGAAGCTTAGCTGAATTCTGTAAGTGTAGCCAAAATAAAAAAGCTTGTGTAATTGTTGACTTGTTTAATAAAACGTATAGTAAATATATTATACTCTTATAATCAGACAGGTTTTATTGTTGAGTGTCACTTTGTAGCACTGGCAGAGGCAAGAGAAATAGACTTATACCTCCACACTCTTGCGAAACATTTTCAAGCACTAGAAGATACAGATTTTACAGAGTGTCAACCACTGTTTCGACCTCTGTTTCACGTCATTTGTATGATTTGGCGAGACTCCAAATACTACTGTAGTTCATCTAAGTTGATGGTGTTGCTGAAACAAATAGCGAATTTACTTATTTATCAGGTAAATGATTTTAAATGGTATGGAAAAGTAAGCGTCACATTAATTATAATCATTACCAATTTATCCATTTTTTCTAATGTTTTAGGCCAAGAAATGTTTGGATCCCAGTACACTGTTTCACAGTGATATTGACGAAGCTACACAGCGCATCCAGCAAACTATAGATATACTTAAGAAGTTCCGAAGCACTTTTGATTTTTTTAAAGAGAATTTGCAAAAATATTTTGTGGATAGAAGAGTGATACCCTGGACGTTTGATCCTAACGTTGTTTTCGAACGCCTGAACATATTTATGGACCGATTGAACACAATTCAATGGTTTTTTAAAACAGTTCTAGAATTCCATAAGCTGGAAAAAATAGAGGTCGGTGGGATGAAAGGCCGAGTTCTCAGCTTACAAATTCGGGAGATATCAGCGGAATTCGAGGCATATTTTCATGGTTTCGCATCTAAATCTTATGATGTCTTGGAGCCCGATGATGAAACATTTAATGTAGACTTTAAAGAATTCGAAGAGAATATAATTGATTTGGATTTGAAATTGTCAACTGTGTTAGTCGAATCGTTTGACAATTGTTCCACTTTAGAAGACATCTTCAAGGTAAGCATCAATTATTTGAATTTAATTGATGACGTATTTATTAATAAGTATGGCCGTATTTTTTGTCATGTCTGAATTTTTTTAGCTCATTGATATAGTGGGTTCAGTTTTGGATCGTCCTCTCATAAAAAATGAGTTCACAGCCAAGTACGTCGAAATCATTGTGATGCTTGAAAAAGAAATCGAAACCTGTGAGGTAAGTGCTTTCAATCCGAATTATGCAAAGAAACTTGCACGTGTAATTTATTAAAATAAAAGAATTGCGTAATAACTTTTTGTGTTTCAGGAGTTATTTCTAGAACAGACGACCCGTTTAGAAAAGTATGGCATTATGGAAGTGGACACTTTCATGCCTCCTATTGCAGGGGGTCTCCTATTCATGAATACGCTGGCTGCAAGGATCACCAAGCCTGTAGCTAGCTTTCGCAATTTGCCGCACCCGTAAGTAATCTGGGTGGGGCAAATTGCGAAAGCTGATTATTTGGCTTGCATTCATCTAGTCTAGACATCTGAGAAATAATAATATAGTAATGGTTTTATTCTTAGCTATCTCACGTTATACTTTCAGATTTAATTTATTGATCTAAACTTTATTTTAATTTAGAATTTAATTTGTAAAATTATTATGACAACAACTGCACTAAAGGTCAAGTTCACGTCATCGAAGCTAATTTTAACTGTCGGTGTAATGTAATCGAAACTATTTTTTACTTTTTCTTGTTCAAATAGGATTAAGGGTACGGAAGACGCGCTGAAAATCTTCAAAAGGTATGATAAACTCATTGAGGATATCAATGAATTTAAAAAGAAATACTTCAAAGACTGGACTATGAACATTCCAAAAATAATAGACAGTAAATCTAATAATTCAATCATAGCTCGCCATGGATCGGACCTTATCTTGAATTTCAGTCCAATGGTGAGTCCACGCTAGTAACAGTTTCATAAATGTAAACTTTGTGGAAAATTTGTATGGGATATCATATTGTGTAATCTAATATTCTATAATAGTTTGAAATATTTGTCTAACATTTAGATTTTGGACATCCTAAAAGAAGTGCATCATTTGCGAAATAATCCAGATGTAAAAAACGACTTGCCAAAAGAAAGTTTAAATCTGTTTGAGAAACAGGAAACTTATAGACAATACAGAATCAATTTAAACATAACAATCGACTGGTACAATCAAATAAGAAAGAACAGTCAAAAAGTTGAATTCGATCTCGTGGAAGATGAAATAAAAGCTATCGATGAAAGAATTGAATTAGCTCAAAATGAATTGAATTGGAACTCACCAGGTAAATTTCAATGTCAGTGTAATTTATTGCCATGTATGAGAATAATATATATTTTATTACAACCATTTTTAGATTTATGGAATCACTTACAAGAGCTGCATACATTGGTTGGTAATTTATTTGAACGAATGTCAAAAATACAAGAGAACTTAAAAGAAATAAAAGCAGTACTGAAAGTTTGGTCTGGCCAGGCTCTGTTTGAAAGAAAAGAAGGCAAAAAGGTGTGTATGATATCTTGATGTTCCATAACATTATATGCCTTTGAACTAAAGCTTTAAATATATAATATAAATAAATAATATAAATACATAACATGTATGGAGTATAATTAAAAATTTAGAATAACTGTAAAGTTGAAAATCTTTGTTTAAGGACACACTTCTAAATTTAGAGGACAGAGTGGAAAGAAAAAGTAATCATTATTCAAATATAACTCAATCAGCTGAACGTATACTGACCCTCTTGAAAGAAAATATGGAATTGTTTAATATGCAAGATAACCAAAACAGTGACATTTGGAGAAATTATGTCTCTTTTATTGATAATTTAATGGAAGAATCTTTATTTAAGTGCATTGCTTACAGGTACGTAGTAAAAATAATAATAACTATGAACGGTCATAATGATATTTTATAATTATAATGTATCATTGCTATATTAATTTATTGAATTCTAGCTTAGGATACATATCAGAGCACATGAATCCTAAAAATAAACTTGCTCCGTTATTTGAAGCACAATTAGAATTGCTTGATCCGGACATGGTCTTTTCTCCAAGTTTGGATCCAAGCAATGAAAAAGGGTTCACAGAAATGATAAAGACTATTATTGATGAAATTTTAACTATGTCAAAATTGATTGAAAGAATTGATTCTACTAATGGAATTTCTTATGAGCATGAAATTACAAGCAACGCAGATATTATTGAAATGAAAAAAGAAATTTTAGGCGGTATTGAAAAGGTAATCGCTTTACGAACGGACATTATTATTCCTTCTTTTAATGTTTGCAACTTTAGTTAATCTATATTGATGCTATGCTAAAAATTGCACAGGTTATTGAAGATGCTAATGAATACTGCAAAACATTCGAAAATTATTCTTATTTGTGGCTAGAAGAAAGGGATGCAGTAATGGAAATATTTTTAACGTATGGAAGAATATTACTACCGGAAGAAATCGACAGGATTGGATCTGAGGATAAAGATAATCCACCACCTACACCTTGTGCTCCTAAAATGGAAGCATTTAGAGAGCAAATCGATCAATTTGAGAACCTATTTATGGAAATTGAAGATATGGATCCATATAAAGTATTCAATTGCTGGTTTCAGGTAACACATACATAAACTATTCGATTTTAATTTTAACATTATATAAATGTTAGAAAAATTAGTACAAAGATTTTGGGGTTAGAAAAAGAATTTCGAAAAATTATGATCTTGAGGCGGGAATCGAACCCGCGTCCGCTGCTATCCGGGCAGGTGCCTGACCGCTTGGCCACCCAAGACACTAATTAACTTGCCGAAATTCTTCTAACCTTTACACTTCACGTTGTAAGCCAACGGGTACCCTCGCAATGTAGAAATAAATTTCTAACATTCCAAAGCAGATATTTTTACAAATACCGTGCGTTCGGTTAAGCTCGGGTTTGCTTTATAAACTATTCGATTTTAATTTTAACATTATATAAATGTTAGAAACATTAGTACAAAGATTTTGGGGTTAGAAAAAGAATTTCGAAAAAGGCCGGGTGGCCGAGCGGTCAGGCACCTGCCCGGATAGCAGCGGACGCGGGTTCGATTCCCGCCTCAAGATGATAATTTTTCGAAATTCTTTTTCTAACCCCAAAATCTTAACACATACATAGTAACAATATGCGTGTGTTGAACATCCAAATATTTATAATTCATATTATTATATTATATTTTTATTTTTATTTTAGGTAGATGTAAGACCTTTTCGTCAAGCTTTATTGAATACTGTCAGAAAGTGGGGTAATATGTACAAAGAGCATTTAGTTGAAAATGTAACATCAAGTCTTAATGATTTGGCAGAATTCATTCGCAAGGCAGATGAAGGTAAGTATTATTATAAATTTATTTGTGATACTATACGTGAGTCAATGACCTTCTAATATCCTAGGTCATTGATCTGAGCCATTAAAAATAAACGTTCTGTGTTTATTTTTAAGGGTTAATGCAACCGGTACCTGAAGGTGACTATGAGGCATTAATTAAGGTAATGGGGTATTTAATGAACGTCAAAGATCGTTCAGTTAATACTGATGAAATGTTTCACCCATTGACTGAAACAATTGAACTTTTAAAGTTTTATGATATGGATATTCCGGAAGAGGTCAATGTACTATTACAGGTATTGCGTTGTTTCTTGGAATGTCTGTGTAGTTCAAGAGAACAGGTGTAACAATATCTTAAATTTGTAGGAATTACCAGAACAGTGGCATGGAACTAAAAAATTAGCTCTAACAGTCAAACAGCAGGTAGCTCCACTACAAGCTGCTGAAGTTAGTGGAATCAGAAAGAAAATTGCTGCTTTTGATTCGCATGTGACTTATTACCGAGAAGTATTTAAAAGATACGAGGTTGGTGTTAAATATAATATGACATACTTAGAAAAGTCATGTATTTTTTTTCATAATAATATATTTCTTACCCTTTCTTCCCTAGTTCTTTAAATATGATTGTGATGATCCTTATAAAGTAATGTCAAGAGTTGATTATGAGATGCTTTACTTAGAAGTTGAAATGAAGAGCATCCAAGAATCAGGATCATTATTTGAAGTAAATGTGCCAGAATTTAAATTACTGAAGCAGTGTAGAAAAGAACTAAGAATGCTAAAGGTATGTTACGCTATGAGGATATAATTAGGCAAAAAAAAAGATGGTGATATTTTAATGTAATTATTTTGTATTACTATTATGTTG
Source organism: Cataclysta lemnata (assembly GCA_963931975.1). NCBI lineage: Eukaryota > Metazoa > Arthropoda > Insecta > Lepidoptera > Crambidae > Cataclysta > Cataclysta lemnata. The sequence goes on along the minus strand of OZ008340.1, from coordinate 15,355,094 downwards.
TAGCAACTTTGGGACTATGTCAATATTGTTAGAACAAGTATTGAAGACTGGAAGACCACACCATGGAGGAAGATAGATGTTGAAAATATGGATATAGAATGTAAAAAGTTTGCCAAGGAAATACGACTACTTGACAAAGAAATGCGAAGGTATATAATATTTTCTGACTACAGAATATGTAATGTTTGGATATACCAAGCAGTATAAAGTGAAAGTACTAGTGTTGTTGTACTTGTGTTCATAAATGTTACTTTTTCAATTTAGTTGGGACACGTATATCTCTTTAGAAGCCACGGTAAAAAATATGCTTACGTCTTTGAGAGCAGTTGGTGAGCTACAAAATCCGGCAATCAGGGAACGCCACTGGAATCAATTAATGAAGACTACGAAGGTAACAGAACAAGATGAAAATGTTGAGCAATTCAAAACTGTAAATAATATTCCTCTGTAAATACTGCGTGTTTTGTGAAAAAAAAACTTATATTATTTCAGAATTGGTTGGTTTTGGAATTACATCATTTTATTTTTCTGCGCCTGATATGTATGCATTTTGCATGATTCGATGGTGTGGCATGATTTTGTGCTTTATGTGTTCACAAATTTTTAACGTACTTACCTATTGGCTGAGGAATGTCTGTAAATACAAAGTTTTGGATGTTTTTATTTGGTTTACTGGAACGTGCTAATGCATTTTGTCCATGTAAATAATATTTGTGATCCACAGAGTTTAGCCGCACTGCCTCCTGAGCTCACTGTAAGTATTATCTTGTTGGAGAAGAGCGCAGTTTTATGGTTTTTTCTAATCGACAGTGGAGTGTTTAGTGTAAATAGTTACAAATATGTAGATGACTTCTTGTTAAAAATGTATCACAATTTTTTGCTTTTGCATTTGCATTTTATGTTCACTTACTGCCACTAATTATCGCTGTTTACTCTTTCATGTGTAACTAGTTAAATAGTTTCAATTTTTAATCAAAATACACAATACACATGTTTATTAAATTTTTCACTTTTATATCTTAAATATATCGCTTTTACCTTTTTTATAATTACTTGTATAAACGGGTAAACTTTTTTTTACTAATCAATATAGTATTTACAGTAAATAGAGTAAAAACTAATAGAGTTTCTAATGAAGATTTCTAATTTTTCAATATATTTTACTATTTATGTTTTCAGATTTATATAGTTAATTTCTAATCTATGTAGAAGAGTAATTAGTGTGAAACTATTTAAAATTTGGATTTAGAATTAGTTTATGCTATTATATTTGTTAGGTACGCATCGTTATGGATGCTAACACAACGCTGGCCGATTTACTCGCATTAAATTTGCACGAGTGCGAGGAAGAAGTGAAAAATATTGTAGATAAAGCAGTCAAAGAAATGTCAATGGAAAAGATTCTGAAAGATCTTGATACAACATGGAAAGGGATGGAGTTCGAGCAAGAGGTTCATCCTAGAACTGGCTGCCTTTTGCTAAGGGCCAGTGAAGAACTCATTGAAACTTTAGAAGAAAATCAGGTTACCAAATGTCCAACAGAATTTAATTATTATGGTTGACATATTACCCAAGTTAATAATTATTGGTCATTCTACGCAGGTACAACTTCAAAATCTAATTACATCGAAGTTTATTGCACATTTCTTGGAAGAAGTATCAAGCTGGCAACAAAAGTTGTCTATAGCAGATCAAGTCATAACTGTGTGGTTTGAAGTGCAACGAACGTGGACCCATTTAGAAAGTATTTTTATGAGTTCAGAAGATATTCGAAAACAGTTGCCTGAAGATTCCGCAAGATTTGATAGAATTGATTCAGCTTTTAAGGTGCGTGATATCAAAATTGTTTACTCAGTGAAAATGTATTAATTATCCATAGAACAAATTTTAGAATTATTTTTTGTTTACAGATTTTGTCAACAGATATGTCGAAAACTCCGAATGTTGTTCTGGGTACAAACAAAGAAGGATTAGTTGAAAAACTGGATAGTCTACAGAAAGATTTAGTAATATGTGAAAAAGCTTTAGCTGAATATTTGGAAACTAAACGATTGGCGTTTCCTAGGTTTTATTTTGTGTCCTCAGCAGATTTGTTAGATATTCTTTCGAATGGCAATCAAGCTGATTTAGTCATCAGGTAAAATATAGCTAATACTGATACATACAATGTAATAGAATACCCAAGAGTTTATTATTCAATTTAAGATTATTTTTAAATTTATTTGCAGGCATCTAACAAAGCTTTTTGATTCTATAGCCAAATTAAAATTTACTGAATCTGAGAATCCAGAAGAGAAAATAGCATTAGGGATGATAGCTAAGGATGGGGAATATGTCCCATTCCATGGAACATCGGACTGTACTGGAGCCGTAAGGATTCTTTTAACGAATTTATTTATATTTACTATTTGTCGAAATATTAAATAGTCTCACTTAAAATTACACTTTCAGGTCGAAATTTGGCTTAACAGATTACAGGATATCATGAGATCTACTATTAGGCAGTATTTTGGGGAAGCTATTGTATCATATGAAGAAAAACCAAGAGAACAATGGTTGTTCGATTTCATGGCTCAAGTTTCTCTTTGTGGTACTCAAATTTGGTGGACAACAGAAGTGAATATGGCTTTTGCTAGGCTAGAAGAAGGATATGATAATGCTCTCAAGGACTATTATAAGAAACAGTTATCACAGCTTAGTACACTAATTACACTGTTAATTGGTGAACTGACAAAGCAGGATCGACAGAAAATCATGACAATATGTACTATTGACGTACACTCCAGAGACGTTGTTGGTAAATTAATTCAAGGAAAAGTAGAAGCTGGGTCAGCCTTCCAATGGCAGTCTCAACTTAGACACAGGTTTTCTACGATATAATGTAGTGAATAGAAGTCACTTGCACTTTCATTTACAGGTTATTACACAAGCATTCATTCTGTCGCTTTGTTCACAATTCTATTATTGTATTTTAATTATAACATTACATATTCATTAACGTAACGATTCATTTCATGCTATTCCTTAAAATTAACCTTCAAAGAATACAATGAGGTTATGAGTTGTTCCGCTATGATCATTTCATTGATTAACCAATACATATATTATTTTTGATGTTGCAATGTCTGTCTATAATACTAGTTTTCTTTTCAGATGGGGTGAAAGTGAACATCACTGCTTTGCTAATATTTGTGATGCCCAATTTCAATACAGCTACGAATACTTAGGAAATACTCCTAGATTAGTCATCACACCACTGACTGACAGATGTTATATTACGTTAACTCAGGTAAGTGTTAATCTTATTTCACTTCACCACATAATAATATTACATTGCACTATGTAAGACTGGACTCGACTTTATAAATCGACAAACTTTTTATAATAGTTCTTGATTACAGTCGTTACATCTGATTATGGGAGGTGGGCCTGCAGGTCCGGCTGGTACAGGAAAAACCGAAACCACGAAAGATTTGGGGCGTGCCTTAGGCATAATGGTGTATGTATTCAACTGCTCTGAACAAATGGATTACCAGGTAACTTTACTTTGTCTCTAAACCGTAATAGTGATTTCCTTTAGAAAAATTTTACTCCTATAAGTCGAAGTATGTCAGTCTTATAAATATACTTGATAATTAATAAAGTAACCATGTAAAATCTAGTAGTTAGATATTTAAGTATCTAACAATTACCAAAACACATTTTTCCAGTCTTGTGGCAATATTTACAAAGGACTGGCTCAGACCGGTGCATGGGGCTGTTTTGACGAATTTAATCGAATTTCGGTGGAGGTATTGTCTGTGGTGGCCGTTCAAGTTAAATCTGTTCAAGATGCAATACGGTAAGAAATATCAATACCGAACTAAACTTAAAAAAAAATTAAAAGTAAAAGTACTATCAACCCTTGTGATGACAGCAGAGTAAAACATATCTCGTGTGTCGTCAAAGGCGAAAGAAGAAGTTTTCTGGATGCTGAGTGCAGTGCATTAACATGCTTAGGATTGTGATGGGTAAAACACCCACGGCGTACCCAAGAAAAAATATTCCCTGGGGAGATAAGCGTTAAGCAAATTATATTATAGCAGTTTACGGTACCGTAGATAATGTGGACTAGGCCTGGACAAATAAATTACAGTTAAAATTTTTATTTTTCTTCACAGGGACAAGAAAGAAAAGTTCAACTTTATGGGTGAAATTATTGTACTAGTACCGAGCGTAGGAATTTTCATAACCATGAATCCTGGCTACGCCGGCAGAACAGAATTGCCAGAAAATTTAAAAGCTCTATTCAGGCCTTGTGCTATGGTAGTGCCTGACTTTGAGTTGATTTGTGAAATTATGTTAGTCGCCGAAGGATTTCAAGAAGCCAAAATCTTGGCTAGAAAATTTATTACGCTGTATACTTTGTGTAAAGAGCTCTTATCCAAGCAAGACCACTATGATTGGGGCCTCCGAGCGATTAAATCTGTTCTTGTGGTGGCAGGTTCCTTGAAAGTGAGTTCGTAGATATTTTATAGTATTGGTTGTTAAGTTATTAAGTTACTTTAAATTATATTTGCTTATTAGCGAGGAGACCCTGGAAGACCAGAAGAAGAAGTACTAATGCGGACTCTTCGAGACTTCAATATTCCTAAGATAGTAACAGACGATATGCCTGTTTTTATGGGGTTGATAGGAGACCTATTTCCCGCTCTTGAGGTTCCACGTAAAAGAGATTTGGATTTCGAGCGAACTGTAAAACAAGCCGCTATGGACTTGTTACTTCAGCCGGAAGATAACTTCATATTAAAAGTGGTACAACTAGAAGAGCTATTGGAAGTTCGTCATTCTGTATTTATAGTTGGAAATGCAGGCACTGGCAAAACTCAAGTGTGGAAGACCCTTTTCAAGACTTATCAAAACCTGAGGAAAAAACCAATTTTTAATGACCTAAACCCTAAAGCAGTGACTAACGATGAGTTATTCGGTGTTATAAATCCAGCCACGCGAGAATGGAAAGATGGTCTTTTCTCAGTCATCATGCGAGACCAAGCCAATTTAGTAGGAGAAAACCCTAAATGGATAATATTGGATGGAGATATAGATCCGATGTGGATCGAGTCGTTGAATACGGTGATGGATGATAACAAGATCTTAACTTTAGCTAGTAATGAAAGAATTGCGTTAACACCTACCATGAGACTGATGTTTGAAATATCTAATCTTCGTACTGCCACTCCTGCAACTGTTTCTAGAGCTGGTATTTTATACATTAATGCTCAAGACTTGGGATGGAACCCGTAAGCATATTAATAGAATTTTAAAATAGTATTTGAGCTATATTTGATAGTAATTGAGCAAAATTTTTATTTTTTCTGTTTTTTGTGTTGTCATATGATTAATTAGTGCTAAATATATCTTATCTTTATTCCAGTTATGTTACCAGTTGGATAGAAACTAGAAAGGTTCCATCGGAGAAGACAAATTTAGTAAATCTTTTCGACAAATATATTCCGTCTTGTTTAGAAACAATCAGAACGAGGTTTAAGAAAATTACTCCTATTGCTGAGATGGCACATATCCAGATGCTATGTCATTTACTAGATTGTTTATTCATCCCCGAAAATACTCCCCCGGACTGTCCTAAGGAATGGCAAGATATTTACTTTGCTTTTGCCTGCGTATGGGCATTTGGGTCTTCCATGTTTCAAGATACGGGTGTAGATTATAGAGTGGGTAAGTCGGACAAATCTATTTGTGAATTTATTTCATGTCAATAGTATCTGATCCGATTTAATTAGAGGAATCACTGACCCTGATAATACAGTAAAACTACTTTCGGAGTCAGGGGTCTACCAAGTTAAGACACGTCATATAAAACCCTAGATCTAATGTAACTGTACTTACCTATTAATTTATCTGTGATGTTGGGTTGTGAGTAAATGATTTATTTTTATTATGAAAACGGAGCTATACACGAATATAAATTTTAATGTTTCACAGAATTCACAAAATGGTGGGTGAACGAGTTCAAAACAGTGAAATTTCCACCAGGAGGGACAGTTTTCGATTTTTTCATAGACAATGAGTCAAAACAATTTGCCCCATGGACCGATAAAATACCTAAATTTGAATTGGACACCGATATTCCGTTACAAGTTAGTTGAATAATTCAAAACACGTAAATCGCAAAACCTATAAATGTTGTCCACGTTAAATGTTTCTGTTTTTCAGGCTGTTTTGGTTCCTACTGCTGAAACAATAAGGATCCGATATTTTCTGGATTTGTTGATGAAGAATAAGCATCCTGTAATGCTGGTAGGCGGAGCAGGATGCGGCAAAACGGTTTTAGTAAATGAAAAACTACAAGGGTATAAAAATCTTATCTGCTTTTGTCACTATTTATTTAACATTTCCAAAAAAAATATTTATTTAAAATATTCTATTTTTATAGGCTTCCAGAAAACTACGCGATACAATCAGTGCCCTTCAATTTCTACACAACGTCTGAAATGCTGCAGAAAATTTTGGAGAAGCCTCTAGAAAAGAAGGCGGGTCGCAACTACGGACCTCCTGGAAATAAAACACTAATTTACTTCATTGATGATATGAATATGCCCGAAGTCGACTCTTACGGGACTGTTCAACCCCACACTATAATTAGACAACATTTAGATTATAACCATTGGTATGATCGCACTAAGCTTTCTCTGAAGGACATACATAATACTCAATATGTGTCATGTATGAATCCGACATCAGGCAGTTTCACCATCAATCCGAGACTTCAGAGACATTTTTGCGTTTTTGCTATAAGTTTTCCAAACAATGAAGCCTTAAACAACATTTATCATTCTATTCTGAGTCAACATTTGGCAAATCCCGAATTAAGAATTAATCCCCAAATAGCAAAATTATCGGGTAAGTTTTTTTAATATATTCATGATAATATATTGAAATTGTGCTAATGATTTAATATGTAACATCTATCTATCATCAAGACCATAATTTTTCGAAATTCTTTTTCTAATTACCAAAATCTTTGTACTAATTTTTCTAACATTTATATAATGTTAAAATTAAAATCGAATAGTTTATGTAACATCTCATTTGTAATTTCAGTGAACATTGTTGCTGCCACAATGACTTTAAATACGAAAGTATCTCAGGTGTTTTTGCCAACAGCCATTAAATTTCATTACATCTTCAATCTCAGAGATTTGTCGAATATTTTCCAGGTATATTTAACTTCATAACATACTTATATATTTAAGATAATAACAATATAATGTGATTCATTTTGAATGTTTAAATATTTTAGGGTTTATTATTCAGTACCAACGAATGCCTGATTAACCCTTCAGATATTATACGTTTATGGTTGCACGAAACTTGCCGCGTGTATTGCGATAAACTTACAGAAGACAAGGATATTGATGCGTTTAACAAAATGCAAGTGGATATTTGCAAGAAAAACTTCGAGGTAAATCATTAAAAAAAATTGTTAATATTAATATTAGCGGTTACTGAATACTACTAGCTAGTTTACCGTAATTTTTTATTCAACAGGATGTAGATGAAGGCACAGTTTTTGAAAAACCGAACATTTATTGCCACTTTGCTGGAGGTATTGGTGAACCAAAATATATGCCTATTGCTTCGTGGGAGCAACTTAATAAACTGCTTAAAGAAGCAATGGCGAGTTATAATGACCTGATTTCTGCTATGGCTTTAGTACTTTTTGAAGACGCTATGATGCACATTTGTAGGTAGGTAACACAATATGTACCTTAGTGATGTCCTTAGATATGTATTTATTATTTAATTTATCATGATAAAGATTGTGTGGTGACGGCAGAGTAGAATACAGTTTACACCACCCCCAATCCGTCGTTTCAGGCGACTGAGGCCTAAAACAGTGACGAGGAATGGACTGAAGCGTTTTTGTATGACTTATCGCGTACTATGATTTACGTGCCCAATAGATAGAATTTAGCTAGCCCCTTAGTACATGTAAGCTGTTAAATGATCACCAGATTTACCTAGCCTAAACCACGGAATTGATATAATAATGTTGACTTCTATTCAATGGAAAATAGCCACTATTATAAAATTTGCGGCTAACTTATTATTATTTAAATAATATAATGTGAACTGGACAGAACAAAACCGTTTTAGTATGGTAAACTTTTATTTGTTTTAGGATAAATCGTATTCTTGAAAGCCCAAGAGGTAGCGCCCTTCTAGTAGGTGTAGGGGGATCAGGCAAACAATCTCTGTCACGTTTGGCCGCATTCATATCAAGTTTGGAAGTCCTGCAAATCCAACTCAAGAAAGGCTACGGCGTATCCGATCTGAAGGTGACTTGCTACATTTTAAATTATTTGCACTTTAATTCATTTAGAATCAAATTAATTACGAATTCTTACATTATTTCCGAAAATGTATATATGTATAGTATAGAACGTGTTCAATGATGGTGGTAAAAAGTATTAAATTTTACATTCACTTTCCAATTTATTTAAAATCCTAAAAAGTAGATATCTATGATAGTATATGACTTACCTAACTGCAAAATTAGGTACACTCGGAAATAAAGTCAGCCGATCTCAAAATTGTTTTCTTTCAGAACGAGCTCAACGGCCTTTACATAAAGACGGGTCTCAAAAACGTAGGAATCATGTTCCTCATGACAGACGCTCAAGTTGCCAATGAGCAGTTTCTGGTGCTTATAAATGATTTGCTGGCGTCTGGTGAAGTAGCAGACTTGTTTCCCGATGATGAAATAGAAAACATTTTGGCTGGCGTGAGGAATGAGGTAAATCATGCAATTTTCGTAAAACCTTTATCACTAATAGGTATTATATCTCTCCAATAGGTATTGTTTTTGATAAGCCTTGTAAAGCGACTGACTGAAGCTTACTGACTTTCGAGAATCCAGCCGAACAATTTTTTATTGTAATTGGGTAACATGTAACAACACATTGGTCAACTGCGAATTTCCCTATTTTCCCTTGGACACACGGTTTTCGATGCGCCTTGATGATTGATAAGGTATTCATCGTCATCACTGTGACTTTTCCTGATACTATTTGAGGTCATTCGCAGAGCTTCATTTAGCCTTCCCATATCTTAACATACACTTATTAGATTATTTATGATTCAGGTGAAAGGTGCAGGATTACCGGATACAAGAGAAGTGTGTTGGAAGTTCTTCATAGATAGAGTGCGAAAACAGTTGAAGGTGGTTCTATGTTTTTCGCCAGTCGGGTCTACATTGAGAGTTAGATCGCGAAAGTTCCCCGCTTTGATAAACTGTACTTCTATTAATTGGTTCCACGAGTGGCCGCAGGAGGCGCTAGTGTCTGTGGCCATGAGCTTTCTTGAGCACTTACATGTTTTACCGGTAAGAACGATTGAAATACAATCATTACTTCATCATCTTGCCTGTTTCGCAATCGACAAGTAAGTTCAGGCCCTTATGGCCTGTTTCACAATCGACAAATAAGTTCGAAGTAGCTTACTGTACAGTTCAATTGACATATATTTCATATTACAACTGTCAAATGGCCCTTAGTCTAATATTATTATAATTATTTTTATTATTATTTGCAGATTCCTCTTAGAGATTCCGTTGCAAGATTCATGGCATATGTGCACACGTCTGTGAATACCATCTCTAAGGCTTATCTAGCGAATGAGAGGAGATATAATTACACAACACCAAAGAGTTATTTAGAACAAATTAGCCTGTATTCAAAATTGATAAATAACAAGACTCAAGAATTGCAGGCGAAGATATGTCGGTAAGTGTACTTTAATTGTTTTTGATGTTAATAGCTTTAAGTTTTGATGAATTCCATAAAAAAGACGTGGAAAATTAAACCCGACTCAAAAATTTAAGTTTTACCTTAAAACTAATCCTATATTTTTATTCAAATTTAAGTTTGGAGAACGGTCTGGAAAAATTGAGATGCACAGCCGTCCAAGTAGAAGATCTCAAAGCCAAGTTAGCAATTCAGGAAGTGGAATTACAGTCAAAGAATGAAGCAGCCGATAAGCTTATCACTATGGTTGGAATCGAAACAGCCAAAGTTCAAAACGAAAAAGCTCTTGGTAACCATTGCCTTATTATTGAATTACATAGTCGTTTATATTTGGATCACGATAATGATAAGTTAATAATTATTTATACTCTAGCTGACGAGGAGGAGGAAAGGGTAGCAGTGATCACTGAGGAGGTATCCAAGAAACAGAAAGATTGTGCTGAGGACTTGATAAAGGCAGAACCAGCGCTAGTAGCTGCACAAGAGGCTTTAAATACTCTGAATAAAGCAAACCTGACTGAGCTTAAATCCTTTGGCTCACCACCTGGAGCGGTTACCAACGTGACCGCAGCAGTTATGGTATTGATGGCCCCTGGTGGGAAAATACCTAAGGACAGAAGCTGGAAGTCTGCTAAAGTAAAACTCTCTTTTAAGTAACATAAAGTTAACTATTTGATTTTTATTTAAAACATAATTAATAAGAAAAAGAGTTCAAAAAAAATTATGAGACTGACCTGAATTTTTCTGACCCTCTCTTTTATTTATAACTTACAGTCGTTTGCTGTTATAGCCGTGATGTGCCGTTGTATGGTGATGGCAGAGAATAAAATATTATACTATACTGCGATTTAAGTGCTCGATAAATGGCATCAGGAGATAATGGGCAAAATCTGGGTGTAAATATACTTATTATCGTCCATTATACTCTTCGGGGATAAATAAGCGTAATGTGTGTAACTAACTTTCGATTATATTGCCCGTAAGAAACAGTAATTTTTCAGGTCATCATGGCTAAGGTAGATGTGTTTTTGGAAGCCCTCATAAATTATGACAAAGAAAACATCCATCCAGATGTTATTAAAGCAATCCAGCCTTACCTCAAGGATTCGGAGTTCGAACCAGGTAACGTTATAAATAAAAAGAAAGACCTACTTAAATAAATTTTAAGTTGGACACTTTTAAAGTCAAATATTTTTGTTACAATTTTATTGTAGAGTTTGTGAGAAGCAAATCAGCTGCTGCTGCAGGTCTTTGTGCCTGGGTGATAAATATCATTAAGTTCTACGAGGTGTTTTGTGATGTTGAGCCGAAAAGGAAGGCATTGCAAGCCGCCAATGCTGAACTGGCCGCAGCTATAGACAAACTAAAAAGTATCAAAATCAAAGTCGCCGTAAGTATAATTTTGTATTTGTAATAGAAGAGCAAACTCTTCTATTCGCCAACTCAATGAAAATGTACTTAAGTTCCAGGTGGTTTTCAGGTCCCACCTGGAATTGGAAAGATTTTTTCTGTGTATGTCATTTATCGTTTTTTTCATCGTGAAAAAACTATGTATGTATGTTGTTAGTCATCAGTATTTATCTGTTGTGGTAGTCGAATAGGGTTTAAAAGATTATTTTTATTTGATCATTGATGTTAGAAAAATAATAAATATAGTTGTGAAAAACTCTAAACATTTATATCCAGATGCATAGCAATGTTTTTCTTTAGTGTTTAAGGACGCCATACTAATACAACAGTTTCTTCCTTCCTATTTACAGTCACTAGAAGAGCTACTAGCTAATCTGACTGCGGACTTCGAAAAAGCAACATCAGAAAAACTGAAGTGTCAACAGGAAGCTGATGCTACAAATCAGACTATACAACTGGCTAATAGGCTGGTCAATGGTCTTGCCAGTGAAAACGTACGCTGGGCGGAATCTGTGGCAAAGTACAGCAATATAATAATAAAGCTCAAATATTTATCTGATATTCATGTCATTTTACTTACTGTTTGTATAATTGAATCCTAATATTATTAATTCATTTTAGTTTGATGCAACAGAATACAACATTACCTGGAGATATACTTTTAGTATGTGCGTTCATATCCTACGTGGGCTGTTTTACAAAACAATTCAGATTGGACTTACTACACAAGAATTGGCTGACATTCATGAAGACTTTAGAGGTAAGAACGATGCTTAATTTTAATGTTTTCTTATTTTGGTAACTGTAACAAGTTCGTTTTCTGAGAACAAACTTTAACCATACGAATATTCTTAGTCGGCAGTAAGTAGTGATAAATAGAATCAAACTTTCATAAAGGAAAGATTTTATAATTACTAATTTTCAGCCTCCTATACCTATAACGGATGGATTAGATCCTCTGACGATGCTAACTGATGATACGACGATAGCACTGTGGCAGAATGAAGGGCTACCTTCAGATCGTATGAGCACAGAAAATGCTACTATACTTTCGAACTCTGACCGTTGGCCACTAATGATCGATCCACAGGTATAAATATCAATGAATGCTTCCTATTGTCATCTGGTCATGTCTTATTGTCATCCAATGAAATAGCTTCAGTTTTTAATGCTTTTTTGTTCCTTATTCAGCTACAAGGAGTAAAGTGGATTAAGCAGAAATATGGCGATACTTTACGAGTGATACGATTAGGACAAAAAGGATACTTAGAAACTATTGAGAAGTCGATTATAAAAGGAGAAAATGTGCTTTTTGAGAATATCGGAGAAACTGTAGACCCGGTCTTAGACCCATTACTGGGACGGACTCTCATAAAAAAAGGAAAGTGAGTAACTACTATAACTAATTTCTAAATATAGAAATGTTAATGAAAAAAATATGTTCAAATCATTTCACGCCCACTAACACGATAATATTTCTTTATTAGAGCTATAAAGATTGGAGACAAGGAAGTTGAATATAGTTCCAACTTTAGACTGATTCTGCATACTAAGTTGGCCAACCCCCATTATAAACCAGAAATGCAAGCACAAACTACGCTAGTCAATTTTACTGTCACAAGAGACGGCTTAGAAGATCAACTACTTGCAGAAGTAGTAAAAGCTGAGAGACCTGATCTCGAAGAATTAAAGGCAGAACTGACAAAACAACAGAATCAATTCAAAATCCAGCTGAAAGAGCTAGAAGATGACTTATTGTCCCGATTATCTTCAGCTGGTGAAAATATTTTAGGAGACACTGCATTAGTCGAAAACTTAGAGACTACTAAAAGAACCGCAGCGGATATAGAGAAAAAGGTCACAAATGAGAATACCTATTAACATAACAATATTATTGTTTTCGGAAACTTCAATGCCTTCATTGTGTTTTAAAAATTCCAGGTGGCAGAAGCTAAAATAACTTCGGTACAAATAGATCAAGCGCGAGAGTTTTACCGCCCAGCTGCCGCAAGAGCATCGTTACTTTACTTTATATTGAATGAGTTGAATACAATCAACCCCATCTACCAATTTTCGCTTAAGGTTCTCACCTTTTTAAATATTTAATTATTTTGCATTGTATTCTTAATATCTCTGTACTGAAAACATATAATTTTCAGGCTTTCAGTGTCGTCTTTCAAAAAGCTATATCCAAAGCAGAACCCGCAGAAGGTGTAAGTCTGAGAATTAAGAATCTCATAGATTCCATCACGTACTCAGTTTTTCAATACACTTCAAGAGGGTTATTTGAATGCGATAAACTAATTTTTGCGTCTCAGATGACTTTTCAAGTAAGTAGTAATTTTTTTTCTGAATATTATATTTATGATGTGATAAGCGAGAAGATAAGTATGAGACTCAGGGTGTAAAGTATTTAAGTGTGAGAGTTAATAGAGAATTATTGCATTAAACAAAGACTAGTGAAAAAGGGATATTATACGGTTATAGACTACATAAACGATAAAGATGCGTGGATATAGATTTTGTATGGTAATGAGACCAAATGACATGTATATTTCTGTATTAGTTTTAATTATTTTTAACCAAGTAAATTAAGCTATGCTAACAACCAGTAATAATTATATATATTTTTTTTATACTCTATGAAAGATGTCCATAAACATTCAAATTAAATATATTTTATAAATATGATAACTAATATGATAAGATAGAATATAATAGGATATCTAATATATTAAAACATTTTATGACATCTTTCATTAACTCATAACTTCATGTAAAGGGAGGAACAAACTTGCTGAGTTTCTTGCCCGTTCTTCTCAGAACAAGGCCTCCTGGTAGTTTACGAACGGATGGTGTAGCTTATAACGTTAAATATTGGAAACTGTTTTTCTTTTCGTTTCCAGTGTTTAACGTTATTTCTTTGACGATTCACGAGTGTATGTAATCATACCTTATATGAATAAACCATATTTTCATTTTCATTTTCATTGCAGGTGCTCTTAATGAGCGAAGAGATTTCTCCTGTCGATTTGGACTTCTTCCTTCGTTTTCCTGTCAAACCGCATGTCACGAGTCCAGTTGATTTTCTCTCCAATCACAGTTGGGGAGGAATTTGTTCTTTAGCTGGTAAAGATGAATTTAGAAACTTGGATAGGGATATTGAGACCTCTCCAAAGAGGTGGAAGAAGATTGTTGAAATGGAATGTCCCGAGAGAGAAAAGTTTCCACAGGTAGATTTTGTGTTTGTTAAATTAGTTCTTTACTTTGTCGGTGCATCAATTTTATTTAGAAATATTAATATGCAAAATATTTCTAATATATTTTTTACAGGAGTGGAAAAACAAAACTGCATTGCAAAGGCTCTGTATGTTCAGAGCTTTACGACCTGACAGAATGACTTATGCAGTAGCGTAAGTAATTTTTAAACAATTATAGAATTATTTGTTTAAATTTTCAAATTAATATTTTTCAATGTTTTTTTTTCAGCGCTTACATCGAAGAGAAAATGGGCTCTAAATACGTCGAAAATAGAACTGTAGAATTCAGCAAATCTTTCGAAGAAACTAGTTCTACTACTCCTATATTTTTCATATTGTCTCCTGGCGTTAACCCTTTAAAAGACGTGGAGGCGTTAGGTAAAGTAATGGGATATACAGCGGATAATGCCAATTTTCATAACGTCTCCTTGGGGCAGGGACAGGAGGTGGTAGCAGAGCAAGCGATGGACGTAGCTCTTACCCGAGGTCACTGGGTAGTGTTACAGGTAATGGTCGCATTGTTCATTCCGATACCAAGTACGAACTAGTCGAAATAATTACCAGTTATATTTATTTGAAAACTTTACATAAATGTAATAAGAGGTCAGCAAAGCAACTTTCTGGCTGGCCGAGTGGTATAGGCCCTGATTCGGGACATGCGGGTTCGAGTCCCTCAAAAGGACACAATTTTTCGAAAATATCTGGTCTCATTTTGTTTGTATTCATAATATTATTGATGTTTGATAATAACCAAGTAGTGATGCACGTCTCGCAGAATATTCATCTGGTAAAGAAATGGCTACCGAATCTCGAGAAGAAAATGGAGAGTTTCGCAAACGGTTGCCATGACAACTTCAGGCTTTTCATGTCCGCTGAACCAGCACCGACTCCCGATGCCCATATTATTCCTCAAGGTATCTTGGAGTCTAGTATCAAGATCACTAACGAACCTCCGACTGGTATGCAAGTAAGTTAATAAATTTTGGTATGATGACGTTTTACGAAGTAATATTAAAATAAATACACCATATCCATTTTAGATATAACATGTTGTGGTGGTTATATTAAAAACTAAATATTCTAATTTTAGATAAAATTTATATTTTTAGGCTAACATCCACAAAGCACTGGATAATTTCAATCAAGAAACGTTAGAAATGTGCGGCAAAGAAGCAGAATTCAAAGGAATACTTTTTGCGTTGTGCTATTTCCATGCTGTGGTGGCTGAAAGGCGAAAGTTCGGACCCCAAGGATGGAATAAAATATATCCGTTTAATGTTGGTCAGTATTTTGTATACAGCTGATATTTTTTTAATAATTAATCAAAACATAATAATTACCACAACATAATACATCTTCTGTTTTTTAGGTGATTTAACAATAAGCGTTTTCGTTTTATTCAATTATCTTGAAGCTAATGCTAGGGTTCCTTGGGAGGACCTCAGGTATCTCTTTGGTGAAATCATGTATGGTGGTCATATTACTGACGATTGGGACCGAAGACTATGCAATGCCTACTTGGAAGAACTTATGCAACCTGATCTAGTATGTATATTTCATATTCTTCTTCATGGCGAACGTATCTTTAGAGTATATTTTAAAAGGAAAGTATTTATGTTAAAGAATGCAAGTAATGCAATCAATAACTGAACATCCCCGTAAATCCAGTCATTGTAACTCAAACAATTTTCAAACCTTTCTTACATCTAATGATTAGTTTTGAAACAATTTTCGAAATTTAACGATACGTACCTTAACGCATTTTATTATAGGTGGATGGTGAATTACAATTGGCTCCTGGTTTCCCTGCGCCTCCTAATACTGACTATTGTGGATACCATCAGTATATAGAAGATGCAATGCCTGCCGAATCCCCTTACTTATACGGTCTACATCCTAATGCTGAAATAGGATTTTTGACGACTACATCTGAGAATCTATTTAGAACTATATTCGAAATGCAACCAAGGGATGCTCAGGCATCTGGAGCAGCAACGGTTACTAGAGAGGATAAGGTTCGTTTTCTATCTATTGAAACGGTTTCTTTGTTAAGTTGTTCATTAAAATATGTATTCACCTCTACATAATATTATTTATTCTTTCAGGTGAAGCAAATGGTAGACGAAATAATCGAGAAATTGCCCGAAGAATTCAATATGGTAGAAATTATGGGCAAGGTGGAAGAGAGGACTCCTTACGTCATAGTAGCTTTCCAGGAATGCGAGAGGATGAATTATCTTACCGGCGAGATGAAGCGGTCATTGCGGGAATTGGATTTGGGCTTAAAGGTTACATCCACTTTTATTTATGAAAAATATTAAGTACGCTATAGTTTAATTGAATTCTCGATGTACTTTAATTTCAGGGTGAACTAACGATTACATCGGACATGGAAGATTTGGAGAACGCGTTATTTCTAGATCAAGTAAAAAAGCTGCAAGTTTTGTTAATTTTATGAGATTGAGAACAATTACTTCTAAAATATGTCCATTTTAAATTTTAAGGTGCCAGTAATATGGTCAAGTAGAGCATATCCGTCCCTTCTTGGTTTATCGGCATGGTTTGTAGATTTAGTTTTGAGATTGAGAGAGTTAGAGACTTGGGCTACTGACTTTGTTGTGAGTATCATCATGAGAATGATTTGGATAAAAAATAGGTCAAACAGCTTATTTATCTATATTATAAAATTATTACAGCTACCCGCATCGGTGTGGTTAGCTGGTTTTTTTAACCCACAAAGCTTGCTGACAGCAATAATGCAAAGTACAGCTAGGAAATACGAATTGCCCCTTGACAAAATGTGTTTGCAATGTGACGTTACCAAGAAAATGAAAGAGGAGTTCACGTAAGTATCCGCCGCACGTTTGTACATACAGAACAGATGTTACGCATCATAGAAACAGAAGTGCATCAAAATTCATAATTAAGTTAATTGGCATGTTAGTCAACATTGAATGTTAATAGAAAATTAGTGTTACCTTTAACCGTGCAGTGTGGTACTGACGAAATGTTAAGCATGCGTGAGGGAAGATCATTAAAGCATGTTACAGCCTCTTTGTGTCAACATGCACGCTCGAAACGCATGACTTTTGAGCATGGTTGAATGCCTTCACTGTGTGATAATGTTTTTAATGTGTTTCTTCTGTACGGCTTCAGGATTGACTCAAGGTTTGGTTTCTTGGAAGTATTTGTTTAGGTGGCTTCGCTTGGTGTGATCTCCACGGACTGGGATCCTCCGGTTATATGTATTGTAATCTAAGCTTTGGTCTTGTACACTAACACTGTAAACACTGCTCATAATGCTATGTTCACTTGGATCACTGCATGGACGACCTCCTAATTGTGACTCGTCGTACGACAGCATTCTTGATTGCAGGTCCGCTCCGAAAGATGGGGCTTTTGTTCATGGGTTGCTTATGGAAGGTGCTAGGTGGGATGTGCAGACGGGGATCATCATGGATTCGAAATTGAAAGACCTGTTCCCCCCAATGCCTGTCATCAACGTTCGGGTAAGGGAGAATTTTGTCATATATAACAAAAGTAATAATGTTGTTGATTAATTTTTATTTGAACATTATATAAATGTTACAAAATTGGTTTAAACAAAATGAGGTTCAGGAAATTTCAAAAATTAATGTATTGATGCTGGGACCGAACTCACGTCCTTTGCAATTGGGCGGCTGCCTATATCACTCGGCGAACCAGATTGTTAATTAACTTGTCAAAATTTCCCTAACCTTTTAACTTACCATAACGCAGTGACTTAGCAATTGCGTATTCTAATAAGCGGTTGCGCTGCTGTAGTCGTTAATACCCACCAATCCGCACTGGGCCAGGGTAGTGGATTATGACTTGTTTTCCCTATATTCTTCGATCAATAGGGAAGACCTGTAGATCCGCAGTGAGGATATTAAAAGGCTGATGCTGATAATGATGATGGTGAATAAATACTTCGCCAGGTTGTAAAAAAATGCCAAATGCCATGTTTTCATCTGAGCCGTTTAATTGCAGGCGATAACCCAGGACAAGCAAGATCTTCGCAACATGTACGAGTGTCCAGTGTACAAGACCAGAACCAGGGGCCCTACGTATGTGTGGACTTTCAACCTGAAGACCAAGGACAAACCATCGAAGTGGACTTTGGCTGGAGTAGCGCTACTACTCCAAATTTAAGCTTTTAGCTTGAAAATCATGTTGATGTTGATGAAATGTTGACGGATGTCGAAGTAGAGGAAGACCACTAAAAAGATTTATGGATGTGAATGAGGAGATGACGAGTGACAGAAGAGAATGGAAAATGAGGACCTACTGCGCTGACCCTAGGTAGAATGGGATAAGAGCAGATGAGGATGAAAATCAGGTCAATATTCGTTCAAAAGTACGTTTCAATATAGTACCTAAAAATCAAGATAAACTCACCACAGTTTGTTCATTTTTTAGAACAAAGTTTCAAAATTCGAAGCAAGTAAATTTCAGTAGGCTCAAGTACTTCTGTAGGTTCTGTAGGAATATTGAAACCGTATCATGAATGCCATTGAACTCATAATCGCATAATACGTATTTATGCCAAGCATTTGAGCAAAACAGTAATATGCGAGTGTACGTTAGTCGGTGGAGGGTAAGAGGAAAAGCTCCCAAAAAATGGATGGATTGCGTGAAAGATTTTATGACAGCTGATTGAGATGTATGGAAGTATGCTCCGACCCGAGATGACTTGGGAACAGGGCAGGCGATTATTGATGATAAAGAACGCAACCCTTTTAGGCTAAATCTAGGATTCTTGAAGTCTCAAAGCCAGATTAAACCCCGAATACAGAAACGCTACTCACATTTTGAGCACTGCTTATAAAGTTAAGTGGACAATACCTGTCAGAATGGAATGAATGGAAAAACGTCAATTTTGACAATACTTAAATGTCAAGCAGGACTAAAAAACGTTTCTGTGTTCGGGGGTAAGTCATCTAGTATTAATTCCTTAATACTGTAGACCAGATAAAGCGAAGTTATCCGCTTGTAACATGTTTCTTGTATGTAGGTTATCAAAACTTAAGCCGTTAGAGTGTAATACGTTGCATTATTATTCAGAAGTAGTCAGTAGGACGTAATCTCAATTGGAGGTTACTACATTGTTTTATATATTTAAGTATAATATTTAAGTATAATAAAAGAATTTATTTAAATATCCATAGCCAAACAGAATATTAATAACCTAATAGATTAGATTATCTTCCAAAAGTTATAATAAATTCACGATTAAAACACTTTGTGACATTAATCTGACTATTTACGTTTATGAATACATTTTTATTAATGTTACTTCCAATTTTGTTATTTATTGTTAATATTGTAAAGTGTGTACAATTTTTTTGAAAATTTTTCAATATGACAAGCTGTGATGATGATTAAAGAGATAATTATGCATGTGTTATTAACAAGTCGTTTTCCTTGATTTAATATCATCCTAATCATCGACTTTTTAATTTTTAAGATGTAGAAATTTAATATTAGATCTTGAATCGCGATCCTTGATCATTAATTGATACGTTGCAATATTTAATTTTTTACCGTGTGGCGACGGCAGAGCAGAATATCATTATTGCATGTCGATTAAGGGATAAAACAGTAAAGATGAATGGTCAGCAGTGTTTCTGTTATATATTGATTAATGTATGTTTAAGTAATACTTTATTCTGCTCATTTTACAAATGCCTAAATTTAGACACGAAGGAAACGACAATAGTTTTTGGTGCCGTCACTATACGGCTCACATAACAAATACTTATAATTCATAAAACAAGTGTGAAAAGGCAAACATTACATAGTCAATACATTACAAAACTATATTCCTAGCCCCAAGCTTCTTTCAAGTGTCCATACCTAGCTGTTGCAACATTAACCAGTGATGACCAGAAGATCACCTGTGATGAGCGACGATTGGCTGCGTATGTCGTGATATTTGCAGCTCGACCAACCAGGAGGGACTACCCCGATTGACAAACTTTCACCCAGTCATTACGCTAGAAGCTAACGCGCGAATAATACTGCTTACAATTCTTCTTTTTATTTTGATGTAAAGTTCTTAAGTAAATTGCTTATATTATCAAGAAAACCAGCGCTTTATTTTCAAACCCCACGCAAGCTAATAAAGACCAGCGATATACTCAAAAACACTAGCTAACTTTGATGTAGAAATCTTGAAAGATAGACTCGACAACAATAGTTAGTAATTGTCAAAAATTTAATTGCAAAGCTTTCTCCAACTACGTTCGCGAACGGATGGTAATGACTATGAGTCATTTATCATCGATATCTTTCGCGTTCAACGGACTAATTCTGTAATTGGTAAGTATTGAGATGAATAGGGATAATTACGTTTAACTTTCATGTTCAAATATTTCAACGTAAGCCTTTCTTCGTCTACATCAGATAAATGTTTAGTTTAAGTCTGTTATGGTAGTGGCATAATAGTTGCTACTACAATTTTTACCTTAGTGCTTTGTAATAAAGCTTAATAAAGTAACTGGGCATTGTCTTAAAGGGGGTAGCGATTTCTCTTGTTTTGTTTCGTTACTGTCATTTAATTGGTTTATTTTGGGTGTTCGGGAAATACACTTCCCTTGAAAGAGATGAAAATGTACTTCTGTTCGTACATCAGATCTTGAACATAAAAGTGACACAAATCAATAATGCCATACTTTCAAAAATAAATTTTAATGCTATAAATTTTGAATACACTATCTTTCGAAATAGTTTTTGAGTTAAGGCATTTTTTTGATTCCATGTATGCATGTTTCTCGAAATAAGTACAAAAGATTAACAAACAAACCATAAGTATTATATCCAAAATGTAGAGATCATCCGAAATATCACTGCTCATTACGTTATAGTATTTAAATAGATACTTTAGCATGACAGAGGTCGACCTAGGGTGCTTGATGTGACTGATGATATCATTAGAGCGCATAAAATAATATTTAATAACAATATAATTTACTGAGGAGCTCGACATGGCGCCGTGATTAGCGCTTTAGGCTTGTGATTGCAATAAGCAATATTCGGAAATAGATAGCTAGCGTTTTGGTAGCCAAACATTTTATAATATTATTATTTATAGTTTCTCCATTCTTCGAAAGGCAGCCATCGGTTCTAGCTGTATCTGCGGTAGTTCATACCCACCAAGTGCCAAATACCAGTAGTACCAAGTAAGTAGTACTGTGCTAGCGTAGATGGTAAGGCTAATTCTCCATATCCGTAGGAAACTGTGCCTTTGTAGTGAGTGTATGAAAAATGCCATAAAACATCACGTAGGCCCTATAATCGTTATCGAAAAAGATACAACCGGGACCCGTTGGGATTTAACGTAAAGCATTATTGAAGAATCACATTTAATCATATGACAGAATTTAACCAGACATAAGATTTTATGGTCTTACATCAAATATACGATCTTTGAGAACATTGTCGATAGCAGTTATATTTTTAAATGAAATACTTGAGATCCTTGGCTACTTTACACTATTATTTTTAGGAAGATATAAATAAAACCATTCTATTCGAGTTTCCGTGGTGTGTGACATTATCATAACTCATCATTCAAATTTGAGCGCAGTTGGTTATTAATTAGTTATTAAAAAGGACATCTGCGTTGTTTAGAGGCTCTGAACAAAATAGTGTGTATCGGTGATATAATCGATACAGAGTAGATCCTGTATGACTCAACAGTTAAATTAGTAAAATTTATAAAAACTAAGTAGTAACGAAATCAGCCATTTTCCTTTACGACTACGGTTTTTGAGCGGGGAAAAAAGAGGTCAATAAACCCAAAATATATATTTTCATATTTTATTTTCTTTCCGTGGCTTTGAGTTAACGATAATGCCCGTTTAGTTTTAATTGCTTTTATTTTGTAGTTATAATATGAATAATTGCGTTAATTATAATCAGTATGAATTCGTGAATTGTACCGATATTTATGAAGCACTGTGGATGATCTTGTAAATGTTCAAGAGAATTGATAGTTTTGTGATATTTGATACACATTTGATCTAGTTTCACCAATCCATGCCCCATTGGGGAAATCAAAGGGCTGGTGAGGATGTAGATCATTCGTCTTAAAAATAATAAAAGTAATGTATTCCTCTTCTAGTAAAAAATTAAAATGATTGAGCATAATAATAATTAATAAAATCGAAGTCATTCGTGCATGTTGGTTCGAGCATTAGTTGGCACTTTCACTTCGAGAGCTACACTGGTTCAATTCCCGTCTCGGAACTAATATGGTTTCAATGTTTTTCTGATTGGCACCGCAGAATAATAATGTTGGGCAAACGCAATTAGTTCCATTGGATACAATTTTACCTTGTTTCCTTGAAAGGTGGGAGGACGATTTGCATAGACCAGCGTCGTCGTTAGGTGTTCGTTAGAAGGCGGGTGGGCGGCGCGAGCGCATGTCTTTGGTGGCCAATTACATTAATTGATAATGAAATTCAGTTTCCTTTGTTTCAGTGTCAGGCGAAAGTGCTTTTTGGTATCACTGTGTCTGTCGATTCGCAATAGTTCATTATTTACAGCATAACCAGTAAATACATAAATAAATCACGCTTGTACCCCTGAAGGGGTAGGCAGAGGGGAAATAATAACTTTCTACATTACAGTCTTTGCAGCTTATTTTTTATTATTTTACATACAATTATTTAAATAATTACACATCATTAGACTTTGGTATACCACGACTCATTAGTCATAGGAAATTTATATTCTAAAAGGTTATCCAACAGTACTAATTTCAGAAACAACAAAATCATGTATCCAAATGTCATTGTTAACTTTTAAAAAATAGATAATATACAAATTGAATATTATTAAAAAAATGTTTGAACGAGGTTGGAGCGATTCCGGATTCTATACAACCTAACCTTTTTCCCCTCCTAATAAATCTAGAAAAAAAAAACCAAGTGAATTAACTAATCTCTTTGGAGTGACTCCTAGAAAGGCCGCATCATCTTCAACCTTGACACACAAAACATTTTCTATTGTCTGCGAGTTTGTGTGGGTTTTGGTGAGGTCTTATTATGATGGAAGTGATGTGTATTTTAAGTGATTAAGGCTCGTATGTCACTTTAATAGTTCTCGAAACTTGATTCGTTTAAAATACCATTTAAGTTAAGGAACTTGTATCCTCCATGAATTTCTCTGTTTCGCTGTTAACCTATTTTTTTAGTTAGTTTATTAGAACTACCCATTATTGACGGCTGTCTTAGTCGAATGGTCAGATAGCAGGCTATCAGACAAGAGGTTATTATGAATATTATAATTTGTCCGTCAGTTGGTATCTATAACACAGGTGCTTAAGCTACTTACTTTGGAAAAGATGGTAACTTAGGCGTGCTTGTAAAAAATAGTTATGTTTAATTATCTTTCAAATACTAATCTTTAATCCTGTCTAAATACACAGATTAGATTACATAGATTTTAAATGCAAAATATCTAATTATTATTTGATTTTTGAAGAAAGAAATAAAACATAATATGAAAAAAATAATGTTTTATTTTGTTAGATTTTCTTGACAATAATTTTTCGAAATTTTTCTCACTTCTGTTTCTTTGTAAGAATATAAAAATAATTTAATTGTGTAGCGATTGGATCTTTTCTGCTCAACTAGGTCCAATCATCGCCCAGTGGTGTACTGAAACAAAAACCCAGACGCGTTTAAAAACTTACTTTTTAGGCCAGCGTAAAATATTATTAATCAGTATCAATTTTATACGATGGTTTGAGTTTGAAGATAACATCGCCTGCCAGAATGACTGTCAGGTGCAGTTTTTGTTTTAGCTAATGCGACCTTGAAGTGTTAATATCAGCCAGTTTGTTTGAAAAAAGCTATTCTTTTAAATATTGGCGGTATTTATAGTTCTTTAACTGCCGCACTCAGAGACGTCAATTAACTTTAATGAGTATTTAATGTCAAAAATTTTCATTTAAATCAAGACCATAGACCTGGCAAGAATAGAGACTAGTTTTAAATTGTCACTTTTTGACGTTAAGTACTCATTAACGTTATTTGACGTCTCTGAGTGCGAAGATGTCAAAACGAAAAGCGCGGTGTATATTTACAAAATTGTCGATATAAATGGTTAGGCATGCGTTGATGTCCTTTGTATGAACCTACAGTGAGTACCGTCAAACACATGAATATAATAACACTTTACTAAGTATTCTGACATACAAGATGCCGCGGAAATCCAGTCAATAAGCTGGATCACCGAGAAACTAAATTGACACAGGGAGGGACAACTACAGGAAAAGCACATGGATAAAATCTCTCTCCACCACTAGACAGTGTTTTGTTTCGGGATTTAGCAGGAGTTAGAGCGAGAGAAAAAAAAATTCTTTTCCCCGAGGAGATTATCCCCCGTCCCGTGCCACGGTGGCTGGGACGAGATTCCTTCTTTCACATGAGATAGGCACACTATACTGCAATAGTAATAAGGATCATTTTTGAAAGACAGTAGGTAGTGACCTGACCTGCAAGCAGTTTATACTAAATGCTACCTTAATGGCACCTTTTTCTGTTTGGACCACGCGACAAAAAACCTGCATCTTTTCGTCAGGTCTGTAAGGCTGCATTCATACTAGGTGCTGACTGCTGGTATGTTGATATAGTACACAGGGTTCATTATAAAATTGGTTTTATTAAAAACTAGTGGTCGCCCGCGGCTTCGCTCGCGTTAATGTCGGTTGTTATATAGCCTATAGCCTTCCTCAATAAATGGACTATCCAACACAAAAATAATTTTTCAATTTGAACCAGGAGGTTCTGAGATTAGCGCGCTTAACCTACAACCAAACAAACAAACAAAGTCTTCAGCTTTATAATATTAGTATTAATCTAATACGATTTACGTAAAGCCGTTTTTTTGGTTGAAATTGACGGCCGGTTTGGATGATCGGCTTGTGTTGTACTAACCAAGACGTTGACTTTAGGAAAAAGTAATGTTGATGTGATGAAGACCAATATTTGTTTTTCGAGTCATTCTTAAACACAAGAGACATACAACTAAAAATTGCATTCCTGCAACAGCAACTCTTATTGTTCGCAATTTCGAACACACGATGTTTTGTTATCAAAAAATTGCGATCTGGGACATTCTTTGTTGTATTGCCCTTGGTATATAATCTACTAGTAGGTACTTACCTCGGGTGGTAAAAAAGAAAGCCTCAGATCGCATAATATTTAGATCGGATTTGAAATATTTGCGATCTGCGATATTTAGTTTGTGCGATTCTTAGTTTTACCACCACTGGTAAATATATATTATATTCAACCGTCTCTATTCCTGTGAGAACTGAGCCTGTATTGATGCAAACATTCTTTTTGCATTCAACTGCGTCTAGGTCATGACACCGCGAAGGTCAAATGGTTATAATTGGACATTTGGTGCGTCTCGAATTCCTGATTGTCTCGTTCGTTTCGATTAGATAATCCTCTAAGTTTAGTTGTGACTGTCCTTTGTTTCACGTTAGAATCCGCGTTTTAATTTATTCAGACAATACTGTCGATTATTATTTAATTTTATGTTAAATAAATAATATTTATAAAACGTAACACTGAATCATTAAAAGAGACGTGGGAAAATCTCCCCGGGGAAAAGAAAATACTTTCCTCTCGCTCTAATTTCCACTAAGTCCCGAGACAAAACACTGTCAAGTGGTGAAGAGAGATTTAGTCCACGTCCCGTACTAGGCCTGCAGGTTACCATAACATGTCAAATTGTCTTTATCGTCAATTATTTTCTAACTCAATATATATATGAGGATGTGACAAAGAAATTGTTCAACTAAAAATTGTATGTATGTGGTAGCCTTTAGGGCGCACGTTGAGTTTTCCTGACGTTTTTAGTTATTTGAGTTTTGATATTCTGAGGGCGAACAGAATTAAAGATATATGATTATTCGACCGACCAATAGCGTGTATATGTCGTGGACAAATCGTAGAATTGATCACTTCATGATGTGGCCGACCATTTCATGAAATGGTTGCATTTCATGAAGTGGCCAGCTAAAACTGACCATATCATTGAAACGTCAACGTTTGATGATATGTCCATCCACGTTTGGCCATATCGTTAATGTAGTTAATGTTAAGTATTTTAACGTGGCGCTCGTTTTTTGAGTGACTTAAAACGTAAAATTCTAATAATTTTGGTGTTGTAACGAACTTTCAATTGACTTTTATCTTCCATTACAACATTACTAATAGTTTGTTTATTAGGTTATTTGTCCGCCGCCATGATGCATCACAAAAACAAATCGAAATAAGCGCCTCTAACGGTGGTTAATGTTACTATTTTACGATATGATTAATAATGTTTGGCCATATCATGAAATAACCATGCGTTTAGCTGTTCATATCGTTAAACGTTGTTTGTTCATTGATCTGGCCAGACCATTATCATGATATGGTCAGTTAGAGTTGGCCATTTCATGAAATGCCACCATTTCATGAAATGTTCGGCCACATCATGAAGTGATCAATTCTACGATTTGGCCACGACATATATATTATATTCAACGCTTCTGACCAATGGATAACCGTTCCCGTAATAAGTCAAACATTCCTCCTATTTATCCAAATTAGAACAAACATAATTTGTCACTATAATAAAGCGGTTATCACTGCGTTATGAATTATAGCATAATCAGTTACTTATTACGATAAAAGACACCCACTGGTTCTCTACTTAACCAATTGTAAATGACTCACCCGTCCCGCCTTCATTAGCATTAATATTATAATAAGCAACTAATGTAAGATCATTGAACACACCTGTCTTCTCGGCAAGGTCTGAGCTTGAAAATCGTGTTTTTATGTCAACATCAACAATGTCATTCAAAATTTAATACAACTAACTGCCACACTCACAGACGTCAATTAACTTTAATAAGTACTTAATGACGTACAAAAATTTTAGTGGTTAGAAAAAGAATTTCGAAAAATTATGATCTTGAGGCGGGAATCATAATTTTTCGAAATTCTTTTTCTAACCACTAAAATCTTTGTACTAATTTTTCTAACATTTATATAATGTTAAAAATTTAAATCAAATACTTAATGACGAAAAAAATCATTTAAATCTAGACCACAGACCCGGCAAGAACGACTACTTTTGATTATTGTCATTTTTTGTATGAAGTACTCATTAACGTTAATTGACGGCTCTGAGTGCGGCAGTAAGTTATCTTGAGTAGCCGGCCGCCTGCCTGACGCCACCCCTAAGAGGGTTGTTGTCAGGCAGGCGACAGGCAGCTGTAAAACCTAAGCCAAAACCTTGAGCAGTACCTGTAGATTGGAATGCTGTCATCCCAATCACTCTCTCCGTTCATTGGTCTATCGACATGGTCCTTTCCTTTCATCACTGTTCCTATAGGATACCATGGTATACCATGGATTCACCGTGCGGGAACCATAGTGTGACAGAGAGGGAAGTTAGGAGCAGGGCTTGGGATTTTTGACCCAAGTGTAGGTTCACGGGGCCCCTTCACAACACTAATTGTTGTGAAGGGGCCCCGTGAACCTAACACTCACCTTCGTCACCCCCACTTCTGTCTATGCTCAACCGTATTTGGTACGATTCTATGAGAGACGCCTTAGACTATGCAAAATATTTTAAATAATATTAAATAGTCTGTAAGTAATTAAAAACGGCGTGGTTTTGACAGCTCTTTATTATAGGTTAGTGGTAACATCTATATAGTTTGTGGTACTTCGGTAACTACAGAAAGAAATGGCTAACTAAAGCAAGACATACTAGAGACAGAAATGCCTGTACCAAATTTTAAAGAGAGAGAGAGCTATCTACTGTAATCTGTATCAACAATTTTTGCCACTTTTCCTTGTAATTTTGTACAATTACAATTTCAGCTCGCGAAGAAAATTATATTATCGTTATCTCTGAGCGAAATTGTGAGAAAGTCTCAGTAATTTATTCAAAAGTGTTTTGCTAATAGCCCCCATTTACTATGTCAATTACCTAATTTGCCATCATCTAGAAGTGGACTAATATGTGATTTTGAGAAAGCACGTCATGTTAGCACAACAATGTAAAACTATCTCAATACACTTTTGACTTTACGCGAATCAAGTTAAGGTTGACATTAGATCGGATATCTTTGACAGAGCTCGATAGAGCAGTGGCTTACTCGCTTGGCCTGTGATTGTGTAAACTAATCGATGTTCGCTCAGGCCAGTCATTGGATGGGTGACCAAAATGTTATCTCGAGCTTCTCCCTCACGGCGGAAGGCACGTTAAATCTTTGGTCCCACCGGCATCATCAAATCGTCTATTAAACATTATGTAAGTAGCAAAAATTAAATATAACAATACATATAATTAAACTTTCGAATGAGAATTATATAATGTAAACACCATCGCGGTTTTAATTGTAACCACAAGGAACGCCTTCGGCACGCCTGTGCTTTACGAGCCTTTGATACTGTATTTAGTCACAATGCACAGATCGCGTGCTCGCACATGCATGCGCGTCCGTTCTAAGCATCAGTGAAAGTGTTTAGACTTCATAGCTACGAGTAAGTTGAGCTTAGTTACTTAAGTTTTATATGCAAAATATAAAAAAATAAAATGTTAATAAAGCCAACGTATAAATACAAAACATGAAAGGTGTATTATTAACTCTTGAATTTTTTTAGGTTTCTTTCTGCAACGGACTGTCATGTGGTGGTTTGCAGTTCTGACTAAGATACTATTAAAATGTAGATGTTAAAACATTTCATTGCCTTCCTAGACTTCTTGGTAATATTACGAGAGCCAATAAAAAATCCACATCCACAGTTCAGTGATAGCATTCTGCTACCTACCTATTTTCCCCCAACTACACGACACGCCTGAACCTAGGTTTGCACCTTTAGAGGCACCCTCAGGAGCTGCTCCAAACTCGGACTCGTAGCGCCCTGTGAGGCTCTCCAAGGCAGTATATCTCCCCTGGGAGATGCGGCACTCCCATTAGGGACACCTGAAGTGGAGAAATCCTCTCGGGGAGTACTTGACTGCAAGGTTTGAGGACAACGTCTTTGCTGTCGTCAAAAAAACCGGCACACGCTTAAAGGTCCTTCAAATAAAATCTACATATTGTGAACATGCTCACTGACACAAAATACATATTAGAGACTAGTTAGTAACACCACTACAACACAATTCAGAAATCCAATAATTTAATAACTCTAACAGGGGGCCTAGACAAAGTAAAGAAAAAAGACAAAGTAAAGCCTAGATAACGAAGTTCGATAAAGCAAAATGTATGGGATTTGACGTAAGGCGTTGTGAAATCACTCGTCTTCGTAAGTTCCTAGTTATGTTGGTAGCGCAAGCTAACACGCTGTAGATACCAAAGTAATATGACCGATCGTGACGAAATTCGACACGTTATCGTTATGAAACGATTGCCACTTGGCTACGGGCCCTGATGTCTTTATAACCTAGTGCAAGATAAAAAATAATAATAAAAAATGTCATAATATTTAAAGACCTTTTTTTGTATGTCACCAGTTCGTAGCGAATATATTAAAGCATATAGCGCTTATTATGGGAATGAGTTTAGCCTACCAATTAGTTAACCGTCCGCTGCACCGGAACAATGCCTTTTATAAATTATTACTGCTACCTTTTGCGAGTAACTGAGCCTTTGCTAGCCCCGTTTTAACAGTACCATGATATTATAAGTACTTTTTTATCTTTAGTGTCTGCCTGTAGAATATTTGCCGAGCGTACTGCTTAAACTGTTTTAAAACTTTAAAATATTTTCTATACATCTATGGGGACAAAATGTCTTTTGAAGGCAGCAAATAAAAATACAAAAGTTTATTTGCGGAAATCATAGATAATCTTCAAAAATCTGGTTTGAAACTTGTGTTTGGCCTGTTTGCAGATATGCAAATTTTTCAAACAATTTAACTGAACATTTAAAAAAATTAACTACCAACCAAAAAAGCAGAATACTAAGAAAATGCAGTCAATATGGCTATAATAACGGTTATAAATCGGTTGGCAGAATACAAAAAAAATGCATGCAGTCATTAAGATTATGGTTAATCGTTTTATAGCGTAGTCTTATACCTGATAGTTCCCACTGTGTTGTTGCATTGCAACTACTGGTTGAATATTCTAATGTTATTGACGGAAAAACGAGACAACACCTTGAGAGCGTAGGTCAATACGAAATTAAATTCGTCATTATATTATAATCAATTATTCATTTGTAAAAGGATTGCCGAATGCCAATATTTATTAATTGCTAATTATTAATTGCATGCACGGATTGGCGTTGGCTATAATATGTATTCAATAATTATGCATTTTACAATACAATACAATACAAAACACTTTATTGCACCCAAAAACATACAAATACAGAAAACATCGAATTAAAGAAAGAGCACAATGGGCGGTCTTACTGCTAAACAGCAGTCTCTTCCAGACAACCATGGGAGTAAACATAATAGGCGATAAAGAAACTGTGGGTAGGCGTGCTATTTTTAACACTACGTAAATAACGACAATATTATTATACACAAAATATAACATACATACATACATAAATCACGCCTATATCCCCGAAGGGGTAGGCAGAGGTGAACTAGCACCCACGTTTCGCCAGTTATGATAGGTCCCATGTAATAGGTGGCGAGCCTATTGCCATTTATCGGGTACAAAAGTCGCAGTAGGTACATTGCTAGGTGGTATAAGAGGAACGCTGCTGCCCATTCCTCATGACTGATTTATCCTTAGTCGCCTACAAAATATAAGACTCTTGAAAACCTCTGTTGTGCAGCTTAGATGATATTCAGGCATTATACTTTTTTGTACTAGACAGGGAAACTCTTGCCTCTCATCTCACCTGATGGTAAGTGACGATAAGGGTCAAAGATGGAATCGAGCTTCACCTGGAGCCCTTAGCACAGAGGGGCTGGCTATCTTATGACAATTGTCGAAACGCAAAGTCAAAGTCAAAGTCAAAATTCATTTATTCATATCTGGTATGATTACAATACACTTATGAATCGTCAAGACGCTAGATACCGAAAACCCGTGTGTCCAAGAAAAAAAAATAGTAGAAAAAATAACAGTGGAGTGCGCAGCATGCCTCAGTCTGTAATGATAGGTCTCCCAAACCCGCCCACGCCCCGGTCCGCAACGAAGCGCCGACCCTGCCGCGTTCAATACCAAGATGGTACTAAACGCATCAGGGCCCAACGCTCCGCTAGCAGAACGGCACGCAAGTAGGCTGTAGAGAAACCCACCATTGTCAACGAGTTATGACATTGCAGGTACATTGTAAATTATGCACCAAATACAATCCCACAACTCGCCAATCACATAAACCGAAACATGCCGCGCACTACCAATCAACCCCCCATCCCCCACCCTACCTATACGGACACACAAGTTTTCAATATCTAGCGAAAAATCTACGCCATCCGTTCGTAAGCTACCGGGAGGCCCTGTTCTGAGAAGAACGGGCAAGAAACTCAGTCGGGTATTTTCCTCCCTTAGTTACATATATAATATATAATCTAAATTCAATGAAAATTTAATGAAAGATGTCAATAGCTTTAACGTCAAGTAATAATAATTAGAGTCACAATTTCTGAAGCTATCAACATCCTTCATTACAGACAGAACAGCATATTAATCATCGATTATATAAAAATAAAAGTTATTTATTCCAAACATCCTTGTCATCTAGATAATCCTGAAGTTTATAGTATCCTTTTGCCATTAGTACTTTTTTTACATAAGGCTTAAATTTGTGTTGAGGCAGTTCAGTCAAAGATCCTGGTATCTTATTATAGAAGAGTATACATTTCCCCATAAAAGAATTAGCAACCTTGTGCAATCTGAATCTAGTAAAGGCAAGTTTATTTTTATTTCTAGTGTTGTGTTTATAAATATCACTAATTTTAGCAAATGTATTTAAGTATTTATAAACATATAGAATGCAATCGTATATGTATTGTGAAGCAAGAGTGAGGATATTAATATCTTTAAACAGACTTTTAAGTGAATCGCGAGGCTTTAATAGGTAAATAGCACGTATAGCTCTTTTTTGTAAAATAAATATATCCTGAATATCTGCAGCTGTACCCCAAAGAAGTAAGCTATACGACATTACACTATGAAAGTAACTAAAATAAACAAGCCGGGCTGTTTCAACATCAGTTAATAGCCTTATTTTTTTTACCGCATATGCTGCTGAACTTAGTCTCTCGGATAAAGTTGAAATATGAGGATTCCATTGCAATTTGGAGTCCAACTTTATTCCTAAGAATACTGTAGAATTGACACATTCTATCGTTTCGTTATTAATTGTAATCGGACTACTAACTTGCCTAACATTTGGTAATGAAAATTTAATACATTTGGTCTTCTTAGAATTGAGTAACAAGTTCTTATTTGTAAACCAATCAAGAACTTTGGAAATAGCTATATTGATGTCATCATAATTATCTTTACCTCTGTCTACTTTGAAAATTAATGAGGTGTCATCTGCGAATAGTACCGTATCACATAGAGATTCTGTGTAGAAGGGAAGGTCATTTATATATATTATGAATAGTAATGGTCCCAGTATTGATCCTTGAGGAACACCCATTTGCATTGGTGAACCCGAAGATTCGGCTTTATTAATTACTACTTTTTGAATCCTATCACTCAGGTATGACTTTATCAGTTTCAATGAGGCAGCAGATACACCGTAATGCTTTAATTTTGCTAATAACGTTTGATGTGAAACACAATCAAATGCCTTAGAAAGATCACAAAAGATACCCAAAGCATCCTGCCGATTTTCCCAAGCATCAAATATGTGCTTAATGAGGGTTATTCCAGCGTCAGTGGTGGATTTTCCCCTCGTGAACCCAAACTGTTTAGCATGTAACAGTTTGTTAGCAGTGAAGTGAGAAAGCAACTGGTTCAACATAATTTTTTCAAAGATTTTACTAAGGGACGGTAATATAGAAATGGGACGAAAATTATTGGGTTCACATTTGTCTCCAGATTTAAACAAAGGTATTAGTTTACTATGCTTCATTAAGTTTGGAAAACAGCCGTTATCTATACATTTATTAAAGATTGATGTCAGCTGAGGAGCGATGACATTAATGATGGGATTCAAAATGCTAACTGATAGACCCCACAAATCTTCAGTTTTCTTCATATTTAATGTCTTGTACGTTTTGATAATAGTGTCCATATTAATTTTGTGAAAATCAAAAGGTATATTACATTCGACTGTACTTAATTGTAGTAGAGACAGAGCTCTTTTTGTGCAAGAGTTGAGCTTGCTGGTTACTCGAGCAGGGATGTCGGTGAAAAAAGTTTCAAAGGCATCCGCAACCTCACCATCGGACTCCACAACCTTATTATCCATTTTAATTTTAAACGATCTTTCGCTGTTCCTATAATGCTGTTAACATAATTATTATGGCGGCAAATTTTTCATAAGATGGTGGTAGCTAGCCAGGCGGACTTGAAAGAAGTTCTACCACCAACCAAACCGGGTACAAATTTGTACCCTCCTGGGGATCAAACCCGGGACCTTTGGATCTTAAGGCGGTTGAATGAAACTTAGTAAACTCCAGCCGTGTGGTGTCGGCAGAGTAGAATACAATTGTCACCACCCCAAATCTCTACCGTGGGTGTCGTACAAGACGACTAAGGATAAATCAATGATGAGGAATGGGCAGCAGCGTTCCTCTAATACCACCTAGCAATAGCAATGTACTGCGACTTTTGTGCCCGATATATGGCAATAGATTCGCCACCTATTACTTGCGACCTAACATAATTACGAAACGTGGGTGCTAGTTCACCTCTGCCTACCCCTTCGAGGATATAGGCGTGATTTATGTATGTATGTATGTATGAAACTTATTAGTCCCCGAACGGCTAACCGGGGGTTTTGCCAACTAAGCTAGGTCCTATGTTATAAGAGACTATTGTCATCTATCAGGCAGATAAATCACAGTGTATTGATAGGTAATATTTCATCCCTTATTTCAACCCTTATGTCACACACGCGGGAGAGGTTGGGGGTGGTGAGGTGACATTAGTATTCTGCTCTGCTGTCATCACACGGCTCATTAAAATTTGTGTATTTATGGTTTTATTACCTATGAAGCATGCAATAGAAAACTGTTACTTAATTAATTAATAAATCTTACAAAGATTTTGGTGGTTAGAAAAAGAATTTTGAAAAATTATGATCTTGAGGCGGGAATCGACTATCCGGGCAGGTGCCTAACCGCTCGCCCACCCAAGACACTAATTAACTTGCCGAAATTCTTCTAACCTTTACACTTCACGTTGTAAGCCAACGGGTACCCTCGCAATGTAGAAATAAATTTCAAACATTCCAAAGCAGATATTTTTACAAATACCGTGCGTTCGGTTAAGCTTGGGTTTGATTTATGAACTATTCGATTTTAATTTTAACATTATATAAATGTTAGAAAAATTAGTACAAAGATTTTGGTGGTTAGAAAAAGAATTTCGAAAAATTATGATCTTGAGGCGGGAATCGAACCCGCGTCCGCTGCTATCCGGGCAGGTGCCTGACCGCTCGGCCACCCAAGACACTAATTAACTTGCCGAAATTCTTCTAACCTTTACACCTTTACACGTTGTAAGCCAACGGGTACCCTCGCAATGTAGAAATAAATTTCAACTATTTCTTTGTACTACTTTTTCTAACATTTATATAATGTTAAAATTAAAATCGAATAGTTAATAAATCTTACGTTAACTTAATTAATTAATAAATCTTACGGAGCTGTATATAAAATGATTGGTGTTACTGTGCATGCGAATGAAACTGAAGGTGCTAATACTATGAGAAAACATTTTAAAAACTATTAATCACTTTATATTACGGGCATGTACACAATTTAATTACTCGTCAATTTATTGTTTGGCTGGTAAAAACTAGAACGTAACAACGTTCTAGTTTTACAATTGGGTCGTTTTGCGTAATGCAGTCCAACCAATGGGTGCGTATTTAATACAGACATTAAGTATGGTCATGGAGATTTTCCAAAGGTTTACCCTTCATAGGCTGTTTAACAGTGTCTCTTTTGTATGGTCAACAGCAAGTGAGACTATTAAAACTGTTAAATGTCTCCAATGGATTGTCAAATTTAACGTTTAAATATTTGTTTTTTCATATTTGGTAGATAGCTTAAGTTTCTTAATTTGTATGTTATTTTATTTCGCTCATATTTCAATTGTTTTATGTACATTGTCATGTTGTGTTTGCCTATAATTGTTGTTGCATTGTAACCCTGTGGTGGTAATTTTTTAAGTGTATGTACATGCTGTAATGTAACAATGTTGGCAGACCTAATAAATAAATAAAAAATAAATAAAAATATTAACATCCCCTATCTATCCCACGGGATGCCTATAAGCTAATAAGCGTTTGTATAATTATATATTGTCATGAAAAATGTACTAGAGCAGTAATATTCTTTATGTAATTTATTATCTCAAGTTCCTCCATGCTTCGCAAGGCACGTTAAGCCGTTGTTGGTGACGGCCGCATCTACAGTCGTAATTTCCACCAATCCGCACCGGGCCAACCCACCACCCGGTGGGTTATGGCCCGTTCTCCCTATATTAGGAATTTCCTACCATAGGGAAGGTCTATGCCAGCAGTAGTTAAATTAAAGGCTGAGACATGCTGGGCACTCCCCTATCTTCCATTGGACACACGGGCTTTCGATGTCTAGCGTCTTGACGAGTCATAAGTGTATAGGAATCATACCAGATATTAATAAACAAATTTTGACTTTGTCTTTGAAGGGGAGAAAAGGGCTGGTGATGATGATGATCCCATGTTGATGATGAGCCCATGATTGGTCTGTGTGGACGTTGCTTGCGCAATCGCGACATTAGGTTCGATCATAACGTCACAATTAACGGAACAAACGGAGAACTTTCATCGATTCAGTTGCCTGCATGCTGATGTTCGCTTTCGTGATAATTGCTCGTGATAATTGCGGTTCCAGCGTCGTTTCATCGAATTGCTGGTTCCGTGAACTCGCTCTAGTGATTTTGCGGAGCCCTAGGTATCACAAGCAGCTAATTAATTTTCTGTACCACGGGGGACGGTAATCGATGGAGCAGTCGCTTAACGCGCTCGGCCTGTGATTGCAAAAAGTAAGTAATGATCGCCAAGGTCAGTCATCGGATGGGTGACCAAAAATTTTTTTTCTCGAGTTCCTCCGTACTTCAGAAGGATCGTTAAGGATTCCTGAGAGGGTTACTCTACAGCAAGCATCTCCTTCGCTTATAGAGCCTCGCAATGCGCTACGATTCGGCGCGGGGAAAAAAATCAACAGTTTCCTAATATTCTTTAATAGGCGTGCCACTGTTTAATCTATTGCAGTAGTAGGTACCTAGTAGGTACGCAGTATGCTAAGTTCGGTGGGTTGCACAACCAACAGGCGGTGAGGTGTTTACTCAGAGCGGTACGCATATATGCAGACGTGGGCGGCGGGGTCAAGAGAGGCATGTGTGAAATCAGATAACATGCGCTGATTTAGAGAGTTAACTCTCTGTGTACAGCCAAAAAAAAAACGATCCAAAATCAAGCGGCTGGCTGACCATGCGGGTAGTCGTACTATGTAGGTAACAGCTGTTCGGAAGGGCGGCGCGTGCGTCTTTTCCTACGAGTGTAGAGTAATGATTAACATAATTGTTTTTGATTAATTACTTATTAATAGTGGATTTATCTGTATAAGATTCGTTTGTAATAAATCTGAACTTAATTTTTGATTGTGTCAGTGCCGTGGCAGAGCAGAATACAAATGTCACCACCCCCAACCCTCCCGCGGGTGTCGTACGTACAAAGTACCTAAGGATAAAGACAGCGATGAGTAATGGACAGTAGCGTTCCTGTTATACCACCTAGCAATATACTACGATTTAAGTGTCCGGTAGATGGCAATAGCCTCGCTATCTACATGGGACCTATCCATGTTTACCCTGATCTTGGTGTTTGTCTATGTGAACCCCTTAAAACAGTAAGATACATAAAGTATCTCGGCGTTCACGTTGACGATCGGCTTAACTGGCATGTACAGACTGATATTCTCACAGCCCGAGTCCGAAAACTCATATACATTTTTAAAAACCTTAGTCATTCAGCCGACCGCTCAACCTTATTTATAGTTTATTTTGGACTATGTCAGTCCGTTATATCTTACTGTGTTTCTGTATGGGGAGGGACCGATAAAACATCTCGTTTAAAATTAGAACGTGCTCAGCGTGCGATCCTCAAAGTAATGCTTTGTAAGCCGCGAACCTACACTGCTAAACTCTATGCGGAATGCAAGGTTCTCACAGTCAGACAACTATCCGTTCTGCGAATGATCGTACGTAAGCATGCCTTTTTGCCTATTGACCAGGTCATATTAACTAGGCGTCATGGTACTTCTGTTTGCCCTGTGATAAAATGTCGTACGACTTGGGCTAATAGCCAATATACTGCACTTAGCTCTAAACTATATAACAGAATCCACAAAATAAGACCAATTTACTCACTGTGCAAATATAAATTAAAAACTGCAGTTCAAGACCTACTATTATCATATACTTATGATGAGACCGAAAACCTACTAATGTGAAAGTCATGCATTGTAGTTCTATTAAAACACACATGCACAAATTTAAATTAATTTAACTTTGTAAGTTAATATTATTTAACTAAAATATTTTTATAGAAATTATGTATTTGAGGAATCACCAACTCCCAAGATACAGGACATGTCTTGGTTTGGGAGTTGGAGATCAGGAGCCCTACCGCCTAACTCGATTGCTGATGATAGCTATATTGCAATGCACTGCATACGGCTATATCAGCCATCCTGAATTTTTAGGCGGCACGGATTTTGTGCCAAATTCATACCAAATCATTCGGTGATCATTCGTTCAAAGCTATCGCTAATAGTTTATTAGGTACATTTGGTGCGAAATGACAGCATGACGTCATAAACTATAGCTTTTGCTTTAGCAATAGAGTTAGGCGGTAGGTCCCCAGATTATTGAAACTTTGTTTTTCTTTGTACTAATGTTCTTTGTTACTGTTTTGTAGTGTTATTGTTTTTGATTCGAATAAATTTTTATTATTTATTATTTTATTATTATTTATTATGTAGATAGCGAGCCTATATGTATAAGTGGCAAAAAGTAGGTGCTGATTCACCTCTGCCTGCTCCTTCGGTAATCTTTAGTAAAAATTTAACAAAACTTAGGGCTATAGTTAATCAACAATTAAAGTGAATCGTTTGACTTGGTACGGGATAATGATTATTGATAAAAATATTATGTGATAATAATTTGATATTTATAAAAGACAAATGAAGTCATCTACAAAAAATTGTTTTATTAAATTGCAAACGACGACGAAACAATAATAGGGAGAGTAGGGAACGAGATAAACAGGAATTTCGATATAAATTTTGACCCATCCCAGTGGGCCGAGTACGTTCTGGGACGAGATGTGTAATCGTCGCAGTTTTAGGCATCTTCGTACCTACTTTGTTTATTCTTTTGGAGAATTATTTACCTATTTAATTCGTTTTTTATTCGTGCGACTATGCAACTGAACTGCATTATTTACATTTAATGAGTTCTCAAATATCAATGCAATGAAGGTCTCATTAAATTGAAGGATCGTAATCGAATTAGTTCAGCTTTTAACTAATATTCTTTGTCTAGGTCGTATATACATCGTATATACATACAAAGACAAATAAATTTATTATATTATTGTTCAATCAATGACCTTTGACGGAAGAAAATTGTGGTGTGTGTGCCATTCTTTTAATTCCTCGTTTTAACACTGAATATTTCAAAATTGTTATATATAACTAAATCATAGTTACATATAATAAGTCACAATTGAATATAGGGGGCCACTTTACCCAAAGTGGGCATGCTGCCTTGAGCTGTAAAATCATTTTTAAAATCGTTATGTTCCCGTCAGCCATAATAACTGCTCCCTTGGGATAAGGTAAAGATCCCATTCTGTCTTCTTGGGTGTATGAAAACTTTACTCATTCCCATAATCCTGAATAACACGCATTGGTTCACAATTTTAGTCAGTTTATTCTCATATTAAAATTTATTATATGTCTACAAAATGTCAAAAAAAATGTTGATAAATTTTTCATAAAAAAATCGGTTTTTATCTTTTTTATCAATATCTGATAAAACCCAGCTAAAGCAGAGAATTTTATTTTATTTACGATGAGTAAAATTTTAAAAATATATAATCGTCCCAAATTAGTAAAACTGTATGGTATACAGCATTGTATTTGGGCCAAAGAGTAATGGACCATTAGTCACTTTTTTAACAAACACTAGGCCACTCCGTCTGTGCAGTATGGCAATTCAAGTTTTTTGGCCTTTTTTTAATTCGGAATAACTTGTGTTTTTTAGCGAAAAAACCTTTTTTAAAAGGAAACCCGTCGCTTTACCTGAATTCTATGTCACCCACTTAAGGCTCACCGTGGGCGATTGCAGGTGCCCGCGCAAACTAACGCCAATCGCGGAGGCACCAACACGCTTTGCGCGTGCGCATCTTAACGTTGCGCTCTTTGCGCTCTTAACCCTTCGGCGTAGAGACTAGAATGCGTTGGCTGTGTTGAGCGTACGACCTTTAGTTTTGGATAGATTTTTTTCGATTCGGAATTTTTCTTCGAATTTTCATTTTTCTTATGTGAGTGTGTGTGTGTGTGATATGGAAGTGTAGTGATTGATGCCTACTGGTTTGTTTTGGATAGTGCTTTTTAATTTGTGGTAAGTTTTTTTTTCAATTATTATATATCATTTTACGGTTCCCTGGAAGACATTGCTCATGACAATAAGGCCGCCTATTGTACCTATATGTATGTCTAGATTTTTACGATTTTTTCTTCGGTACTTTGTGTACTATAAAATATTTGTATTGTATTGTATATTATACAACACAGATATTTACTGATGGATTGATTTGTTCATACGGTTTATGACATTCATCATTTACGGATTCCTTCTACTATTATGGAAATTTCAGCGTTCATACGTCTTTTTAGGGGGACACATTAATTATATTTATTGTATAATTTTAATAAATCAAATATGAGCGATTCATTGATTAATATATGTATAATATCAAAATTTATCAACATTGATAATTTTAAATTGATATGTCAAGACGATGATTATTTTTACCTATCGTGTTAAACATAT
Source organism: Cataclysta lemnata (assembly GCA_963931975.1). Classification (NCBI taxonomy): domain Eukaryota; kingdom Metazoa; phylum Arthropoda; class Insecta; order Lepidoptera; family Crambidae; genus Cataclysta; species Cataclysta lemnata. Next base: position 15,314,311 of record OZ008340.1, on the reverse strand, counting down.
TTTTTTACTTGTTTAATCACCAAACCCAAGTTAATTGAATGACATATTATATGAATATTATACATATTAAATAAGATTATTGTGCTTATTTTATATGTATACAATAAGTACCTACTATAGAGATAATAAATCTTATATACATTGGGTACTATTAAAATTATGATGGGAACTATAATTCATTTTGCAATTTGAGACAAACTTATATTATTATCAGGTTAAATAATTAATATGCCAAACACCAAATTATACGCGAGTCTTATCCGTAAAAGTTGTTTTATTTCAAAACTTATATTATTCAATATTACGTATTGTATTTTAAATCGATTATCTACTTAATTTGATTGTTTTAACTTTTGACCTCCACTTTATATGCCAATGTGAAAATGCAAATGTTCAAAATGAGGATTCAATGTTAGAATCAGCTAACTAGGTTTTTGTTCGTATATTTTATTGTTATTGATTGCGAAATTGGATGTTAACATCTGCATATGGCTGACTCAGTGGAAATATGTGGGAGTTCCGTATAGGATTTTAGCAGAAAACAATAACAGACGAAGGTCTTAACATTAGGTTTCATTTGAGTAAATTAATACGTGTCTCTTAAATAAATATTGTAATTTTTGTAAAAAAAAATACTCTTTCCACGCAAACGCCACTTTTGACAACATTTCATATTGTCAACATACTTTTATTTTATATGGAATTAGACCTAAAATGAAGGGACCCATAATTTTTTCATTTATAAACATGTTATCTCTGACGCGAAAAAAAGTATTTTCTTTTTTTTGTTCTCCCATGTAAGCATGCAAAGGCGTTACCTTAACCTGCCGTAATTGTAAAGTCATCGCGCGATTAATAAATTTATTTCTCTGTAATTCAGTAAAAAAATATAAAGAGTATTTAATAAAATCAGTAAAAATAAGTAAATAAATAGTCATTTTGTTTTCGAGGCTAACAGTTTTTGTAATCTGACTAAGATATCAATTTTTTTTTAAATGCCCTAGGAACTCTAATAAAATTGTAGTATTAATTGCGTTCCTCGAGCATGATAAAAGTGGCCGTTAGATGACAATAAGCTTAAATGACGAAATGTGGCTCTAAACATACCTCTACCTATCCCTAAGTTGTGATTTAAGTATGTCTTTTGCAAAAAAAAAGGTTTAAGTTAAATTCAAATGCAAAATTTCTGCCATTTTATTTTTAACGCTTAGGATTTTTTAAGGAACCACAAAAATTGGTGTCTGTATCCTTGACTCTTTTACCCGATCGTGAGTTAGCTTATACGAGTTACATCATCGATTTGTAAAAAAATCTTCAGAAAAAGACCAATAATTAATGTAGGTTAAGACAACGTATAACTTGCCGTTTTAAGTGAGCTTGTGTTTACGTTGTACGAATGGAATTTTTGTTGGTATCAGAAAATCTTTGTTATAATAAAAGATTTTTAAAATATATTTTTGTGTAACAGGCTTCTTGCCAGTCTGGCCAGCCCTGCTAGTATGACCACCGAAACACGATATGATATAGCCATTTATCGCGTTGAACAACCAACAATCACTGGATTTTAATACTTAAATAAGCTTGAATTGAATAAGCCTTTCAGGCTATATCTTAAATTTATAGCTATTTATCGCTTTGAACTGTCAAAAATCCAATGATTTTTGTAAGTTCAACGCGATAAATGGCTATATCATATCGTGTTTCGGTGGTCATGCTATCCAGGCTTAGAAAATAACGTACGATGTGCCAGCCCCAAGTCACCCCAGGCGGCGTAGCACGGGACGTGGACCCGTCTCCTCGGGGGAAAGAAAATCTTTTTCTCTCGCTCTAACTCCCACTAAATCCCGAAACAAAACACTATCAAGTGGTGGAGAGAGACTTGTCCACGTCCCCGTGCTAGGCCCGCAGGGGTTGTAAAAGTCGACTAACAGAGATTGCCTGGTGTAGACCAATTGGGCACCCGAATGGTGGAGGAAATCAACAACAGCATACCCAAAGATGGTTGATGTCAGGCAGGTAGACAGCTGCCTGCAAAACTTATGCAAATATAAAAGACTATTTTGTTTTTAATTCACAGGTTTGACAAATTAAATAAGAAAAATATCCTGCCACTTTTTTGACCACCATAATGTATTTTTAATATTTGGGGGTTATGTCTTCTTCTTCTCCCTGCCCTGTTCCCAGTCTATCTGGGGTCGGCGCAGTATGTTTCCTATTCCATTCATATCGGTCAGACGTCATCAAGCCATCCACTCCCTTTTGATTCATATCATCCATCACACCGTAAAGGTGCTAGTGATGAATGAATGTAGAGACCGATGAACGGAGAGAGTGATCATAATGACAACATTCCAATCCATACTGCTCAAAGTTTTGACTTAGGTTTTACAGCCGGCTGCCTTCCTGACACCAACCCTCTTTGGGTATGCTGTTGTTAGTGGTTTGCCCTCCACCATTCGGGTGCCCCAAGAGCTTATTGGTCTACACCGGGCAATCTCCCATAGTCGACTTTACGACACCCACGGGATGAGTCGGGGCTGGCCTATTCTACATTATTTGTTCGCTCCCAGGCCAGCATAGAAGACAGTATATGTGAATATTATATTAATATAAGTGTCAGGCATATTTATTAAGAAGAAAAAAGTCCGAATTTTTCTCTTTTTTTAATAATATTCATTGCATTAAGTGAACAGGTACTTAAAGTTCTTCAGAAGACTCATAATGAAAACATTGTTATACCACTGAGCATTACGTAGAGTCGTTATTTGGCCCATTAAGTAATGAACTTTCTATCAAGGAACTATCAATATGGCTACCTTGTACGTAAGAGAAACGATATCGACAATTGATTGGTTGAATAGTTGTCATCAGGGAAATATTGCTTGTTTCCATCGCTGTACAGTAAACAGCACATCATCTTCATCACCAGCCATTAAATGAACTCACTGTGGGGGCAGACGCCTTACCTATGGGTGGAAGAATATAGGGGAAATGGGCCATAACCCACCACCTACCCAATCGTTCTCAATGAAACGTTACATCCGAAGCAGGGGGGAATTCGAGACGGTAAATTTTTGGTCACCCATCCAATGACTGGTCCATTGCTTAATAGAATACGAATGTATAACATTCGCAGCCCACTGCGCTATCGAACTCCTCCTTATGTGGTGTGTAAATATGTCAAAATACCTATTCTCAGTTCCGCCCGTCTAGAACTGTAAAAAATCCAATGATTTTTGACAGTTTCTGTATTTCTGGCCAATGCCTTTGGGACTCGCCCCCGTGATTCGATTTACCACCCATCATTATAATAATACACACTAATACAATATAAATGAACAATGCACGTGTCTTGCCCACCTGATGTAAACAGTTTAACAAAACGCACTATTTTCGGATTCACTGTACCGATATTTCTATTTATAAACAAACCAGGTGCATTGCCAACTAATAACTTTAGCATTGTTTAAGAGCTAATTTAAATATTATATAAACATAACATTTTTAAAACCGCGTTCACGACTAAAGTCAATAGGCTTGATTTATGTATCATCACGTCATCATCATCATCATCACCAGCCCTATTTAATGTCCCCACTGCTGGGGCACGGCCTTTCCTACGGATGAAAGAATATAGGGAGATTGGGCCATAACCCACCACACTGGCCCAGTGCGGGTTGGCGGGTATTAACGACTGCAGATGCAGCCGGGACCTACGACTTAACGTGCCTTCCGAAACACGGAGGAACTCGAGATAATAAATTTTTGGTCACCCATCCAATGATGAGCCTTAGCGACCATTGCTTACTTTACGCAATCGCAGGCTAAGCGCGCTATGCCACTGCCCTAGCTCCTCCGCTAGATTTATGTATGTAGGTATATATAAAAGAGACTTTAGTCATCATTGTCTTCTTGGTCTGTTTCTTGCTTATAAATGTCGTCGGCGCAGCAAGTTTCCTCTTCCAATAATATCGGTCAGACTCAGACGTCATCAAGCCATCCAATCCTATTTGATTTATCACCTATCACACCGGTAAAGTGAATGTATAGAAAAATGGTGGAAAGAATTATGTCGAGACACCGATGAACGGCAAGAGTGATGTCAAGGGATGACAACATTCGAATCTGTACTGCTTTTTTGGCCTAGGTTTTTTCTTTGGGTATGCTGTTCCTGGTGGTTTGCCCTCAAAAATTCGGGTTCCCTCAACTGATTATTGGTTACCGAGCAATCTCGTTCAGTCAACTTTTATGACACCCCTTGCTTGGTTGAGTCGGGGCTGGCACATTCTACGTTATTTATTCACTCTCATACCATCATGGAAGACCTTAGTATCAGCAATATGCAAAATGAGTGCTTAGGTTAGAGAGGATTGACACGCCGCAATGAACATTCAATAACTTTCGTTTGCTCATCGTAAAATATGCCATTGTGTTTTCTATTGACACTTACATGCGCGACCAATGAATATCTAGTGTTTTTTGTGGTGTCATTCACAAATTTCTATGACATAAATGGCAGCTGTGTGGTGACGGCAGAGCGGAATACAATTGTCACTTCCCCTAATCTCTCTGACGAGTGTCGTACATGGCTACTAAAGGTTTAAACATCGGAATAAGTAGCGTATTTGTTATGAAATATACTGCGATAGATGGCAATAGGCTCGCTCCCTATTGAAATGGACCCCGACATAGTTGATGAAATATGGGTGTTAATACATGCCTACCCCTTCGTAGTAGATGATTCACTAAACTCACTAATGATTCATTAAACATGCGATTCTTGTAATTGTAATGTATATTGTACTTTATTCTATTTTGCACTTAGTTTTTATTGAGAGTAATTAGATTAACGCAAGTGTTATATACGCCGTTATGTTAGTGTGTATCAGAAGTTATTTTTCTCGAAAAAATATTGTAACATGTATTTCATTAGGTACGGTCAACGGCACTTTATACTTCCTAAAACTGTCAAATGTCTTAAATCGATTGTAAACTTCAACTTGTTTGTAGTAAGGCACAAAGTCGATCGGGAAAATTTCACATTTTTTTACAGCCTGGCGTGCTGTTGACTGTACCACGGGGCTTGTACTTATATAAATAAAATTAATTTAGTAAATAGTAAATACACCGTCAAACCAACTTAATGGCAAAGCAGTTAAGGCCTATCATTGGATGGGTGACGAAAAATGTATTCCTTCGTGCTTCGAAAGGCACGTTAAGCCGTTGGTCCCGGCTGCATCTGCAATCGTTAATACCCACCAATCCGCACTGGGCCCGTGTGGTTATGGTCCATTCGAGCTATATTCATTCATTCATCCATAGGGAAGGCCTGTGCCCCACAGTGGGGACATTAAAAGGTGACCATTATGACGCAGCCAGCGTTTTGTCAAAACGATAGGCTTATTTTTATAATAAAATGGAAATCAGGCTCGCGATGGAAATATGGCGCAAGTAAATTACGGCAATTTAAATAAGTTACGAAATACAAAATTATTTCGTAGTGAATCCGCTTTATTATGTACAACAAGCAGTCAGCAGACAGTTTTTTAAAGACGAATTAAGACATAAAGTAACTATTTTACCTGTTTTAGCAAAATGAGTCAATAATTTTAGCTTGCTAGGGTCAGCCGGCTAAAAGGTGTGCATATTTTGGACACGTTTAAAATAGAGTTTTGCATCATTGAAATAAGGTTTCTTATTTCTTTACACTAGTTTTTGTATATAGAGATGCTTGAGAACCGCTTTAATGTAAATGTAGTGATATGAAAAGTAAAATAAACCTTATCTCAATCACCGAATGTTTAATTTAAAACGCGATCTAAATAAACTCTCCTCTCAGACCATCAGAGATTTATGAAAGCTCCCAAAGTGCATTGTCGTTTACAACATTACGTTTTTTTTACACTCACGTCTATCAACTAATCCACAGTAAATCGCATTAAGGACTTGTGTAATAGATACTAGATGATGGGCAAATTTTAATATGCATAATGATTTATAAAAAAAAAATGCAGGTGTTAAAGTTTTAATACACCCCTCCGGGGAGAAATAGGCGTGGTATGTTTAAGGTATGTAATTGTTTATTTTGGTATTTATGTATGTATGTTTAAGGATTTAATTGTGAGATCCCCAAATAATTATAAAAACCCGTTGACACATTGAGTACATTACTGTTATTAAAGCGTTAGAAACCGCTATTCAAAGCAGTGTGGTCGGAGAAAAGTAAACAATTGCACATCTACGAGCATTAAATCCTGTTTAGAACGACGGACAGCCGCATTTCGTTATACATTGCTCGCTATTAAGCAACATTAGCATAAAAGAGTAGCACAATAGCGGCGTTGTACAAGAATTCGCGCGTTAATCGCCTCATCTGGACAGGCTCTTAAGGCATCCGTTTGACCACTTGACACTTGTCGAGATTGAATGTATCCACAAACAGACAGACCCACACAAGGTCGTTTAGAAACAGATGCTCTTTGCCAAGTCTCAAGGCTTTATAAAAAAATCCTGTAATTTTTAATGTAAATGAAAAAGTTGCGTGGTGACGGCAGAGCAGAATACAATTGTCACTACACCCATCTCTCCCGCCGGTGCCGTACAAGGCGCCTAAGGGTTAAAAAACCAAAGAGCAATGGGCAGCAGCGTTCCTCTTAGACCACATACCTGCCCTCCGATTTCCGTGCCCGATAAATGGCTCCAGCAATAGGCTCACCACATGGGACCTAACCTAATTGGCAAAACGTGGGTGTTAATTCACCTCTGCCTACCCCTTCGGGAATACAGGCGTGATTTATGTATGATGTATGTATGAAAAAGAGGTCAGTCTTCCATGCTGGCTTGGGAGCGAACAAATGTGCCGACTCACTCCAGCGACCTAACTCTGCAAGCCGATTGGAATCGTCTTAGTCTACCAGTCACTCTCACTCATTAGGTACGATAGCAACGTTTGAGAGAGATGGCAACACTAAACCGATTCCAATTTATTTAAAGAGTACCCCCTCAGGGATGTCGTAAAATTTGACTGATAGAGATTGGCCAGTGTAAACCAATAAGCGCGTTCATCATCATCAACCCATGTTTGTCCACTGTTGGACATAGGTCTCTCTTAATGCACGCCACTGCTCCCGATTTTCGGCCACTCTCATCCAGCCCACTCCAGCCAGTCTACGAATGTCATCATCCCATCTTGTCGCAGGGCGTCCTACATTACGTTTACCGAGTCGCGGTCTCCACTCAAGAACTTTACGGCTCCAACGGCCGTCAGTTCTGCGGCTAATGTGACCAGCCCACTGCCACTTCAGTTTGCTGATTCGGTGGGCTATGTCGGTAACTCTGGTTCTCTGACGGATTACATCATTTCTGATACGGTCCTTCAGAGATACTCCAAGCATAGCCCTTTCCATAGCTCTCTGAGCGACTTTAAACAGGTGGACTAGTCCAGCCGTGAGTGTCCACGTCTCGGCGCCGTATGTCATAACTGGTAAGACGCACTGGTCGAAGACTTTCGACTTGAGACATTGAGGGATGGGTGACGAGAAGACTTGACGAAGCTTACGAAATGCTGCCCAGCCTAACCGAATTCTTCTATTGGCTTCTCTCTCGAAGTTGTTTCTGCCTAATTGGAGCGTTTGTCCGAGATAGACATATTCTTGAACAACCTCGAGAGGTACTCCATTAACAGCCACCGGACCCGGATCAACGAGCTCGTTGAACATGACCTTGGTTTTATCCAAGTTCATCCGGAGACCGATGCGTTTAGAAGACTCGGCCAGGCTGCTCACCATCTCCTGTAGGTCTTGCAGGGTCTCAGCCAGGATGACGATGTCGTCAGCAAATCGAAGGTGTGAGATGTACTCGCCATTTATATTGAGTCCACGTCTTTTCCAGTTGAGCGTTCCGAACATGTCCTGCAGCGCAGCGGAGAAGAGTTTCGGGGATATTACATCCCCTTGCCTCACACCGCGGCGCAGCAAGACAGGCTCGGTCTGGCCATTCGGGAGTACGACGGACATATTAGCGGCGTCATACAGACATCTCAGCACCTCGATATATCGCCAGTCAACTTGGCACCGCTGCAAGGCCTCAAGAACAGACCAGATCTCGACGGAGTCAAAAGCTTTCTCATAATCCACAAACGCCATGCATAGGGGCTGGTTATACTCCTTGGTCTTCTGTATAACCTGCCTCACTGTGTGAATGTGGTCCATGGTGCTGTAACTCCGCCGGAATCCCGCCTGCTCCGGCGGTTGTGCTTCGTCAAGTCTTCGTGTAAGGCGATTCGAGACGACTCTTGAAAACAACTTATAAATATGGCTCAGGAGTGAAATTGGTCGATAGTTCCTCAGTAAGGTCTTGTCGCCTTTCTTGAAGAACAATACGACCAAGCTCCGATGCCACGCCCTTGGAGTTCTCCCGTAGAAAAGAACAGAGTCAAATATACGCCGGAGCTCCTTCAGCACCGGTTGACCGGCAGCTTTTAGAAGCTCGGTTGTGACTCCGTCCTCCCCCGGGGCTTTTCCATTTTTAAGTTGCCCAAGAGCCGCCTCGATCTCCTCTAGGCTGATTTCGGGGAGATCCTCCGTCACATGACGGGTTAATGTGGCTCTTAAATCCCTCTCATCTGGCGTAGGGAGGGGCGAGTGCGGTGCGTATAGCTGGCTATAGTAGGAATAAACTTCCGAAAGAATCTCCGGTTTTGACGTGACGACTTCTCCATTTGTTTTAGTCAGCTTCGTCAGATGGCTCCTTCCAAGCTGTTGTACGAAGACTTTGGACCCCCGGTTCTGCTCGATTGCTCTCTGTATCGAGAGTGTATTAAAGCGTCGGAGGTCGCGTCTTATCAGCTTGGAGATGGACTTATTCAGAGCTCGTTGTTCTGACGAAGTGACTAGTGTGTCGTTTCGCCTCTTGTCCATTAGATCCAGAGTCTCTTTCGAAAGTTTAGACCGCTTGCCCGTACGTCGCAACTCACAATATTTCGCACCCTCGTCTCGAAGGATTTCTACCACTTGGTCAAGTTCCTCGTCGATGTCAACGTCACTTTTGGTTTCCAAGGCAGCGAATCGGTTTTCCAGTTTTATTTGGAATGCGTCAGAACCAACGACCGATTGGAGCAGATTTGGCCGGAGTGTGGACTTCATCAATCGAGAACGTTCGAGCTTAAAATCGATATTCAGAGTGCCTCTTAAAAGTCGGTGATCACTTCCGGTTTTAAACCTATTGATCACTGAGACATCTCTGAATATGCGCTTCTTGTCTGATATGATGAAGTCAATCTCATTTTTGGTCCTATTATCGGGGCTCCGCCACGTCCATTTTCTCTGGGGCTGTTTCTTAAAGAACGAATTCATTAAGAAGAGCCCCTCACGTTCTAAGAAATTGACGAGCATTTGCCCCCTATGATTCCTACTCCCATAGCCATATGATCCTAACATCGATTCGCTGCAAGTCTGTACTCCCACTTTAGCGTTGAAGTCTCCCATGACAACGTTAAAGTGAGCCTTGGTGGTGGTGTGTAAGGCTCGAGAGATGTCCTCGTACATCTCTTCTACGATATCATCCGAGTATGTCGACGTTGGAGCGTACACTTGTATAACCTTTATACTATACCTTCTAGTTAATTTTATAATGAGGTACGCAACCCTCGTCGACACACTGGAGACTTCAATAACGTTGTCAGTGAGGACTTTGTTGACCAGAAACCCGACGCCGCCCTGTGACGGATCATCTCCCTCCCTGAAGTACATAAGATGGCCAGACTCCAGGGTCAGCGTGTCCTCGCCCTCTCTGCGGACTTCGCTCAGCCCAAGCACGTGCATCTTATGTGCTTCAGCTCCTCCTCGAGTTCAGCTAGATGCGAGTCGAGCCGTAGCGTGCGACCGTTATATGTCGCCAAGTTCAATGTTGTGTGGCGGCCTACCGTAGCCCGGAGATTCTTAGCACCCCCTGCCCTGCCGTAACCGAGACCGCCGCCTTGGCCTGGAATAGCAGGGCTACCGGGAACTGGGGGCCGGGGCAATGTTGCGTTTATCATGAATGGAGGGGTTTGGACCATAACCCACCACGCTGGTCCAGTGCGGGTTGGTGGGTGGTTTTGCCAGGGCCTCGTCTGTTATACAGCAGGACGCACCGCTTGCAGGGGAGGTTGGCTTGGGACTCGAAAGATGTTTTGTGAGCCCCCTTGCGTCCCCTTCCCAATAAGCTTCCGTCCCAATAAGCGCGTTGGGGCACCCGAATGGTGGAACAAACTACCAACAACAGCTTACTCAAAGAGGGTTGGTAATGTATCTAAGCCAAAACTTTAAGCAGTATGGATTGGAATCTTGCCATCAATAGATGCTCAGTCGCCTTGTACGACACGAGATGCTGAGTGTGATTGTGTCTCTTAAAACATTTTTTATTCTCTACAAACATTCCGCACAATATTATCTGTATCCGAAATTTAAAATTTTCACCACAATTCGTAATGTTGCCTGATTATTGAAGAGCTAAGTAATGTGGTATTGGTTGTGAGTAACCGTGATTTTGCAATAGCAGTGGACAGATCAGCTGTGATTCACAAAGGCTCCTACTTAAGAAAGCACTGTGACCCAAATACTCCTTATCCGATGACATCGTGGAATATTTAATCGTTGCATCAAATAACGCAATACCTATTTATATGTTTTTAAGGTTCATCATCATCACCAGTCCCCAAATACTCATTATCCTTATTCATTTATCCATGATTATGTATCGCACCTTTAATGATAAACTGAAATAATGCAAAATTCAAGATTGTTGGGAAAATGCGTTCAAAGTTTTGGGAGTACGACCCATGGTCTACGTTTTTGAAAACTAAAAAAAGAAGAAATACGATATAAAGATTTCAGCTGTAAGAGCGCTTGTAAGACATCGTATTCAATTCACGGTTTTAATGCGTTTTATGATAAAAAGTCAAAATCCGGTTTTTCACTTATTTCGGATTATTATTAAAGGTGCGGTAAGTTGTATAACGCAATAATTATTAATTGTTCTATTAACTTTATGGACTTGAAAAAAAGAATGGGATTTTCTTTATACAGTTTATTTTTTATAGAATGCACTTACAACTATAATCAAATCAATCTGTAAGGGCGCTTGTTTTAAGGAAACTAAGAAATATACGTAAATAATAAGCTATACATATTGAACTCCTTATAACTCAATGGATATACATACAGATTATTATTGAAATTATACCTACTGACAATAAATAAAGAATCATCATGTTTTTTATGTTTATTTCATTGATAGCTAGGCACATTATTACGAGACAAACTATAATTATTACGAGATTATTTAAAAAAAAAAATTCCGCTAGATGATAGGTAGGTTAAAAATCATCGAGATCTAATCCAAATCCAGTTTGACAAAAGACATACGACCCCAATTTGGGAGCAGAATTAAATATAGCAGACATTGAATAATTAATAAAATTATTTATTGTGACAAGGTGCTAAAGCGTTAATCTTCCACTGAAGCCGCACGTTTCGTTAAAAACAACACATAGCCATTTAATTAACAACTCCAGCACATTTGCCACGCCACGCGTGAGCCTAGCGTTAAAAGTGGGTAAGTCATAATTCCGTCGTATTAATTTTCCACATAACTAGCGGTTGTGAAAGACATCACTTGTCTATCAACACGCGCATATGGTCAGTAAGCAAAAACATAATATCGGTGTCAAATACTGTAAAGTACTTGTCTCACGATAAATAAGACCATGTTTACACTGGTATGTAAGAATGAAACTTTTACTTAACCACTTTGACAAAGAAAATAATGTCAGAAAAAATTAGAGTGGTCTAAATGCCACTCTAAATTCTTCTGCCCGGATTGCAGAGGACGCGGGTTCGATTCCCGCATCAAAACAAATTATTTTTAATTTTACAACATACTATGTTATATTCCCGAAAGGGTGGGCAGAGGTCAAAGACCACATACGCTTCGCTAATTATGTTAGGTCTTATGTAATAGACGACGATTTTTGTATTTTACTGAATTTCTTTAAGTGTAGTTTTTATTGCTACGGTGAAATCTAATAAAATTCTGTTTTCTACCGCCTAACTCTAGGAAAGTAATGTTGTGTTGTAGGTGAATATAGTTTTTGGTTAAAGAAAAAGACCCCTACTTCGGCGCAGTAAAGCTTATTCGATATACAGTTTCTAAACGCAATTTAAAACTTCTTGCGTTATTAAATTGTTGTAAGATACAGGCAATATTAAATACAGGCAGCCATTACAGCGTTTGTGTGTGTGTGTAGCAAAGCCGTTTATGGCAAGTTTCGAAATCATCTGACAGTAATTTGTTCTTGATTGATAGATAGTTATAAGTACAAAGATTTTGGTGATTAGAAAAAGAATTTAGAAAAAAATTGTGATCTTGAATCGAATCGAACCCGCGTCCGCTGCTATCCGGGCAGGTGCCTGACCGCTCGGCCACCCAAGACCCCTTGTCTTCAACCACCAAAATCTTTGTACTAATTTTTCTAACATTTATATAATGTTAAAATTAAAAACGAATAGTTATAAGGCTCAACATCAAAATCGAATCCCTAAAAATACACTATTCTAGGTTTGGCTCCGGACTGGACTCTTCCAAAGGACGCGTTTAAGCGCGAACAAGCAATACACAATACCAAATGGTGTAGCAGTTTCTGCATTTACATAAATGACGCCTATATCCCCGAAGGAGTATGCAGAGATGAATTAACAACCACTTTTCGCCAATTAGGTTAGGTGATCTATCGGGCGGTGACGGCAGAGTAGAATACAAATGTCACCACCCCAAACCTCTCCCGTGGGTGTCGTACAAGGCGACTAAGGATAAATCAGTGATGAGGATTGGGCAGCAGCGTTCCTCTTACACCACCTAATATACCTACTGCGACTTTTGTGCCCGATAAATGGCAATAGGCTCGCCACCTATTACATGGGACCTAATATAACTGGCGAAACGTGGGTGCTAGTTCACCTCTGCCTACCCCTTCGGGGATATAGGCGTGATTTATGTATGTATGTATGATCTATCGGGCACATAAATCAAATTTGTGAGCTCTACACCGGAACGTGTTTAGCCGCCCGGCTCTCACAGAATCTTACCAAATATAGATGGGCACAATATAGGGATTATCCACCTCTCCCGCGGGTGTCGTACAAGGCGAATAAAGGTTAAAACAGCAATTACTATTGGACATCAGCGTATCTCTTAGACCACCTAATAATGTAATGCGATTTCCGTGCCCGATAAAAGGGAATGGGCTCGCTCTACATGGGATTGTTGGGTGTTAATTCACTTCTGCCTACCCCTTCGGGGATATAGGCGTGATTTATGTGTGCACATAGGGATTAACGTTAAAATGCGCCACACTGATATTGTTATTCCACCCGTCGATAGACCACGCCACCCGCACGATAGATGGCAATATTTCGCTCCATATGTAATATTATGTGACTTGGAATGGTTGGTAATACAAGGGCTGGGGAATAAATATGCGTGATTATGTATGCATGTGTGTATGTGATGTCATATACAATATACATGCATACATCACTAGTGTGATTACTTTAATTTAATTGGACTTACTTTTGTTTGTTTATTTGGTTTTGTTGGTTAAAACTACTTTTGTTTATTTGGTTTTGTTGGTTAAAACGAGCATTAGTGATACAAACATTTGTCAAATTTTGGATTTCCATAAATATATGATTTTACTGAGGACCCATGTAGATAGATAGATAGAACACTTATTTGCATCACTTGTACACACACATCTAAACTTAAAACACCATAATTAAATCAAGTAAAAATAAAATGTATTAAAAATACCTACTTCAAACACTTTAACATACATTGCGTGTCACAGCGATGCAAACAGGCTAAAGCTCAGTGATATAATTGCCTGCTAAAGCAAAACATTGGTTTTCAGCTTCTGCCTAGGTCCCGGGTGCGAAGACGCAAAAACAAAAAATTTGGATGTGCTTTATTAAGAAAATATAATAAAATGAAAATGTCATGTCAAGGAATGTTGACTTGCTAATAGATATTTGTGAAAACCTACTAGTTTATCCAACGTAGCATCTGGTTATAGATACCTGTCATGTCTCCGATCAATTTCCAATCTTAGCTTTTTTGATATAAAGGTGAAAACTTATCGAGGCAATTCAGCTCGCGGTAACCCGACGGGCGGCTCTCGACCTTAGATATTTGAGAGGAAATGTGTGTCAGTCGACAAACGCCAAAGAATGAATTAGCCAATTAAAGAGAAATGGATTTTTTTTTATATTTCCTCGCGTATTGTTGGGTTTTGATTGCCAACGATCAACGAATATAACTAAATTAACGCTATCACGGTTGCGGGGAATGTGGTTATTGCTAACGAACGTTACATAAGGCGGTTAGCTTGTATGTATGTACAAATATGTAGGTAGGTTTTTAAAAAATAAACAATCGGTGAAGTGAAAGTTTGATTATTTTTATTTAGTTTCTCGTACTCACAAAAAAATTACGCGCTATCTTCCTAACATGATTGATGAATAAAATTACGATGAAAGATAGAACATATCTTTCTTACATCATTGATCAATATGTTAATATAGAAGGCTTTACTGGTCTAACTCATTTAAATTTACTATATGTACTTAGTAGTCAATTTTATTTAAAAAATCTCGATGGGTCAACCAAAATGGTCCCAATAAACAAAGTATCAAATCACATCCATCCTTAGTAAAATTTAATGGTTTCGTAGACCTATCTGTAATAGTCTCATATTCTTCACACGCATTTAAGTCAAATAAAAAGAGGCTATTGAATGCAATTCTAAGAAGATCGTGTCCTAGTAGCAAAGTTCAGATAAAACGCTAAAATTCTTCTGAGAAGGCCTTTTGGAACAGGTATAGAATCGGCAGCAAGATATTCATTAACTATATTGATTGACTCTATCGTATTAGTGTTGGACAACTCTGAAATACTTACCACTCGCCTGTAGCGTGGTTTGTTATATTATGTTAAAAGATACTTGTAATGTTATGTTATAAACAAGAAGAATTTTAAGTTTTCTGTTAATTTTTTGTGATTTTAAAGTTGTTAATAAAGTTTATTTCAAGTAAATACAACATGTTTTATTTGTCCGCTATTTGATAAGTAAGTCTGTTAAGATTTATTGATATTAACCGGCTTACCTAACATTAGTTTAGTCTTAAGATTTATTTATTTTAAACATTACCGGTGAACCAGCAGGTATTCTATACAATCCCTAGGAATTGTATACAATACCTAGGTAAAGTATGAAATGGACAATGATATTCATGATATTTCATACATTGCCTGGACGCCCCAGGGATTGTATACAATACCTGAATTATACACATTGCCGGTAACACATACACCAAATTAGTAGACCACCTGGAATCCCTCTACAGAGAAAATCTCCTTCACAATGAATAGATTTTCCATGCGCAACTAATTAAGACGTGGCGTCAGTTTATTTCTCAAAACTCTTCTATGCCTACGGTTACATACATAGTCGTCTACATAGTAAGAGCTACCGAAAACGACACGCATTGACTATACTAAATGAAAGTAGAGTTGTCTAAATTATCGAGAAAATGTCAAATGAAGAAAATGTGTGTATAGAACAAATCTAAACCGGTTTCACTACTTCTTCTTCCCGCCCTGTTCCCAGTCTATCTGAGGTCGGCGCAGTATGTTTGACGACTAATTACACTAAAAGAACAGCTAGCCCTAATGACGTAGCAGTTTTCCCTTAAATATATTGTAGGCAGGTACTAATAGAACTTTGAATAAGTCCTGGCATCGACTAGATGAGGAAGTAGATGAGAATAGACGAGGAAGACATAATATTTATTGTGCTGACACTAATGATAATGTTGACAGCATAATATTGATGGCGAATGTAGCACTGAAAAGCCACCAGTGAAAAGAACACCAGGCCAACAAGACGTTTGGAAACAAACTCGAAACAAGTTAGGAAACTGTCGAATTAAAATTTTAAATCATTCAAGAATAACGCGTTGAAGGATTGCTATCGATCCGGTTGGGTAATGGGCTCCAATGTGCGCTGTGCCAACACTTAAATAATGTTGAGCTATATCAATTAGCATTCCAATTAGCAGCAAAAAGAAGTGTAATACTCTTCATCGGTCGCGTGTGGAAGAATATTATGTCCAATACTTCCACGTTGATTACATTGTGAGGCAGGAAATTGACAATTTAATCATTATTTTGTTTCGTGGTAATAGTAGGACAGACGCGGTTTACTTGTACACATCAATGACGTAAAGCTAGTCGCAGTAGTGCTAGTCACCCTTAGCGAACATACACGCAAACAAACCCATGAGATAACAAGGTGACTAGTATAATATTGAAAATGATATAAATTAATTTGTAGCGTAGTAACAGAGTCGCCTTGTGGTGACAACAGAGCAGAATACAATTTTCACCCTCTCGCGGGTGTCGTACAAGGCGACCAAGGGTAAACACATCGATGAGTAATGGGCAGCAGCGTTACTCTTATACCAGCTAGCAATTTACGTACCAATAGGCATGGCAATAGGCCTTCCACATATTGTGGGTGTTGATTCGCCTCTGCCTACCCCTATATAGGCGTGATCTTGTAAGTACCTATATATGTGTCAAGAGTATCTGCTACACGGAAACGTTTTT
The DNA here is from genome assembly GCA_963931975.1 of Cataclysta lemnata. Classification (NCBI taxonomy): domain Eukaryota; kingdom Metazoa; phylum Arthropoda; class Insecta; order Lepidoptera; family Crambidae; genus Cataclysta; species Cataclysta lemnata. Next base: position 15,297,607 of record OZ008340.1, on the reverse strand, counting down.
CGCTACCAGGGTTCGAGACCGGAACTGTTTGCATGACATATCATGGTAAAGCTTAGTGCATCGCATGTTAGAATTTCTAACAACCCTAATTATTATCTACTTCTAAGAAAAATTGCCAATTCACAGCTAAAATATAAAAGAATGCATCAGGTACCTGCCTAGTATTTTGATATTTCCTAATGATCGCAATAATGAGTTTCAGACCCGACTAATGTGGTTGAAAGCCCTGACCTAAGGTAATCACAGGCAATTTCACATACCTACTATATAAGAGTCGTATACAGTGCCTAATTGCCCCTACACCACAGTCGACCTTGTATTTTAAGTACTAAGACATAAAGCTCAGAATTTAGGGCACACCCACTTTCAGTAGTGAATAGAAATCTTGACAATAAAAACAGTCCTATACACAAATATTAAACTCATTACGAACCTTTATTGTGTCCTTCTAGCAAATATGCACAGCGTTTTAAAATGGTCTTATTGAACATTAGGCGAATATAATTTTAATGGAATTTGTCATTTTAGGTTCAGAAGAAACAAATGACAGTCTTCATTCATTCATTCTAATTAATTGAAGGTCGTACGATTAATCAATTTCCTCTTGATTTGATTGTAAATAATATATGGACAAAATAGCAACTACGTTTTTCAAATACAATCATGCCAGCTAAGAAAAATCCCTTCGAATGTTTTAATCTTTGTTTTTCTGATATTGGATTGACTACGAGTAGGTAATTTTTAAATTTGTCAGTAAAATTTTGCTAACATTTATTAATCAAAACAATAATTTAATTGCGATGTGTAGATTCAATTTTTTTAAACCCTGTGAATGAACGATGCCGCTTGCGCAACGCGTTGATCGTAAGTGGCCGGATACTGAACTCTCTTCGCAGAAGCCATATATCGTCGGCAAATAAAGTAATAAAATTTCGAATATAATTATGTGAACTATTCGATTTTTAATTTTAACATTATATAAAATTTAGTACAAAGATTTACTGAAGCTTATCTGAAAGCACGGTATTTGTAAAAATATCTGCTTTGGAATGTTTGAAATTTATTTCTGCATTGTGAGGGTACCCGTTGGCTTACAACGTGAAGTGTAAAGGTTAGAAGAATTTCGGCAAGTTAATTAGTGCCTTGGTTGGCCGAGCGGTCAGGCACCTGCCCGGATAGCAGCGGACGCGGGTTCGATTCCCGCATCAAGACCATAATTTTTCGAAATTCTTTTTCTAACCACCATAATAATTAAGTGAGTTGAAAAATAATGGCTATGACCTTGATACCTGTCAAAAGTCGTGTGAAAACTGCAGCAGAAGGAAACCCAAAGCGAATATATAATACATAATATACCTTCCTAAACATAACCCGAACATAACTTGTTACTCGATTTTTATTAATTTAACATTTAAGTTTTATTATAAAGTTTATATTTGAAATTATACATATATACATAGATCGCGCATATCTCACACCACAGGGGTAGGCAGAGTACACTTCTTTCGACTTGCTACGACCCTTACATACTTCTTTCGCTTGATCCAATCTCATTAACGAATCCTTTCACCCTTAACCTACCCTACCTTCTCTTCTCTGTTATCAATTTTATTTCTATAGTTTTTAAGGTACATGTGTAATAACAGCCCCATTGCTTACCTACACAATTTAAGTACCTTCCAGTGGCGGAGCGTCCATATAACCCGATTCCCAACAGCCGTACCAAACGAGCGAGCATCATTACCATAATGCAAGTACAATACCATTTTATAAACAAATAAAAAAAATCCATCAATAAAATCTTATCATAACAGTATATAATTTTTACTGTGGCTTGCCTTACTTTTTTTTTCACGCCACGCCACTGGTACCTTCTGATTTGTATGATCTATATTATTGATGTTGTGTATTTGAAAATATTCGCTAATTACGTAACAATTTTATTTTATAAAATTAAAAATTATTATTCCCCAAGCACCAGCTAATCCAGGTTTTGCTACCATCTCTTTTATTTTGCATACGTTTTCTATGTGGACAGTACCTATACAAATATAACGAAACTGTCGTTTTGAGAGATGAGGACGATTTATTTGTCATAAGCATGCATTACGGGAATTGCAGTTGATAGCGGTGTTGAAAGGCAAGTAGTCCACTACACAATGGCATGGACAGCTATTGACATGGGGCAACTACAATAAGTTTAACATACATACATATATAAATCACGCCTATATCCCCGAAGGGGTAGGCAGAGGTGAACCAGCACCCGCGTTTCGCCAATTATGTCCCATGAAATAGGTGGCGAGCCTATTGCCATTTATCGGGCACAAAAGTCGCAGTAACTTACTAGGTTGTACGAGTATAAGAGGAACGCTGCTGCCCATTCCTCAGCACTGATTTATCCTTAGTCGCCTTGTACGACACCCACGGGAGAGATTTGGGATGGTGACAATTGTATTCTACTCTGCCGTCACCACACGGCCCTAACTATATAGGTTAGGTCTTTATAGTTGTTTACGATTCAGTAGACCCAAGGTCCGTTTTTATTACTTGTCTTGTTTAATTAACATTTTTTCATTGGATTAAAGTAATGTTCTCTTATAATTGCACAAGCACTATACATTTACACCAGAGGTTCCCAAACTTTATGTTCTCATAGACCACTTTTAAAATTTTGGTGGTTCCTTAAGACCCTCTTCATCTACACCATATTTCCTAAACTGTGAATATGAGATCTAACTATGGAATGTTGCCCAACCACAAATTAACAGTTTTCGAAAAAAAGTAAGAATTGAAGAATTGTTCAGACGTCATCAAGCCATCCACTCCCTTTTGATTTATATCATCAAAAGGGAGTGGATGGCTGATGACGTCTGAACGATATGAATGGAAGAGGAAACATACTGCGCTGACTCCAGATAGACTGGGAACAGGGCAGGGAGAAGAAGAAGAAGGATGCTGCTCTTATTGGTGGGTACCCTACCCTCTTTGGTCAACTTTTACGACACCCCCAGGGTGAGTCGGATCTGGAACATTTACGTATAATGTTTAGCTTTTTCATAGACACTTCTTCTCCCTGTCCTGTTCCCAGTCTATCTGGGGTCGGCGCAGTTTGTTTCCTCTTCCATTCATATCGGTCAGGCGTCATCAAGCCATCCACTCCCTTTTGATTCATATCATCCATCAAACCGTAAAGGTGCTAGTGATGAATGATGTATAGTAAAGAGACGGAACGGACCATGTCGAGAGACCGATGAACGAAGAGAGTGATTGGAATGACAACATTCCAATCCATACTGCTCAAAGTTTTGGCTTAGGTTTTACAGCCGGCCGCCTGCCTGACACCAACCCTCTTTGGGTATTATCTTCTTCATAGATACATTCGTTAAATTATGTATTCAGTTGAGGTATGCCATAATATGGATTTATGTGTCCACCTTCACTTCCTTAGTGCAAAAATGACCAGTATAATAAAAACCCTGCGTTAAGTTACTAACATTATAATGGAGATCTGAATAAAATGGTTTAAAAGTCACACTTCCGTTCTACAAAGACCTACAATTCTTCATTTCTGCTATACTTCAAGGGGTCTGGGTAAACTGGGCCTTCTAATATGTAAGTATACCCATTAGGGATTCAGGATACGGTCATGTGCTTCGCATTCAAATGATGACACACAAAAATGACCTTTATTGCAATCACATTACGAGTATAGATAGATACTGTCAGAGTTGGCACGTGTGCTCAGAACAATGGGCAAATATTAATTTATTGTAATTTCAATGACGTATTCTTGGACTACTTTGAATGGATTTTTACATACACACATAAATCACACCTATATCCCCGAAGGGTTAGGCAGAGGTGAATTGACACCTACGTCTCGCCTATTATGTTAGGTCCCATGTAATAGGTGAGCCTATTGCCATTTATCGGGCAAGAAAATCACAGTGCATCGCTAGGTGGTATAAAAGGAACGCTGCTGCCCATTCCTCATCACTGTTTTAACCCTTATTGCCGCACTCAGAGACGTCAAATAACGTTAATGAGTACATAATGTCAAAAACTGAGAATTCAAAACGCGTCGCTATTCTTTCCTGGTCTCGATTTCAATGAATTTTTTTCATACTAAGTACTCATTAAAGTTAATTGACGTCTCTGAGTGCGGCAGTTAGTCGCATTGAATGACACCCGCAGGAGAGATTTGGGTAGTGAGAATTGTATTGTATTCTGCTCTGCGGCAGAACAAAATACAATACAATTCAATACAACGGCAGACTGCCGTGACCACACGGCATGGATTTTTTTGCTATCATGAATAAGGGTTCCTCCCTAAGTAACCCGTCCCGGAGGACCCAGCATTAATTTTTATCTTGATAAACTCAATTAAAGTTCATCTTAAAAGTAGGTCCCATCAGCCATTTTTGATAAAATACGAGCATTAGTGACCTATCACGATGAGTCTAACTGCCGCTCTCAGAGACGCCAATTAACTTTAATGAGTACTTAATAAAAAATGTCAATTTAAACTAGCCGTAGACCAGGCAAGAATAGCGTCTAGTTTTGATTTGTCCATTTTTGTATGAAATACTCATTAACGTTAATTGACGTTTCTGAGTGCGGCAATTAGTGTTAGTTTTTGCAAAAATAATAATTATGGGCATAAACCTTAACATAATTATAAGTATTGAGAAATAAGCCTACAAACGTAACTTGACGATACGGTCTCCACGCAATTGCCTTCAGCCTCGAACCCGGGACCTCTTTACGCGTCTGACCACTCGACCAAGCCGGTCATTTCAAGTCTTTACGTTATAATCATTTTACTGCAACATAAGCTTAGTCGCTGTATAAAAGCGTATTAACTGCCTCATTATCACGAGGTCACGCACTGATTATTCGAGTTACTGACTTTCTTTTGTGCGTACTCATAAGTTATGCTCGCAAAGACAAATTTGTACTTGTTTTACACATTATATTTTAGTACCTAAGTTTGTAGATTGACTGACACGATTTAAGTGTTAAATTTCTATAGTGCTTTTACAGTGACTAAGTTTTTTGGTGATTATAAGTAATTTTATTAAGTGTAACACTCATTTAATATTTGTATCAATATCTTACCTCCACTCCTAGAAAGAGAAGTTGTCAAAAAATAACATTTTCACTTCTCATGCTCTGAAAGTGCTTATTTGTGCAGGATATAAGCTGCGTATCTACTCATAATGTGTCTATATTAAGGCAAAGAAAATGAGCCATGCAGCCAAACACAATAAGATATTCAGAGATAGAATTTGTTACCTATTTTATAATATTTATTTTAATTTATTTGCCTAATGTGTTTTTAAGACATTAAAGATATTAAAATTTTAATACAAGTACGGTAGGTTATTAAATTAATGTTAGAAAATTATTTTAATACTAGGCTGTATAGGTCTGTAGCCCAAGCCTAATATCAATGGGAAAAACAATTTCCTTAAGTATTCAAAACTGTTCTAATTTTAGTTTGAATTTTAAGTAATGTTATGATAAACTACTGTTTTATTTCCTCGCAATCGAAATGAAAAGCAGAGTTTCTAACTCGTCCACAAAACCATTTTTATCCTCGACATTACTATCAGTCTCGGATATAAATGATTCATTTTGTGCACTTGTTGGAAAATCTACTATTGTATTCTATTCTTTCGAATAAATTGGCCACATATCTGGGCCCCTAAAACCATCCATTCGTTCTGACGTCATAAAGCCATTGATTCTCTTCGGATTCATAGCATCCATCATACCGGAAAGGTGCTGGTGATCAATGACTTTGGAATTCGTACACACGCGACCGTAGTCGGTTGCCTCCAACATTCTTTGAGAGATAGCAATGTAAAACGACTTGTTAATAATATAATCCAGTAAAAAGGTCAAGCCAAAATAGCGGCGAACTTGACCCTGCAAGATAGGAGAAAGTTTTATTTTACACTACGAGAAAGGAATAGGTAGGCCGACTAATTGAACAAGCTTGTATATTGTGATGGGGGTCACATCGAATGACCTTTTCCGAGATACATCTCGAAAACTTGACTGTCAATGTCTTATGACTGTCAAGAGGCATCAACATGTGACTTGTGTGCAATTTGATACGACTTACAAAGGTAGGTACATACATACATACATACATAAATCACGCCTATATCCCCGAAGGGGTAGGCAGAGGTGAACTAGCACCCACGTTTTGCCAATTATGTCAGGTCCCATGTAATAGGTGGCAAGCCTATTGCCATTTATCGGGCACAAAAGTCGCAGTATATTGCTGGGTGGTAGGTATAACAGGAACGCTGCTGTCCATTCCTCATCACTGTTTTATCCTTAGTCGCCTTGTACGACACCCACGGGAGAGATTTGGGGTGGTGACAATTGTATTCTATTCTGCCGTCACCACACGGCTTAAGGTAGGTACTATACATTATAATCACCAGCCTTTTGATGTAACAAGGTTGGCGAAATGTGGGGATAAGTAGGCGTAATTTATGTATATGGGTATAACACCAAACAGGAGCTCGCTAGCGCGATAGCATAACGGGTAAACTAAGCAATGTCCTAAGGCCGGTCATTGGATGGGTGTGCAAAAATTTATTATCACGAGTTCCTCCGTGCTTCGGAAGCCCCGGACGCTTCTGCAGTCGTTAATACCCACCAACCCGCACTGGGCCAGGCTACGGCCCAATCTCCCTATATTCTTCTTCTTATTAGTGGGGACATTAAAAGGGCTGGTGATGATGATGAAGGAATTCCATACCTGAAATTTTTGGACATGCCCGCCGAACCTCGCTGTGCGCTGTTTGCCTAGTGTAGGACCGTCACAGTCAGTCTGGCCTATACAAACGAGGTCCGCGCGGGCATGTCTGGCGGGCATGTCCATGTAGTGAATCAAATAGCGAATCGTGTTATTAATTTATTGATTGGAATGCTCACAGAGACATCTAATTATGCTAATTCGGTGCTTACTTACGTATAGAGATTTGTTCAGATAATTTGAAATGACTATGAGGAAAACTTAGTTTGACGGAAACGCAATGTATGATATTCATTGGTAATGATCATTAATCTTGCAACACATTTCCAAATGGGCCAGTTGTAATGAAATCTACCTTGTTCGGTTGCTTTGAAGAATCATTTTCCTTGAGTTATGTATTTGTTTGACTAGCTTTTTTGGTGCCTTGTTTACTAAGCTAGCTGTAGCTTACTTAACATTTCATCAGAATAGCGTCTGCAAATCACATGTTAGTATGTAAATGTTGTATAATTCGCATATTTGATCCAGTTTATGGCTGTTACTGTGTTTAGCCATTATGTTTATTTAAATAGGTGAAGTTTAATTGTAGTCTCGCATCTCTGCAATCTCTTGTAATATTTTAGTGCAATAATTTTCGCAACCAATCTTCTTGATAATTATTTCACCATTAGAACGTCCGTTGCATTATTAGGATAAAGTCTGTTTTTTTTTACAATTATTGTCCTCAGTGACCAAAAATGGTGTAAATAATAAATCTTATTCACTTAAAATAAATTTGACAATTTTCTATAACAATGAAATTATGAATTCATCTAAATTACATACATTTTTGTAGTGTGAAAAAACAATACTTTTCTCGTCTCTCTCTCGCGTATTACTTACTCGTACATAATGTTGTATTTTCTTTTATGAATAACTGTAGAGCTGATTTTCTATGGATGAGTTATCATATATGTGCTAGGTTCGATGTCTTGTCGAGGTTATAGGTAGCGTAATAATTTCAATTACTATAACGACGTGTTATCGATATGACTGGAGAAGGTAATACTACGAGATAATACTATTTACCGTGTCGATTCTAGATCTCCTGGGAACACCAGGCATCACCTTTCTGATGGCGATGACTTAGTATATTTCTAAAATGCATGGAGAGGTAGATTTTAATTATAATATCAGTGTTGCCAACTCATTGGAATTGCCACTAGATCTGGTGGAGAATACGCAAGACAGACCTTTTGTTGTTAGTTTGAGAGATAGCCATATTTAGTAGTACTTGGTGGGTAACGGTACCACAATTTGGTGGATTGGTTAAAATAAAGTTGGCAACACTGATATTAACACCTAATTTGTGTTAGATTTTAACTCAAATAAAATATCAAAGAGAGATGTTCTTTTAATAGTTAAACAACTCGCATTAAAATCTCTGTCGCCCTTTTACTATAGGGTACGTATTCTGCTCCACAGTCACTGAACGGCTAAACCGATTTAAGCCAGCCTTGAAAAACTGCGGTATTTGAATTAAAACACGTACCTATTGGGATATTTGTGTTGCTTCATATTTCGCATACCTCAATGCTATATTGACACATGGCGGCCTCACTATTGAATAAAATTAACATGAATGCTTGGAAGTGTGTTCTTAAAACTGGATATTATGGAACATGGCTAATTACTAATATTTATAGTTAATTAATTACTGTCTTTTAATTTTTCCTAACACTTATAAAAATCGTAGTTTTACACGAATCTATTAATTTTAGCCGTGGTGACGGCAGACCAGGGGGCCTACCGCCTAACTCGATCGCTGATGATAGCTATATTGCAATGCACTGCTTACGGCTATAGCAACCATCCTGAATTTTTAGGCGGCACGGATTTTGTGCCAAATTCATACAAAATCATTCGGTGATCATTCGTTCAAAGCTATCGCTAATAGTATATTAGTAATAATAAGTCCATGCATCACATACAAGTTGAATAAGAAATAAAAATAGACCAAGCGTCTCTTTCGTCTGCCTTTGAGTGATGGGCTCATCGACTTAATCCAACAGTACTTCGCGTGCCTTCGTAATAGTAGCGACGAATATGCATGTCAACGACTTTGCGCTTTTGGTCAGTAGGTCGGTTCTATGTTGTTGGCCGTATTTGTATATTAATTTGATTTTTATTTGAACATTACATAAATGTGAGGAGCTCGCTAGCGCTGTAGCTTAGCTTAGCGGGCTTGACCTGCGATTGCGTAAGCTAAGCAATATTCTCTAAAGTCGGTCATTGGATGGGTGACCAGAAATGTATTATCTCGAGCTCCTTCGTGCTTATGAAGGCACGTTAGGCCGTTGTTCCGGCTGCATCTGCAGTCGTTAATACCCACCTATCCGCACTGGGGCAGCGTGGTGGGTTATGGCCCATTCTCCCTGTAGGTATTCTGGAATCCATAGGGAAAGCCTGTGCTCCAGCAATGGGGACATGTAAAAGGCTGATGATGATGATGACAGTTACATAAATAAATATTATGAATAACAAACCTAGGTTTTGGTAGAAGCTAATGCTTAAATGCAAACTGACACTTTTCATGCACATGAGAGTTAATAGCAGTGTTCTAATCAAATGGTAGAATTTAGCAATATTTTTTTATATTACGTACCACGTAACATCCACTTTAAACGTTTCCAATTATGGAGCAATTCTTTCGCCATTCTTAGCTCCAAGTAAAACAGCAGTAAGCGTTAGGGATTACATAATAATAAAATTGTACTATATCTGTGTTAAGTATTATTCGAGATTCAATTCTGCAATCAAATTTCAAAATTGTTCGGCAACAAGGATTGTTGTAGTATCTTTATTTAAAAACAGTGGTTCCCCAGGAATTTCATAAAGTGATGAATTCTAGTTGAATTTATGGCACTGGTTCAGTTAACGGAAGATGATAACATTCCTATATTGTTACAAAATTTATTACGTATAACAATAAATAAATTACATTTTTATGATGCCACACTTAATAAAAAAATTCAAAGATGCGTCACGATGAAGTCAATTTGAACTTGGAATGCAAGCGTAAAAACTCCTTTTTAAATTTGCGTTTAAACTTTTTTTTCTTTATTGTGTCTAATCAACACCTAACAAAACGCTCCAAGGTGCAAACATGACTTAGGAATTTGCGGTACACACGAAATTGTGTGTATCACGTAGTCGTTCATTATGTAGGTATGCGCTAATTAGGATTAATTACATACAAAATCATTATACAGCGCAAGTTTCAACAAAAGAATTTTGTAACGATTCATTTAATTTAATTTATGGCGTTGTATGTTGCTGTGGTTGTATCATGTTATCATCACCGCTCGAATCACCGCGCCTAGACAAACTAAGCATTTTTTTTCTTTTTTTTGATTAATGTTTTTAGACGGTTTTAATTTTATTTTACTGTCAATTTTATACATAATAATAATATAAATGTTAGTTCCTTGTATACCTGTCTCTTGATGTTCGATATCAAAACTCACAAATAGGGGAAGGTATATTGCCTATAACGGATGCTCTCTTGTATTAAATCATTTTGAAAATGCATTCTCGCTTGCTTCGTTGTGAGCTCCCTTACGGAGGCAGGCGGGATCTCAATCACCCACCTCTCATCTTGCGTTAAATATAAATCTATTGGGAATGAGATTTATATACGACAAACCCGTTTTAGGCACTATGCCTGCTTTGGGCCACTTTCCTCTACACCTTATACTATATTTGGAGAAGAACGAAAAGGAAAATATGTACATCATCACCTGCTTTTTAATGTTCCCACTGCTGGGGCAGAGGCCTTCCCTATGGATGGAAGAATATAGGGAAATGGGCCATAATACACCACGCTGGCCCAGTGCGGGTAAAATATGTACATAGTAGGGTAAATCGACCAAACAATGAACACTTCCTTTAAGAGTACACAATGCTTTGAGCTGTTTGTATGAGGTTAAATTATGAAAAAAAAAGCAACTGACACATGATTTTCTTTTGTTTCAGATCAGCCGAGATCATAGAAGCAGTTGTTATAAGTCAGTAGTGTGTGAAATCAGTTTTGGTGTAGGTGTGAGTGCAAAGATTAGTGAAGTGTCAGTGGTTGGTTTACAGGCGGCAAGATGATGACATTGTACAGGACCATTAAGGGGACGAGCACCACAAAGAGAAAGAAAAGAGAGCGCAGGTGAGAGAGAAATGTCACAATATTGTGAGGACTTCATTACTGTACATACATACATATATGTAGACCATAGTTATGTTGCCTAGTCAAAGTAACATACCAACAAAGATAACGAAGCTCGATAAAGCAAAATGTATGGGATTTGACGTAAGTCGTCGTGAAATCACGTGACCAAAATCGTTTTCGTAAGTTCCTAGTTATGTTGGTAGCGCAAGCTAAGACGCTGTAGATACCAAAGTAATATGGCCGATCGTGACGAACTTCGACATGTTATCGTTATGAAACGATTGCCACTTGGCTACGGGCCCTGCCGTTGATGTAGTCACGATGACGCTCCTGTACGGTGTGTAAAACGAGTATCACTATTAACTTCGATTTCTTTTACTTGTGGCGTCTATTAATTACTAGTGACTGATTAAAATTTAAAGGTGTTGCGTTGGGAATGGGGACGGCCTTCACATTCTAACCAGGTCTAGAGATATTTTACATACATACATACATAAATCACGCCTATATCCACAAAGGGGTAGGCAGAGGTGAACTAGCACCCACGTTTCGTCAAATATGCCCAGTACCATGTAATGGTGGCGAGCCTTTGTCATTTATCGGGCACAAAAGTCCCAGGACATTGCAAGCCCAGGTGGTATAAGAGGAACGCTGCTGCCCATTCCTAATCATATTCAGATTTATCCTTAGTCGCCTTGGACGACACCCATGGGAAAGATTTGGGGTGGTGACAATTGTATTCTACTCTGCCGTCACCACGCGGCTATTTTGAGATATTTTACTCGGGTATTATATCCCGGAAGAGGTAGGCAGAGGTAAATTAGGACAGGGCCCATGTATATTTGACGGCCGCTTTGGTCAAATGCTCAGATTGCTGGGCATTGGCCCAGAGGTCCCGGGTTCGAATCCTGGTAGGGGCAAACTTTGTGATGACCACAAATGTTTGTTCCCGAGTCATGGTTGTGTATATGTTTATATAGTATATTTTCATCATTTATATACATAATTATATTAAAAATATGTCCGTCATCTAGTATTCATAACACAAGTGCTTAGGCTACTTACTTTGGGCTAGATGATAGGTGTGAGTGTAAAAATATTTATTATATATTATTTATTAATAGGTGGCGTGTCTATTACCATTTATCGGGCACGTAAATCGCAGTATATTGCTAGCTGGTATTAGAGTAATGTTGTTGCCCATTACTCTTCGCTGTCTTTACCCTTAGTCGCCTTGTACGCGACTAAGGGTAAAGACAGGGAAGTTGCTGGAAATATAGGGGTGGTGACAATTGTATTCTGTTCAGCCGTCACCACACGGGTAATCACTGTTGCTTATAATGTCTAAGATTGGAATATGTCACATTCCCTATGTACCAGATGTTTTTCACACTGTATAATATTATGCATCCCCATTTTTGTTGTCTGTACATCTTCTTTTAAACCACACCTTTCTCTTATCGGTCTTATCACATTATTTAACATTCAACGCTCATTATTAATGATTTTTTCTATACATTTGGTATTTTCCCATTCGTATTCCACATTTAGTGTCGATATTTCAGAAAGTTAATGTCATTGACTCATATATAAGTACACTGAAGATACCTGTAAGATGCTATTATAGTGTGATCAATTAGGTAAATAAATAATTTTGGACTTAAAACTCGTTGATAGGTAAATCAAAGTAGATGTATGTATTTTGTATTTAACTTAAAAAGCATTTTAATAATTACATTATTTGATAGTCCTAACTAGCGACATCTATTAGCGCCAATTCGAAGGTCTCTTTGGAATGTTCGTTGAAATGCTTATGCGCATGGCCTCAAGTTGTATTATGTTGACATGACAGCGCTCCTGGGCAAGTGACTGTGGGTGGAACTTTGAGTGTGCTGCCTTACTTTTACTTTTGCTAGTAAGCAATGTAAGTTTACATAGTAGTTCACTATGTTGGCGATAGAGGGCGCATCAAACTAATAGCTTTTGATTTACAGTAACTAGGTAGGTAGGTACCAACGAAAAATAATTAAATAAATAATAAATTAATAAATCTTTATTAACAAAACTAAGGGCTAGAACAGATAACAATGGTTCATTGTTTTATTTATTTTGAAGGGTCATACATAGGTCCTGGTAAATTCATTTATTTATTTAAAAATTAATATACACACAAACAATTTATTTAAAGTTAAGGAAATTTACGACACATTCTTTGCGCAAATCAATTTTGGATACCCATTCTTGTGTAGTTTAAATTCTAGTGTTTTATTTTTAGCTTGTTATCCAGTAGATCAAACCTTTTGTCGGTACAAAGGAATTGCTAACAAGGAGGTCAATAACTCAAATAATCGATTTAAATCTGAAACTGACAGCCAGTCCGATTAGAAGTCCATCTTAATTACAAAACTCACTCAGTTTTAATAACTTCATTATCTTTTTGCGGGAAAGCAATTATCTAGCTTTGATCCGAGAACCGAACTTATGACACTATCCATTTAAAATGTGGAGATCTATGATTATTTAGAAGTAACAAGATTATTTGTTTCTTCCACTTGACTTGTGATTAGCTAGATGGAGCCTACGATGGCACTGTAAGAGCTATAATAGTACGGGAGCCCAAGAGGCTAAATGGTGATTTACACGATGGGATCTATTTCATTGTGAAGATTACATACATACATAAATCACGCCTATATCCCCGAAGGGGTAGGCAGAGGTGAATTAACACTCACGTTTCACCAACTAGGTTAGGTCCATTGCTAGGTAGCATAAATGTACGACACACGCGGGAGAGACGGGGGTGATGATATCTGTATTTTTCTCTGCCGTCGGCGTGTGAAGATTAGATGCCATATATAAAAATATGTAGGTACACTGTATTGAATTTATATCAAATACTAGTGGATACATACATAAATCACACCTATATCCCCGAAGGGGTAGGCAGAGGTGAACTAGCACCCACGTTTTGCCAATTACGATAGGTCCCATGTAATAGGTGGCGAGCCTATTGCCATTTATTGGGCACAAAAGTCGCAGTACATTGTTATTGCTAGGTGGTACGAGAGGAACTCGCATGAACTCGCATTAATGTCGGTTACTATATAGCCTTCCTCGATATATTATGGACTTTCCAACACGATAAGAATTTTTCAATTTGAGTCAGTAATTCCTGAGATTAGGACGTTTAACCATACAAACGCACTCTTCAGCTTCTTAACATTAGTATAAAGTTAACATAATAAAAATTTAGGCAGCTACCGCTATCAGTCTCCACGGTCGCTTTCGTGTCGGAAGTCGATTTGAGTCGAGTTGATTTAGCACTGGGCATACATAGCGACAGAGGTCTTGCTCCCTTGTAATCCGTCTTTCATCAAGGAAATCGGACAGGAGGTGTTTAACAACAGGTCTGCAGTATGTGTCCGTATCAAGATAGCGTAAAGTTCAAGGCAGTAAAAATAATAGCCACTCGATTGTTATTAATTAATTGTTACGGGTTTATCGGGTCATTGTTAATTTTGTTTTAGAAACCTTTGTTCCTGTTAATGTATGCATGAAAAATTCTCGCGTAGCAGCCTATATTTTGCATATTACAATAATAATTTTAGACATTAGATATTATGCAGTCGTTTAATAGGTAATATTTTACTACACGTATTAATGATATGAAACAATTGACTAAATTATGATTGAAGTTACCTACTAAAAAAACAAAACAAACCCGCATGACCAAAGTAAAGCGCTCTGTTCATTTTCATTAGTAATCCTTTCGCGGACCAAGAATTTCGGAATGATCGACTGGAATTACCAAATTGAAGGTTTAAAATTCAGAGCTTGTTCATTTTTAAGATTGACTGTGGGAAGGTCGGTTGTTCTCCTTGTTTTATGTCGACGATTTTCAATAATTTGAGCTATTTCGTAATGTGAATTTTAATAAGGTTACCTCATAATACCTACATATATAAGAAAAGGAATAATATAAATGAAAATATTTCTGTTTTGGGTACAGCATAATTTTTTAAAATATTATTACCTCTTTACTTCTTTTAGTATTTTTTTTTCAACTATTTATATTATGTGCAAATAAAAATCAAATAATATCTCATATTCTCCCTGCCCTGTTTCCAGTCTATCTGGGGTCGGCGCAGTATGTTTCCTCTTCCACTCATATCGGTCAGACGTCATCAAGCCAGCCACTCCCTTTTGATTCATATCATCCATCACACCGTAAAGGTGCTAGTCATCAATGAATGTATAGAAAAGAGACGGAACGGACCATGTCCAGAGACCGATGAACGGAGAGAGTGATTGGAATGACAACATTCCATTCTATACTGCTCAAGGTTTTGGCTTAGGTTTTACAGCAGGCCACCAGCCTGACATCAATCCTCTTTAGGTATGCTGTTGTTGGTGGTTTGCCTTCCACCATTCGGGTGCCCCAAGGTGCTTACTGGTCTACACCGGGCAATCTCCTTTAGTCTTACGACATCCATAGGATAAGTTGGCCTGGGAGCGAACAAATAACTATTCTACGTTATTTGTTCGCTCCCAGTCCAGCATAAAAGACTCAAATAATATTTCATATAATAAAAATTCATAAAATAAATAACCTATTGAAGTCCAAAAATTACGTAACTTATTCATACATACATAAATCACGCCTATATCCCCGAAGGAATAGGCAGAGGTGAACTAGCACCCACGTTTCGCCAATTATGTTAGGTCCCATGTAATAGGTGGCGAGCCTATTGCCATTTATCGGGCACAAAAGTCGCAGTTCATTGCTATTGCTAGGTGGTATAAGAGGAACGCTGCTGCCCATTCCTCATCGCTAATATATCCTTAGTCGCCTTGTACGACACCCACGGGAGAGATTTGGGGTGGTGACAATTGTATTCTACTCTGCCGTCACCACACGGCAGAGTAGAATACAACTTATTTAATTTATTAATTTATTTCATTAATGGTCTTCTGGGAGTGAACAAATAACGTAGAATAGGCCAGCCACGACTCATCCCATGGGTGTCGTAAAGGTCGACTAAGGGAGATTGCCCGGTGTAGACCAATAAGCACCTTGGGGCACCCGAATAGTGGATGCCAAACCACCAACAACAGCATACCCAAAGAGGGTTGGTGTCAGGCAGGCTGTAAAACCTAAGCTAAAACTTTGAGCAGTATAGAATGGAATGTTGTCATTCCAATCACTCTCTCCGTTCATCGATCTCTCGGCATGGTCCGTTCCGTCTCTTTTCTATACATTCATTGATGACTAGCACCTTTACGGTGTGATGGATGATATGAATCAAAAGGGAGTGGATGGCTTGATGACGTCTGACCGATATGAATGGAAGAGGAAAAACATACCGACCCCAGATAGACTGGGAACAAGGCAGGGAGAAGAAGAAGAAGAAGATTAATAAATTTAATTGCACCTTATTTTAACAAAGCGTATAGGCGTGATTTATGTAAGTATGTATATATTCAAATAAGGTCCAATTACATACACTCATGAATCGTCAAAAAATAAGTTATGCCGACGGTTCATAAACAACCAGCTGTATAATTCCATGGTTATAAATAAGTTAAAGATCAATTTTTATTGATATTTTTCATTGTTTGTGAAAACTAAATTATACATAGTTAGCTCTCATCATCGTCATCTAGATATGTTATTTCTAGGCATCATCATCTTGACGGCCGCCTTGATCGAATGCTCAGATTGCTGGGTATTGGCCAAGGGGTCCCGGGTTCGAATCCTGGTAGGGACAAACTTTGTGATGACCACAAATGTTTGTTTCCGAGTCATGGTTGTGTATATGTTTATGTAGTATATTTTCAACATTTATGTACATAATTATATTAAAAATATGTCCGTCATCTAGTATCCTTAAAACAAGTGCTTAGGCTACTTACTTTGGGCTAGATGATAGGTGTGAGTGTAAATATAATAATATATTATTATTAATCATTTTAAATGTGTTTAATTCTAAAATATGTTACTTTTGTGTATGTGGTGAGAAATAAACGATTCTTATTATTATTTTTAATAGGTAGTTGACACAACTTTATTTTAGTTCCTCTGCCTACAATACCCGCAGACTTTATTCTACGGTATGTCATATTTTATGGTTATGATATCAATAAGGTGAAAGCATAAAACACAGCCTCACAACAACACGAGAATCAGATAACTTCCTATCAGTATTTCCATCTTAATTCTCCTATTACTCCAAGGACATGATTTTCGTCGCAAGATCAAATACAATGTGATTATTTTTGTTCTAAATAACATTCAGTGGGGCGGCAAAACATACTGTATCTCCGTCAGATAAGGTCTAGTGTTGCATATTCGTATGAAGACGTAATAGAGAGTTGTAGAGCAAAGAAAATATGTCTTATTGGTTAATACATGTATGTGAAATTCAACAATGGTTAATATTGAGTGTTAAGTCACTTTACATGGTGCGAGAGCCATAAAACGACATATTACGATGTTTTAGTGGTTCGCCAATAGAAATTTCTCTCTGCCTAAAGAAATATTACTAACCACTGTCCGCTATTACCAGTGCGTGGTCACTTAAATTAGTCTATTACATACATACCGTGCTAGTGAAATGAGGTATTACAATAGAAAATTATACATTTACCTAAACTGTACTAATATTATAAGGCTGAAGAGTTTGTTCGTTTGTTTGGTTAGTTGAAGGCGTTAATCTCAGGAACTACTGACTCAAATTGAAAAATTGTTTTTGTGTTGGATAGTCCTATAATCGAGGAAGGCTATAGGCTATTATAATAACCGACGTTACCGTGAGCGAAGCCGCGGGCGACCACTATATTATTGACATTTACATTTACAGACATTTACACATTTATTGACATTTACAGGGCATCGACATGTAATTTTTCCCCTGAAGGAATAGGCATATGTGTCCCAGGGGTTAGTCTATTATATTTCTGATTGGAGAGATAATTAAATCTTTTAAAATCAAAGTTTTTTTAAAGTGAAAGAATAAAATATCCCATATTCTGCCGTGTAGTGACTATATTGTGCCGTGTGGTGACGGCAGAGTAGAATACAATGGCGTAGAGTAGAATACAAGGCGACTAAGGATAAATTAGTGATGAGGAATGGGCAGCAGCGTTACTCTTATACCACCTAGCAATGTACTGCGACTTTTTGTGCCCGATAAAAATGCAATAGGCTCGCCACCTATTACATGGGACTTAACATAATTGGCGAAACGTGGGTGCTAGTTCACCTCTGCCTACCCCTTCGGGGATATAGGCGTGATTTATGTATGTATGTAAGTATATTCCATTGTGACTTAAAAACCCCACTTTAACGCCAAAATTGTCATTTTAACTTGGGTTGGTAGGTTGTTATCACTTAATAGTCACCACCATTTATCACGGGACGATACAAGAGATGCAAACAGCTGACCGAATGCGTAGGCACAGTGTAGCCCCCCATCTAGTCTAGATCTACTTGCCCCGTTAAAGTGCAAACCATTGTTAGTTAAGAGTGAAACCGCTGAATTTATTTACACAACAAAAGTGCTACATATAAAAGTGCCTCGAGTGCGTTTTATCAATATCTTGCCATGATAACGATCTGCGATAGCAAAGTGCGCGTTGATTCATTTCGTTTGCACTCCGATTTATTTATGCACCGCATGTTATTGGACAAAAAGACTTTTATCTGAAAGCTCACGAGAGACATGAGCTATTACCATTTGATTTAAGTGAAGTACAGTGCGCAATGTAGTGGTAAAGGAAGTATAGAAGTGGTTGATCAGTAAAAAGTGCGACCTAATGACTGTTGTGTGTGTAAGGCACAACAAGATTAGCAAGCCCTCAATCACAATTGCAAAGTTTCTGTCAGTCAATGGTAAGAGGGATTGGGATTACAGCAAGGTTTTGTCTTAGGTTATACAGCTGGCCTCAGCCTGACACTAGCCCTCTTTGGGTATGCTGTTGATGGTGGTTTGCTCTACACCATTCGGGTGCCCCAAGGGGCTTATTGGTCTACACTTTTTGACTTTTACGACACACAAGGGATGAGTCGGGCCTGAGACATTCTACTTAATTTTTTCGCTCCCAAGCCAGCATGAAAGGCGACAGACAAATTTTAATATTAAAATACATAATAATATTATATGAATATTTTTTATACTATATGAACTACCATGACTCGATAACAAATATCTGTGTTCATTACACAAACATTTTGATCTCGGGATCTTTTGGCCGCCAGCCAGAGCGGCCTATACTTATTAAGACATACTGTTCTCAAGTGGAAATCTCCACATAAGACCTTTATTTTATTCACAATAAATATCAGGCTTTTTTTGTTAATTTCTTCCTGTATTTTCAGGAAAAACAAAGAGTCTAGCCCATGTACAGCCATGTTTTAGTATTTATTTCATATTAAATGAATTAATAAACGAGTAGAATGAATTAAGTGAATTTTACATTAAAATATGGATGTCACACATTTTAACGCATCTAGGGAGTGCTTGGCGCGAATTGAATGGTCAACGGGTTTTATAAAATAGACTGATTTCGGATTAATAAAATAAATAGTCAACGTACTGACGACAGTACTTTCGGTTTTATATATCTTCAATTCAATTAAAAAGCGTACCTACTACATGAATGCAAAAAATATTTACCTATCTCCAGATAGATACCAGTATCAAAACGACTAACAAATTTTTTAATTGCCGCCCCCTATCTACTGCGGCGGGTAATTGAACAAGGCATCACAGATAAGTTGGTCTAAGTGAGAATTTATGTTCCGTGATATAGTTGGAGTGCATAGTAGTTGAGATTAAGTTTTAATTCTTTAACCATTCGAACTATTTATGCACACAGCGGTGTACAGAGAATTTTTTTACCAATTCTTAATTAATTCAATAAATAAAAGAAACAAATTCCGTGTGCCGTTTGGTGACCCCCATTAATGTCGGTTGTTATACATATAACCTTATATAGCCTTCCTCAATAAATGGACTATCCAACATAAAAAATTAATTTTCAATTCGAACCAGTAGTTTCTGAGAGTAGCGTGTTTAACCAACCAACCAAACAAACAAACTCTTCAGCTTTATAATTATTAAGTATAGATATACGTGCCCGATAGATGGGAATTCAATTCGCCTCCTATATAAATCGGACTGATGGGGACCACTCTAGTAGGGAGAGGTCCTATGTAACCATGTAGGTAAGTCAATTACATGGGACGTGGATGTTAGCCCTTCGCGAAAATGTGTGATATTTATGTATGTATTAATGTATGTGGATACAAATTATTGGCGTCCATTCCTCGAGTGACCACTCTCAACAGAAACGTAGTAGTACTCAACGCGTTTTACTGCGCAAGCGCATCATAAAGGCCAGAACAAATGCGAAGCGGCGAGACAAAAGCGGATAGTGGCGCTTTCGTCGGCTTTTATAGAAAATTAAGTAACTTAAAGGTGCAATAATATTGTTAGCATATATGGTGGGCCTTAAGGGCGGTCCTGTGCCAGATAGACAGACGACCCGATAAGGGGGCTGTCTGAGAGCGAGATAGCTGCGTAGTTTATAGGAGGTTGCACGCACGGATAGATAGATGGACATTTTGTATAGTTATTTACGCACGACCCTTATTGAAATGGAAAGGCGCGAGTGATTTTTAGCGTTAGCGAACGGAAACTCGGTTTGGAATTGCGTGAACTAATTTTAAGGGTTTAAAATGGCATTTTCCTGTGAAAATAATAGTAGTAGGTATTTTTCTTACATTCACACTTCTAGTCAAAAGTAAGCAGCTTAGTGGTAAATAGTAAAACATAATGACCACGCCTGTTTATCCTCGAAGGCTTAGGCATAGTTGAATTAACACCCACTTTTCGCCAATTAAGTCCCTGTAATTCGTGTCATGTAATTCGTTGCGAGCCTATTGCCATATATCGCGTACATAAATCGCAGTATATTGCAAGGTGGTATAAGAGGTGGTGGTATGTGCCGTGTGGTGACGGCAGAGTAGAATACAATTGTCACAACCCCAAATCTCTCCTGTCGGTGGGTGTCCTACAAGGCGACTAAGGGTAAATCAGTGATGAGGAATGAGCAGCAGCGTTCCTCTTATACCACCTAGCAATGTACCTACTGCGACTTTTGTGCCCGGTAAATGGCAATAGGCTCGCCACCTATTACATGGGACCTAACACAAAAGGCGAAACGCGGGTGCTAGTTTACCTATGCCTACCCCTTCGGGGATATAGGCGTGATTTATGTATGTATGTATGTATGGTATGAGAGAAATACTACCGCCCAGTGCTCATCGCTATCTTTACCCTTAGTCGCTTTGTATGACATGACACCCACGGGAGAGTTGATGGTGGTGACAATTATATTCTACTCCGCTGACAACACACAACATTTTAGTTTAAACAAAATCAAATAAATCAAAAATATATTGTAAATAATTTATATCACTTACAGATTAAGAGGATTGTAAAGTACCGATACACGGCGAGAGTAATGTCTACATTTTCTTTTTGAATACTTGTCTCGAGCGGTAACGTTTTCACTCCCCTAAAACTCGTTTTTTTTTTAAAAAACTAGTTTTTTTTATATATATATATTCAGTACATCCTATTCTAAGTCTGTACGTTTTTTTGATTATTATTAATTAATTAATTCTTTTACCGTAAGCGATAAATCGTAAAAATAAAAACGTACATACGAAGCATACCTATCCAAAAATTATTAATATTGGACTATGTTTACGGGGTGAAAAATGTTATAGCTTTTTGTACTATTTGGTTCACAATCCTCTTAATCACAAAGTATAAATAGGCATACTTTTAAGGAGAACAAAGCAAAGAAATGCTGCTAGATTTAAAATGCTAAGTAACCAGCTTGAAGGATATACGACTAATTATTTGTACACTCTGTCTTTCGGCCTGGGAGCATGAAATCAAGTCTTCCCACGTCAAAAGGCAAAAGGCAACATCTCACTATAGGCTTATCCTGTGTTTGGTCGTGAACGATTTAATTAGACACTGTATACTATTCGGTTTTTTATATCCCTATCTATTTGTTAATTTTCTCTTTATTATAAGTATTTTTAAAACATGAAGATACACCTGAAAAGGTAAAATTTTGTTGTTCTGTCTATGTAGAAAGCAAATGTATCTGCTAATTTGTACCTAAATTTTTGTCTACAATAAATTCATTTCATAAATTCATTTCATTTCATTTCATATCTTTCTAAGTTTGGAATGTTGTCATGGCTGGTTCACCTCTGCCTACCCCTTCGGGGATATAGCCGTATTTATATATGTATGTATGCAATCATTCTCTCCGTTAATCGGTCTCTCGGCATGGCCCTTTCCGTCTCTTTTCTATATATTTATTCATCACTAGCACCTTACCGGTATGATGGATTTAATACATCAAATATTCATATGAATTGAAAGGAAATCATACATACGAAACATACTTAACTGCAGCGTCCTCAGATAAACTGGGAACAGGGGAAGAGGAAAAAGTCACCATGATGGTCTGCACTAAGTATTTTGTTAAATATCCCACGCAAAATGATTCACGCATAAAGTAGCTCTAGATATCATTTTCACATACTTCACATACTGTCTCGTACGAAACAGTCCGAAAAAGATCGAGATATTGATCTGGCTGTGCAATCATCGCCATAGGAGGTTATTAATTAAATTTATAAATAGTTGTTTAATACAGTTAATGTAAAGTTCAAAGTAGATTGAGAACATTTGTTTCGTTGTTACATGTATTGTTAAATGTACAAGGGTTGCAAACCTCCATTTTAAATTGATTCTTATCACACAGCGATAAGGAACAGAACAGTTTAATTCTGTGTGTAGAGTACTATCGGTAGTGTCTACATGTTCGATATTGATCGAACGCATGCTCAGATTTTTTATCCAAGTTTTATAACAGAATACGTTAAAGCTTTGAGTTTCACGATTACGATACGCATAGTTTGTTTTTTGTAGCAAAAGAAAGAAAGGCGTACGGTGACGGCAGAGCAGAATACAATTGTCAGTCACACACCCCCCCCCACCCCCACCCCCCATCTCTCCCGCGGGTGTCGTACAAGGCGACTAAGGGTTAAGACAGCGAGGAGTAATGGGCAGCAGGGTTCCTCCTATACCACCTAGCAATATACTGCGATTTGTGTGCCCGATAAATGGCAATAGGCTAGCCGCCTATTGTATGGGAACTAGGGAACTGTGGGTGGTATTTATATTGTGTAACTTATCTCCTAAGGTGCACCTCTGCCTAACAAGTGTGATTCATGTATGTTTTTATTTAGTCTTTTTAGTGAGCTTTTGCATGTATTTTGTTTAAGTAGAGTTATATGGCTAACAATTAAACATTACATGCATATTATTATTTAAATACCTAGTTATTTCCATGTGCGATACTTATAAATTAGGACTTATAAATGAGGAAGAGTTAAAAGGGCGTCTTTAGTATATAATATTTACTGACGTTGATTACATGACGATCCAACTAATAAAAATATAATAAAATACATTCCATAAAAAAACAATAAGGACAAATTTACAAATGTCTGAATTATGAAATGAATGCCGTGTGGTGACGGCAGAGCAGAATACAATTGTCACCACCCCCATCTCTCCCATGGGTGTCGTACAAGGCAACTAAGGGTAAAGGGTAGGACAGCAATGAGTAGTAGTGTAGTGGGCAGCAGCATTTCTCTCATACCACCTAGCAACATAAATTTGAACTGCGATTTATGTGCCCGATATATGGCAATAGGCTCGCCACCTGTTACATGGGACCGAACATAATTGGCGAAGGGTGGGTGTTAATTCACCTCTGCCTACCCCTTCGGGGATATAGGCGTGATTAATGTATGTATGTATGTATGAATTATGAAATTGGTGCTGATGCGACGCCGCAGACGTACGCTGTTGGCTTTTGCCTTTGAGCCAATAATTTCACTCAACGAATCCAGTCATAATAAAAAAATGTTTTTTTTTGTTTTTTTTTTTATGTCAAATCGTTTCTTCTGCCTTCTAAAAAGATTGGAAATACTGTCGTTTTCGAGCAAGGCGGTCAGTGACATTAAGCCAGTTACCTGTCCCAGGATTAGTCAATAACGGCGGGTAAATTATGGAAATCCAACGTCCCTTTTCGGCAAAACCCTTTTAGAATAATAATTCTGCAATTTGATAACGTTATTTTTTTATTTAGTTTTTATTTGCCCCTTGATTGATACGAAGGATTCGGAGTCTTGCGGCTAAACCATTAAAGAGGGCTGACTTATTTTTTTGCACTTTGAGTGAATTCTCAAAAAACGGCTTATAGTAATAGAGGGGGTTCTTAAGTCCAAAAGTTGGGAGACTATTCTGAAATGATATTTATAAAGTACAATATGTCGGTGACTCGCGAATATTCAATCTTGTTAAACCGTATACAATAGGAACGCTGCTGCCCTATCCTCTTCGCTGTAACTCTTAGTCACCTTGTATGGTCATTATTACTAGAAGATTAGGGGACGCCCGCGGCTTCGTTCGCGTTAATATCGGTTATTATATAGCCGTGTGGTGACGGCAGAGTAGAATACAATTATCACCACCCCAAAGGTCTCCTGTGGGTGTCGTACAAGGCGACTAAGGATAAAACAGATATGAGGAAAGGGCAGCAGCGTTTCTCTTATACCTAGCAATGTACTGCGACTTTTGTACTCGATATATGACATTAGGCTCGTCATCTGTTACATGGGACCTAACTTATTTGGCGCAAAGTGGGCGTTAATCCACCTCTACCTGCCCCTTCGGGGATATAGACCTGATTTATGTATGTATGTATGTATTGCCTTCCGCGATAAATGGACTATCCAACACAAAAATATTTTTCAATTCGAGTCAGTAGTTCCTGAGATTAGCGCGTTTAACCATACAAACAAACAAACTCCTCAGCTTTATAATATATTAGTATAGAAGGACAGTAGGTACAGTTAGAGTCATAAGCTGATTAACAAACTCTTAGCATTCCATAGATTCCATAGTTCCATAGTGTGGTAGAGAGGGAACAAGCTCTTGGGGTGACCCTTTCACAACATGTCAACACTTACCTTCGCCAAGACAATGTCAGTGACTGCTGCTGTTCATTTTAAAAACAGAATTAAAAAAGCAAATTTTTTCAACATTCCGATAGTAAATTGATGATACGAGATCGTTTTTTGCAAGCTAAACGTTATTTTGGATGAGTTGTCCGGAGCGCAGATATGTTTTACGCCCACGCAAGTCCGTATTCCGACACCAGTAAGGTCCAATGTAAATCTTTTTTACTGTAAAGTGGTTTGCGTGCTGTCAGGTGTAGGCAGTAGGTACATATTGTCGTCTGTTAACATCGCAATCTGGTTAATTTATCTCACAAGATGGAGTGGTCAATGCTGCGGACTTAAAACCAACCAAATGGATCGCTGATTCATGTTTGAGTGAATTTGGTTTTTTAAGCTTTTTTTTGTGTCACGAAGTGTGCAAGATTTAATTGCTATTTGCTTTGGTTTAACGAAACTGGGAATTATTAATAATTATTGCGAATGTGGATCAATATTTCACGTATATAAACGTTATTATACGTTTAAAGTAAATACGTACTTAGGTCGGAAAGCATCTGCATTTGAATGTTGTAATTTTTCTTTATATATTTATTTTATCGCTAATGATGATCAATATTTTATGTATTTTAAAGGTATTTATTTCTTTATTGCAAGTTTAAAGCGAATACATAAGTCGTACCTAAATCATTTAGGTTTGAATGTTGTCATCCTAATCACATTAGCACTTTTCACGTGAGATGATATAGATAATATGGACTTAAAAAGCTTGATAATGTTTTACTGATACAATGGAAGAGGAAATTTACCGTAACTGTGCCCCAGCAGTAAGATCATTAAAGGGCTGGTAATGATTATCACAATTATTTGTGTCAATATCATATTTAACTTAGACTGAAAACATCTATACTACAATATAATTATTATAGATTGACGTTTTCAGTTTCTAATTACATACATACATACATAATTCACACCTATATCCCCGAAGGAGTAGACAGAGGTGAACTAGCACCCACGCTTCGCCAATTATGCTAGGTCCCAAGTGATAGGTGGCGATCCTATTGCCATTTATCGGGCACAAAAGTCGCAGTACTTTGCTAGGTGGTAGGTATAAGAGGAACGCTGCTGCCCATTCCTCATCACTGATTGATCCTTAGTCGCCTTGTAAGACACCCATGGGAGATTGGGGTGATGACAATTGTATTCTACTCTGCCGTATTTTTCACGGCCAGTTTTTAATTCCTTTGTTTTTTTAAATAAAATCTAGGTGTTCATTCGTTTGGCAAGATAAGACGCGGTATGGCTGCGTCGGTGTTGTAAAAGCGCATCACAAAATGTTTATTTCGCGCATAAGTCTCGGAGTTTATCACTTTTATGGCCCATAAAGAGATATTTAACCGCGTGTTAACATTTTGCCGGTGAACATTGCTTCTCAGTCCCTCTCCGAGTGAAATATCGAGACAGATATATGATACGGGTATTGTGTCATAAGGGCAAACTAAGTTCAAAAAGGTATACAATATAGGTAATGGCTAGAATGGAATAATTTATTTGCGACTAATGAGTGCTTAATGCTATCAAATTTATTCCAGCTCGTATGTCATTGTTGAAGCTGAAAAGAATTTCAACGACAGACGTACTGATCGACTTTTTAACTGCAGGTATAGGTGATTCTATAGCAATGTGACAGATTATATCAATGGGGCATATATTACAGAAACATAAAATGAACATTTATGTAGAAATCAGAATATGAGATACACATAGGCACAGATCGGTGATAGATGCAAATAAAACATAATTTATTATAAGACAAAAACAGTCTTCAATGTTACCAACGATCCAATTTAAGATGTATGTATGTAAAGTAAAGTATAATGTAAAGTAAAGTCGTAAGCATAACTTTAACAAACATCTTTTATATGAATGTTTATACTTTTAATTTTGTCGAAACTTAGTAGTTATATCTCTTTCTTTGCGAACAGCATATTATTATGATGACGCCACACTTACTTCACTTACGACCTGTTGCGTAAAGAAGTAATCTGATTACTTAATTATCTTACGATTTAACAGTTAAATGCCGGTTGAACCTTTCAAAAGCATTAAAACACATTCTTTTTGCAACCGAATAGAGCGATCATAACTGGCATTTCGCCTCACCTATGAACTTTAGCCTGATTGTAATAAGGTTTTGTTTTGTTTGTTGCAGGTAATTGAAACGTGCGGTCGGAGGCGAGCCGCGGTCGTGACTTAGTGTTTCGTTTTTGCCTAGCGCGTGCGCCTGCGCTTGCGTAATCGGTCACATTAAATAACACCCCCTTTCCTGTGATATATCTAGATCTACAAAAAATATTTTGTTAAGAAAAAGTTCAAAAAATTCAAATTATAGTACGCAAACCAAGACGCTAGTTAACTTGCCGAAATTCCTCTAAACTCATCAACCTAGCCCGTTTCTAACCACAATGTAATATTTTTTTACATTTATATGTCTAATGTTTAAATAAAATCGAAAATAGTTATATCTACAATATATCAAGTAACTTCTAGATAGATAGACCTAAATTCTAGATCTATCTATCTAGAAGATTGTTGCTATTTCATATTATCATCATCATCTTTCTGCCCTGTTCCTAGGTTATCTGGGATCACCGCAGTATGTTTCCTCTTCTTTTGATATCGGTCAAACGTGATCAAGGCCATCCATTCACTTTTGATTCATACCATCCACCACACCGGAAAAGTGCTAGTGATGAATAAAATGTATAGAAAAGCGATGGAATAGATAGACTATGTCGAGATACCGATGAATGGACAGAGTGGTTGGTATGACAACATCCCAATCCATGAAATGAACAGTATTGTTCAAGGATTTGGCTTAGGTTTTACAGGCGTCTACCTGTCTGGTACCAAGCCTCTTTGGTTAGATATTTTTTTTAACCAAGCAGGTACCTAAACGCACTGTTTTATTGATATAATATATAGCGAAATATAAAAACGCGCGTGCTTGTAAATATTTAATAAACACGTCTTGGTATAGAATTAATAATTCTAGAAGAGTTCAGGTTTTTGTTTCTGACTTTACTTTATTGCATTGTATATGTTGTACATTATGCGTCACCATAAACATTGCTTAAATAATATGAAGCACTATAAATAATTTCTCTTAAATCGAAAATTATATTGAAAAGTACTTTAGGCAGTCAAAAAGAAACCTAATATGTACCAAAAGAAGGTACATTATGGCAATGCTAATTGTTTACGACACTATTCCTCGTCGCCTCCGTTCATAATTCCCGAGGACAATGTAGATAGTCCAGTTACCATTATTTGTACACTTGCACGCTTCTACCAAGCACATATTGTAGTCCAAGAGAGCGGCATTACCATACGATGTTTCAAGTTTTATAGACATTGAAGTATTTAATATTGTATTTAAATGGACGTTCATTAGACAGATTTTACTTGTTGTGGTTTGGACGATCGGTGGTAACAGAATGGCTGATTGCGTACGACGTACGGCTCTGAAAGTATTTAAAAAAATATGGTACTTAATAGTTTGATAATAATATTTGATACATTTAGATAGAGGGTCAAATATTGGACATAACAATATGAAGCGAGTTTATAAATTAAAAAATAACTAATAAGAAACGAGTGATTAAGATATTATAAAACGCAAGAATTTTTGTTATTGATTTTCCCAAGCAAACTTCTGAGATAACCATGTTAATTTAAAAAATGTATTGTTTAATAGGGTTTTTATTTTTAAATAGTTATTTGTTGTACGTGAGTGCAAAGTTGTTTTTTAACCGCGTGCTTAATTTTGATGACCGAGCTAGCGAAGGATTCTAAAATTGAATCACGAGCGTAGCGAGTGGTTAAAACATTAGAATCCTGAGCGATAGCGAGGGAATCAAAAGAGCACAAGGTGAAAAATCTTTGTATTCGAGTGCAACACGTAACCATCGCCCCCCAACGAGGAAATTGCAAAATACAAAAAAAATAACACAATCACAACAGTTTCTGTTTTCACCCAGAGACGTCCATAACACCCTCCCATCAACCCAAGCACACTCTCAACACCCACCCAGAAACACCCAGAACATCCACTCAGACAGATCCACAGCACACATCCATCCATCCAGACACACCTACAGCATACACCCATCCACCCAGAAACACCCACAACATTCACACCCACAATACACACCCATCCACTCAGACACACCCAAAAAACACCCATTTACTCAGAAACAACCACATCACACTCATTCACCCAGAAACACCCAAAAAACACCCAATCACCCAGAAACACCCACAAAACACTCAGAAACACCCACAAAATACCTATTCACCCAGACACACCCACAACATCCATTCAGACACCTACAACATCCACCCAGTCACACCCACAATACTCACCCATCCTTTCAGACACACCCACAAAACACCCATTTACCCAGACACACCCAAAAAACACCCATTAACCCAGACACACCTCTAACACCCACCCATCCACCCAGCCACACCCGCAACATTCATCCAGACACACCTGTAAGTACCTAATATAAATTTCCCTAATGGAGTTCCGAGACGGTCAATCAGCTTGAGTCAAGCACGTTGATTTTCTTTATGTTTTTGTTCCGTTGCTAGTGTAAACAAATCAAACAGACCTAAAAAGCTTTTAAACGCTTGACTCAAGCATCAAGCAAGCGTTGTAGACGATCAAAATGTTTAAAGCAAGATGACGCCAAGCTGATTGACCGTTACGGAATTCCTAGGTTTTAACAAATTTATGACGTGAAAAGAAAATGGCGCGCGCAAAGCAAATTACAAAAAAAGTACACCAAGAAGGTTCCGAGTTTGAGTTTTTAACAAATTAAAATAGGTTGCATGATAATTTCGGCACCATGGAGGTAGAAATAAATAGGTATAATGATGTTTTGAATTCACAAACTCATTGCACAGGATGTTCTAAATTCAAATTTACTTTATCCTCTAGATGATAAAAACGGCTTTTGCACTCAGATATCGAAGAGCAAAAACGCTATTTCCGAGATGGTAGGATGAAAAGGTACATTAATGAGTTCCTAATTTGTCATCTAGACGAATTTTAAATGAAGTTCAATATCTGATTTTTATTCAATGGGTTCCCTGTCTCCGAGTCTACAGAAGACAGTAGACTCGAGCAGTCGCTTACTTAAATCACGAGAGGAAAGATTTTATTGCCGCAACGATTATACGGCTCGATTTCGGTATCGCTCTAACTTGAATTATATCGATATATTTAGCTGCAGCTTTATCTACCTGCATCCTGGTCGATTAATGAAGAATCGATTTATTTCGGTACGTGGCATACGCGGTAATGACCTTGACGATAAATTCCTACATAAATCTGTAAATGTTTTATACTTATTTGATGACAGTTTCAATGTTAATACTTCGATTTGTTTTGCGTTAACTATTTTAATCTGTTTACACATTAAAGATTATTTAAGTATTTTAAATACCTTCTGCAATTTGTTTAAGTACTTTAATTAATGATTTTATTATGGAATAAACATAAATGTTGATGGATGTCGAAGTAGAGGAAGAACACAGAAAAGATGGATGGATGTGATGGATGTGGAGATAAGTCTGCATAACAACACCCCTTTGAGACTCGCACACAACGTCACAACATTGTGTCCAAAATAATAAAATCAATTAATAAATATGTATATAAAATCCTTTCTCAAAAAACGCGCTCGTTGACATAAACTTTTAACGGAAACCTTTAAGCGCGGCTGCACAATAAGACCCCATCAAGATTCGCACAGTGCAACGTCACAACGTTGTGTCCAAAATGGCAATAAATAAAGCGGGGTGCGCTGGAATAAATCCGCTTTATTTACAACTGGGCTAGCCGGCCGGGTGACAGATGGCGCTGAGGTGCACACATCTTGTAATTGTATCCTGTAGTATTGCTGCACGGAGGTCCCCAATATGAGGCTGACTATATAATAGGGACGGGCACGTTGGTTTGTTTCGAATTCATCTTGCAATTTAGTTGGATAGAGCTCAGATCAGACCCCGTATTATGTAAGCCGATTTCAGTTGCTTTGGTCTACAAACTCTAAAAGAAAAACTGACTGAAAAAGAAAATGAGAAACTAAGGCCCGAGTTCACCAACACTTAAACAGGTGATTAGTTTTTAACCGTCGGATTTTGATATTTTACCGTATGGAAGAACAGTAAAAAAAAGTAATTTTTTAATCAGTTGTTTTACGCGTTGGTGAACTCGGGCCTAATTGGTCTGGCTTAATTTTCTTTGAAAATTTATTGATTTATTTCTTTGTATATTCCATCTTTATTCCACTGGTAAGTAACCGACTTAAAAACGTTAAAATGCACCTCTTTTCCCAAGATATAATAAATACATTTACATTTTCTCATTCCACAATACAATTTTTCGATCCACATCGACATCGAATGGTTTTACCTAACTTATTATTATACCGTGTAAAATACCTTCTCAGTATACTCTTCCATCCGAGACTTGTGCCTCAGCAAATGGCTGGTGATGATGATGATGTTGAAGAATAATACCTAACCTTAATAATAATAATAAAATAATATAACAATTGTTCGTTCTATCATGGAAATACGAGTAAATTGCAAAATCTACGATTACCTACAAGTGAATTCACCGAGATAAACCACTCCAAGAGTATAGTAGCAAACCCTTTGGACCTTACCAATTGTTCGACCCCGGCGTCCGACATTGAATAAAATGAATACAATTTTGTCCACTAATCTTTTCAGCTATAAACAATTCAATCCACTTTATAGCCGTGCCCGGCCACTATTTATGCAAATATTAGGCAGAAAGTTTTATTCGCTTGTCAAATGGACGTCTCCATTCGGTATAAGGGCTGAACAGCACCGGGGTTGGGTTTCGTCATTTGTTTGCAAAAAACGAATGCCCATTGTCCATCAGCCAATGAATGGTTATGCTAAACTGGGCAAGTGACAATCCAATGCCTAGAAAAAAAAATGTGCGCTTATTGTATTCAGTGCTTCATTCAACTGCCTGTGTTAGCTGCGCGCGCGCAAGTTTACTGTTGTTAGAGGCGTGTTTTGCTCATTCACAGAATGGTGAATTGTGTTTTTTTGTAAACCTTTCGGGCGTTCTAATGTTAGCGAGCCTTGCGATAGTGGAAACTGAATTTTCGGATTGGGCGGAAATTCGTACTGTCGGCGGCAAAAGTGGATGATCAAAATTGGTCGTTCAATACTAATTATCGTTATAATTTGCTACACAATCCATCGTAACTCATAAACTTCGAAAAAATATTGTCCTGATGCGGGAAACTAATTCGGGGACACTTAATTAAACTAATTTAAGACAGCAATAAGTAATTCAGTAGGGCAGCAGCGTTCCTCGAATATCATCTAGCAATGAGTGATTAATATACTACAAAATCATTCGCTCATCCATTAAAACATTAACACTTTCGCATTAGAGATATCAACAAGAGAGATGAGAGTTGTGAAATGACGAAGCGTGTCGTTTGTTGTAATACTCCGCATTTACAATGTCGCGGGGCAAAACCGATTCGAATTTCCATAAACAGCGCAATACACCTTGCGTGCATTGAGATCTCGGTTAGGAGCGGCCACTCCCACTGCTGGGCGCCGCGTCCATCCGCCGCGGCCGGCTGTACATCACGACCTACACGCGACAATGCGCGTACACCCTAATCTTACAGTGGCCTTCGTTTCCATTTATTTTTGGGACTGCATTTTCTCTAAGTAGATTTGTGACATATTATTTCGAAAAACAAATGATCATCTTCAGACGATCGTTTGTTGAAAAACAAATGATTATCTCTTTCTTCCATTTCAAATGAAAATTTTATTTGAAAATGGAAGTGTTAACAAAAATGTTCTTACAAATTATATTTTTTTACACTATAATTAAAAATAACCCGCGAAGTCTCCGAATTTAAAAGAAAATGTTTCCTGAACCAAAAAAGGTCACATAATATCGTTAAATAAGATTTTTATCTTTTAAATCAACTGCAAAATGTCCATGTAGGGGAATATCGCTCATAAGGGTATTAAAACTAGTATACTGCCTTAACTTAACGCGCTCAGCCTACGATTCCATAAGCTAAGCAACCGACCAATTAAAAAAAATATCTCGAGTGGTTCGGAAGACACGTTAAGGATGAAAATTTTAGGTAATCGTAAGTGTATTGTATGTAATTGCTTTTTGTACATCTTCACACTACCTACTTCACACTGCCTACCTTACAGCACCTCAATTTCCCTTTTATATTATAGTAAATAATTAATAATGCTAACTTTCGAACCTAAAAAAATATCAATTTAAAAACATATCCTACTTTAATAGCAAATGCTGTCACCCCAACTGAACGGCGCACACTATAAATATGAGATACGTCATCGCGCAGCGCATTGGCCGAAACGCGCGAATCGCGATATCGTTTTAAACGTCATAAATAACGCTAGTGCGGACGCGACACCTACTTACTTACGATGCACGATTCAATTTGTGTTGATGACGCTATAGTGTAGGCTTTAGATGTAGGCGCGTGTAGGTTTCATTCACTGTTTACTTTAATTGTATATTGCGTCCGTCCATCTTTGGTAATGTAACGGCTTTGTACATGCAGTGTCAGATACTAATGTCGATTCAGTAACAGGACATTACCAGTCCACAGCTGTGTGGAACGTGAAATGAGAAATCACACAAAGTGATAATCAATTTTGGCTATGGCTTATTTCATAAGGTAGCAACATCTGCTAGCGGTATTAGCAATGCCACTAACTGCCGCACTCAGAGACGTCAATTAACTTTAATGAGTATTTAATGACAAAAAATTTCATTCAAATCTAGACCATAGACCCGGCAAGAATAGCGACTGGTTTTGAATTGTCATCTTTTGACGTTAAGTACTCATTAACGTTATTTGACGTCTCTGAGTGCGGCAGTTAATCTCTAAAAATTAACCTTAC
Organism: Cataclysta lemnata; assembly: GCA_963931975.1. Taxonomy (NCBI): domain Eukaryota; kingdom Metazoa; phylum Arthropoda; class Insecta; order Lepidoptera; family Crambidae; genus Cataclysta; species Cataclysta lemnata. The sequence goes on along the minus strand of OZ008340.1, from coordinate 15,263,482 downwards.
TAGTCCAGATTCAATGAGCGAATATTTTAAGTCTAAATTTTCACTAGGATTTTATTGAAAAACGAAGTGATTCATGACGATTCCCACTAATTTGAGTTCACATTATTAAGCAGAATATTTGCATAAAAATTCTCTTCTATTTTCGAGTTTCATGTCGAATGGTGAATGGAAGTTTTGTTAAGATAACTAGAGTTATATTATGTATGGATGTGGATGGACCTGGAATGAGAGGAAGACCGAAGAAGCGATGGATGGATTGTGTGAAAGATCATAATATGGGGAAGAGAGAAGTTCATGCTGAGCTCACGTCTTATAGGAAGAGAGTGGGGAAGCCATGTTGTGCCGAGCCTACTTAAAGTAGCAGGGAGAAAGAGTATAAATAAAAAAACCTAGCGAAAGCTGTCACAGGGATTTATGTCCATCAAACTACCAATTAAGCTAAGCAACTTTGAAAGAAGAATTCTCCAAAAGCGCCGTTTGATTCGGACAGTAAGAAGGCTTTTCTCGCCTTCGCTTAGCTGTCAAATTAATCAAGGATTTGACTCTCGGCTCGGGAACACTGACATGAGTTAAGGGTGGCTTATTCATAAATCTGATATAAATACACAAGGTGCCGTTACCTTATTATTGCATCATCGGGTTTCGGCTGTGGAGGGTACTATTCTGATGCGGGAAAGCGAGCGAAAGACGATCGATCAATAATGCTAAGAAAAATATTTTGTTTTTTTTTAATATTAGATTTCAATTTAGGGCTACAACATGGTTAATAGTTTATTGAAAACTCTCAAATTTCTTATAATATTTTAATATTTACATGATGACAGGTGCTCCATGACTATTTGTGCCTGGAGTGTAGATGTTTAGGCACGTAAATGTATTTTTGACGTAAAAACATGACATTAAATTATTAATCGATAATAATAATTTATTTATTAATATTTTTTACATGGGGCAACCCATTTAAAAATTAAGATAGTACTTGTCAGTGTTGATACAAATAGCCTCGCTCCCTATTACATGAACTGAAAATAGTTGGCGAAACGTAGGTGATAATACATTAATACACAGGCGTGATATAAGTATGTATGTTGGTACAAATAGTGTCATTAGAATCGAATATGATTAATCGGACAGACATACATGCATAGATACATAAATTACGTCTGAGGTGAATTAACACTCACGTTTCGCCAATTATGTTTGGTCCTAGTAATAGGTGGCGAGCCTATTGCCATCTATCGGGCACGTGAATTGCAGTATATTGCTAAGTGATACAAATATAATGCTGCTGCCCATTACTCTTCGCTGTTTTAACCCGTAGTCTTAATCGCATCGCTGTCTTAATCGGACAACGAACCCGTTAAAAATAAAAACCATCCAGAATAGTCCCGCTCGCTTTCGGGAGACGTCACTCAGCCAAGTACTGTTACGTGGCGGGCATCGCCTGGATTTACGAGTAGCCTCAGCGGCGGCCGGCGGGGTGCCTGACACACTTACCCGGGATCGGGTTACGGGACCCTTTGGTGTTTCTTAATTGTTCACTCGCGTATTTGGGGCGTGGAGAGTGAGGAGCTCGCTAGCGCAGTGGCATAGCGCGCTTGGCCTGCGATTCCGTAAACTAAGTAATGTCTCTAAGGCAGGTCATTGGATGGGTGACCAAAAATGTATTATCTTGCCTGACACACTGTGCCCGGGATCGGGTTACGCGACCCTTTGGTGTTTTGTAATTAATCACTCGCGTTTTGGAGGGTGGAGAGTGAAGAGCTCGCTAGCGCAGTGGCATAGCGCGCTTGGCCTGCGATTGCGTAAACTAAGCCTCCGTGTTTTAGTGGTTCGCCCACCGGAATGTAGAGGTGAATTAACACCCATTTTTCGCCAATTAAGTTAGGTGCCATGTAATAGGTGGCGAGCCCTTTTCCATATATCGGGCACATAAAACGTAGTATATTGGTAGGTTGTATGAGAATGCTGCTGCCCATTACCGATCGCTGTCTTTACCCTTAGTCGCCTAGTATGACACCCACGGGAGAGATGGGGGTGGTGACAATTGAATCCTGCTCTGCCGTCACCACACGGCATTTTATAAGCAACACTGCGTAGACTCTAAGAAGTTCTAGGCTTTTTTCGGAACTATAAATCAAGAACGGAATGTGGGATAGTGTGGGTCCTTTCTTCCATGCTGGCATGGGTGCTTTAACTTAACGTACAATGTGCCAGTCCCGACTCACCCCATGAGTGTCGTAAAAGTCGACTAAGGGAGATTGCCCGGTGTAGATCATAAGCACCTTGGGGCACCCGAATGGTGGAGGGCAAACCATTAACAACAGCATTCCCAGAGAGGGTTGGCGTCAGGCAGGCTGCCTACCCTCATTGAGTATCGGGTCTAGCCAGTATGTAATGAATGTCGAAGTAGACTACCAGAAGAGATCGATGGATTGTGTGCGCAAGAGCAATAGGTACAAATTTAATGGGAGAGATCAGGAAATGATGAGTAACAGGAAATATGGAGAAAGAGGGCAGATATACTGCATTGACCTTAAATAGGATATTATGGGACAACAGCGAGCAGGTGACAATGACTTGATCGGAAAAGAAATGCTATTGTACTTAATGATTGTAAAAGAGACTCTTGAACCTATTTAGTTCTAGGCATTGCAAGAGGTGGAGAGTACATGGCAGGCATGAATTTTTAAAACTGCTTCTATAGAAATAAAATATCCTCTTAACGGGACACGAAAACTGTGCCGAAGACTCACAACTCACCTTTTTGCGTGTAACCAAATACTACGTTTCCTCGTGAATATACTAACCCGATGGTCTGTCGAGATATTTCGGGTTTCAATTACAGTAAAGTGACTCTTAAGATTATCGCACTTGGACTTATTTTAGAGCGTCGAGTGGATTTCTGTCAAAATCCTTCGACTTGCGTTTTGCAGGCCCGAAAGAGTGCGTATTTGTTTTTTCCATTAACGGTTAAACAATGAACCGTTAAGCATACAATGTGTCGCTCCTGGCTTTGTTTATGAAATTTGCATCAACCTGAAATTGATTGTTCAAAAAATTTTTTAAAATAAAATGTGTAATTACTTAGTTGAGATTTTGTGTGCTTCTATAAATTTTAGACTGGGCAAGAAATTCTATTTATTTGTTTCTACCATATTATAATAGTAGAAAAATTTTCACTTTCCCCCCCATCCCTTTCGCGGGTATTTTTTATTTTTTTGGACCATACATTTTTCAAGCTAAAGGTTAATGATGTAAAGGAACTGGCAGTAGCATCTGTATTGGTAGATGTATATACGCGAAAACACCAAACACATGATACTAAGGTACAAGCAAAATATTAGCATAAAAATAACCTTATTTTAGGCCGTATATCTTTGTTTTTGAATACTTATAAAACTTCTTGATTTGTTACCAGACTACTACGAAAAGCGAGTAACTTTGTTATAAAGCTAGTACTTATTGAATTTTAATGGGGAATAAATCTGGGGCCGTCCTCAATAAATATTAGTTAATGGTGATTTATTTAACAATAATTAATTTATTGCTCGGCGTCCCACGTCTGCAAACTTTCTCATTTCTACGAACTTGTTTGTAATTTGCTCTCATTCGAGAAACGAGAGCCACTAGGGTTATCAGGGCCTAATGTATATTTTACTTATGCATGCGAATTAATTGAATTTAATTCCAAATTTTGTGTGTAAAAATATGTAAATTTATAGAGTATTACATTGTCGCCGAATGGGATGTATTAACACACTTGCTAGGTATTCATTAATATGTAATTTTCAACCTTACATCGTGTGACATAAAGATGAAAATTTATGGAGAAAAATGTTAAAGTTATCATCAGACGTGTTGACTGTCTTACCATTACTCTTGTTCTCCCTTCGCTTCACAATAGGTCTGCTATGAATATATTTCAACTTTATCCGAGAGACTAAGTTCAGCAGCATTTTCAGCAGTTTTTCTGGGTTCTCTCGCCTAAAAATATTTTACATATATATATTATAACATTCTGAATTTTGCATTTATTAACACTTAACTATATTTTTTAGACCTACTATTACTACTATTACTATTTTGGAGACAAAAACACTTCTCTATGCGTTTCTCGAGTAACAAAGAAAGAAACCTCCACAGCAAATGTTCATAAACACTCAGCATCCAAACTCAAAATCTTCAAAATTCAATAATTTGCAGTTTCATTCGCTTTTCGATTTACCTGGCTGAGGTGAAAACCCCTTATACATTCCACGATTAAATCACACCAACCTAGGTTTGCATTATGAACCATTTTGCACTATGGTAAATGGTTCACCAAGCATTTTACCACGCAAACGTAAAATTTGCAATAATTTCGCAAAAATTGTTCAATGTAACTTGGGCTCTTTTGATGTTTCGCTGTCAGTCGTAATCGTTTTTTGGAGCGTTGAAATCTCAATATCGACAACCCTATACGCGTAGTATTTTTGGAAGAAGAACGATGACTCGCGGAAGCCGATAAGTGGAAAGTATGCGCGCGGCTGATTCCGAGCGGCGCCTCCAGCTATATGCTGTGAGGAGTCTTGAATAACAGCGATTGCTGCAAGTGAACTTTTTGTGTCACTTACGGCAACATAAATGGTTTTCATTGGAGGAGCTCGGTAGCGCAGTGGTCCAGCGCGCTCAGCCTGCGATTGCGTAAACTAAGCAATGTTCGCTGAGGCCGGTCATTGGATGGGTGACCAAAAAAAAATCGGGCATGGAAATCTCAGTACATTGCTAATTGGCATAAGAGGAACAGTGCTGCCCATTACTCTCTGCAGTCTTAAGCAGCCTTAAGCGATCTGCAGGAGAGATGGGGGTGGTGACAATCTGCTCTGCCATCGACATACAACATATTTATTACACAGATAAAAGTGGTGCCACGTAGGTTTTTAATACTTGTGCCTGAAATGTTATAATGGCAGAGTAATAGGAATTAATCTGACAAGTTTTTACGTTTTTTTAGTTTATTAAGTGGCTCTACTGCTAAGCTAACTAAATAAAAAAAAAAAGATATTAAATTTTTATATCCACACTAAACAAAATTAATAAAAAATCGAATTAATCTGTGGTGATTTATAAAGCAGTTGTTTTGCTATTGCCATAACAAATAACCTCATAATCTTGTTCCAAGAATCTTAATCCACTAATTTCTCCAGCCTTGCCTTCGCGAAGCAAATTTGAACAATATTAATACAATCAAAACGATATATTTCGCATCTCTCACATCGTTAATATTCCCGGGGCTTAATCGCGAAATACCGCTTCATCGACCGAGTGGGGGCGCGATTTTTATTTGCGTTTGTGTATAAATTAATCGATTATTTTTGGGCAAATTGAAAACGCATTTCGGCGAGGCCTTGTTAAGAGTAATAGGATTTTAAATGTCTCTCGGTTGCTGTAATGTATCATCACGCAAATTCTGCAGTGATTCGATTTATTAAGTTTGGCTTAACGAAAGTTCGGTTTAATTTTTTGCTTATCGCTTTTATGTCAGCAAGCGAAGATGCATTTATTTATTAAGAATATTTTTGCATTTTTTATGAGATTTGCCTACGTTGACGGCCTTAGTAGACATGACAGAGGACACCTTGTGCAGTATGTTTCCTCTTCCATTCATATCGGTCAGACGTCATCAAGCCATCCACTCCCTTTTGATTTATATCATCACACCGTAAAGGTGCTGATGATGAATGATTGTATAGAAAGGAGACGGAACGGGCTATGTCGATTGGGATGACAACTTTCCAATCTTTACAGCTCTAGGTTTTGACGTAAATTTAACCGGGCGCTAGCCTGACACCAATAGTCTTTGGGCATGCTGGTGTTGGTGGCATGTCCTACACCATTCACGCCACTTGACCCTCTATTGGTGATTTTGTCAACAACGGGCAATGTCATTTAGTTACGACTTACGACACCTGGGGTGAGTCGGACCTGGCACATTGTTCGTCAGTTTTTCGCTCCAGGTCTGCATCGAAGTTTCCTACGACAAACATATGTTATTATATCACGAGTTTTATCCTCAAAAGGCTACGCAGAAGTTTAATAATACCCACATTTCACCAACTATGTAAGGGTAATCCCATGATGTCATTAGACATCTATGGAGCACGGTAATCAAAGTATCCGTAAGTGCTGTATCGGGAATGCTACTGTCCATTCCTCATCGTCTTTATAATAACAACACACACAAAATAACACCCACAGGACTGAGAGGAGGTGATGGCAACTGTATTCTGCTTTGCCGTCACCAAATGTGTTGTTATAATTGTACTCGTAATATCCACAACCGTGAACCATGATGTCATACGTAGAAGGAAAATAATCTAAGTGGAGAGTTCAACGCACTCGCATATAGCCTTAAAAGGGTCCATCGCTTTATGACCATCTCACTACCGTATAACTGGCGTTATGCGAAACCTAAGCTGTGAGCTGTTTACTAATAAAGACGCTGGGAGCTCTAATTTTTACGTCTTTTTTTTCGTCTTCGACTTTGGATCTTCTGGTGTCCTGGTACTTGCACACGAAAGTACGGACGGCATAAATTTTTCGCACGCAATGCGGTGTTATTGGCATTTAATATATAATTTGTAATGTTTTTTTTTGTTATTTAAACTGGTTTAATTACTTTGGTCAGATTTAATTACCAGAGCTTTTTGTGTTCCTGTGTAATAGGGAGTGAGCCTATTGCCATTTAACGGGCATGTAATTTACAGTATATTGCTAGGTACATACTTTAATCACGCCTATTTCTATTGATCCCCAATTATGATATAGATGGCGAGCTTATTGGCATCTATCGGGCACGTAAATCGCAATACATTGCTAGCTGTCTAGCCTTTATCTAATACTATAGTAGACGCCCGTGGCTCCGCTCGCGTAAATGTCGGTTAATATATAGATATATATAATATATACCATCCTCGATAAATGGACTATCCAACATAAATAGGAATTTTTCAATTTGAGTCTGTACTTCCTGAGATTAGCGCGTTTAACCATACAAACAAACTCTTCAGCTTTATAATATTGGTATTGATTAATTACAAATGAAACCGCTAATTATTAAATACACACTATCACAATCGTCATGCTCGGTTGCACGTTTCGTTGGAACCATTGACGGCTAACATCTCAATTGTACAAAGGCATCTCAAATCACTGTTTCAAATTGCTTTTCACTTACAAGTAATTTTGTATTATGTAGAGTGTAGAATATAGTGTGTAATTTGGGCATTTTGTCGAGATCTGTTTAGTCTATTAATATACTCAGTTGTAATGCTAGATTTTTATAATATAAAAAGTTATGATTTCGACATGATTGTTGACATTAATAATTATCTTTCCATATATTCTTCTTTTTATCCATAGGGAATGCATGTGCCCCAGCAGTGGGTACCTAAAAGGGCTGGTGATTATGATGATGTTGACAATAAAAGTGTTGAAATTCCATGCCTCATAACCAACATCACTCATGGATAGATGATAGATACCCAGTGTAAGTCAGTCAGCCATAATTTCCTATCACATTTGCAGTCTACTTTCATGGTCCACAAATCGCCTTTCTTTCATTGAGACATCACAAAGGAATCCCAGTCATGCACAAAGATCACTCACCATTATACCAATAATACAAAATTACAATTGTTCGCGAAATCAAAGAACGGCTTCAAAGAAACAGCCAAGGTCATCGTGATACCGCATGTTAACCGATATAATCACATCTCGAGCCTTGTGCTAATTATGATAGAGGATTTCTCACAATCCCACCGTGCGGTAATCGTTTTTTATTCGTCGAAAATTCACCTTTATGACGTTGCAGTAGAGGCGGCGCCGCGAATACGTCACCGTGTGGTCTTGATGGGTTTTTACCAATTGGTGACGAAAGGAAGGAATCGGTCAAAGCAATTAGGTATCAGTGTAATATTTTGGTCCTATAAGATGACGAACAGGTATATCCGTGAGGTGAATCTTTGTGTTGTCTCGATTTTTGCTTTAAGGCAGGGGATTTTATTATCTAAATTAGCTTCTTAATTGTTATGTGGACAGCCTACTATGGTTTTTCCTCATAAGCATGGCTCATTCTATTATAGATCACACTTTGTGGCATACTATAATACATGACGTGTTTTGAAACTATTTTTGACATAATTAAGTAATCATTATCTACATTGGTATGAGTGTCGTGCCATGTGGTGATGACAGAGCAGAACACAATTGTAACCACCCCCACCCAAACCACCCAAATTTCGCGGGTGTCATACAATGCGACTAAGAGTTAAAAAGTGATAAAGAATGGGCAGCAGCGTTCCTGTTGTACCGCATAGGAATATACTGCGACTTAGGTCACGGGTATAGGTTCTCCCCCTATTACATAGGCCCTAAAAAGATGGTGAAATGTAGGTAATAAAAAAAAGCAAACAATAACGGCTGCCTACCTCTTCGGGGATATAATATAGGCGTTATATTAAAGGTCTTCTATGCTGGCCTGGGAGCGAACAAATAACGTAGAATAGGCCAGCCCCGACTCATCCCATGGGTGTCGTAAAGGTCGACTAAGGGAGATTGCCCGGTGTAGACCAATAAGCACTTTGGGGCACCCGAATAGTGTATGCCAAACCACCAACAGCACAGCATACCCAAAGAGAGTTAGTGTCAGGCAGGCGGCCGGCTGTAAAACCTAAGCCAAAACTTTGAGCAGTATGTATTGGAATGTTGTCATTCCAATCACTCTCTCCGTTCATCGGTCTCTCGACATGGTCCTTTCCGTTTCTTTTCTATACATTCATTCATCACTAGCACCTTTACGGTGTGATGGATGATATGAATCAAAAGGGACTGGATGGCTTGATGACGTCTGACCGATATGAATGGAAGAGGAAACATATTGCGCCGACCCCAGATAGACTGGGAACAGGGCAGGGAGAAAATATAGTTAGGAATAGGCAGCAACTTTCCTGATGCATCATGTAGCAAATTAACGGCGAATGCCAATAAGCTCGCCCCTTATCACATAGACCTGAAAGAAGATTGACGAAACGCGGCCTACCATTAGGAGAAAATGTCCTGATTTATGTAACAGGGTAGGGAGAAGAAGAAGATTACCGGTAACACAGTCATGGGAAGTTCTATTCGCAAAGTTACTCTGTGATTAGATGCAAATCCCAATACAAAAATAATGTCACGGCCATGATCGGATCACAAGTGTTAAGTCAAATGACAGATTAATTAGTGATGCAGAGACACGCAGGTAGGTGTCGCAACCGAATATCGATGATACAACCAGGTCAATGCCATTGCTATGTGACTGACGAGTCATGTGCATGTCTCCGTACTATGTAATGTGAAGCAAAGTTTCTTTTATGTTAAGTAAAGGATTTAAAAAGTGAAGACGCAAGGATGTGTAACATGGTGCAACAATAATTTTATTGTAGTTTAACATACGTACGCCTGTTTGTTTCCGAAGGGGTAGGGCAGAGGTGTATTAACACCCACATTTCTCCATGCTATACTATTTTATAAGAGCGATCCCATTGCCGTCTAACGGCGTGTCCCAATATTCTATCAACAGTTGAAGATAGAAGTACTACAGCTTAGCAACTTCTGTTATTAATCGTGATATAACAAAAAATGCTAGGCAACTAAACTTTAGTAAGGTTACTTTTAACTGTAGATAGAATATAGGGACCCGCCGAAAGGGCGCGTAAATCGCAGTTTATTGGTAAAAGAACAACGCTAATCACTGTTTTAACCTTTAGTCGCGTTGTACGACAGCCACGTGAGAGATTGGGGGTTGTGACAATTGAATTCTGCTCTAACTTTACGACACGGTTAGTAATAGCCAAAGTAATACAAATTCCTCTTATATTTCAAAAATGAGGAGCTCGCTAGCGCAGTGGCATAGCGCGCTTGGCCTGCGATTGCGTAAACTAAGCAATGTTCGCTAAGGCCGGTCATTGAATGGGTGACCAAAAATTTATTATATCGAGTTCCTCCGTGCTTCGCAAGACACGTTAAGCTGCTGGTCCCGGCTGCATCTGCAGTCGTTAATACCCACCAACGCGCAATGGGCCAGCGTGATGGGTTATGGCCCAATCTCCTTAAATTATTCCATCCATAGGAAAGGCCCGTGCCCCAGCAGTGGGGACATTGGGCTGGTGATGATGATGATGATTATAAATGAATGAGACTCAAGAAATGAATGAATGAATGAATAATTTTTTATTTTGCCAACACTAACACACACATACATAACAAATACACCGGGCATTCAACATATCATAACAGTAACTACATAAATCATATTAATAAGGTATACAAGCCAAGCATTAAATTTTTATTTTATAGTGAGCATGTGTGTGTCGCAGCTGACAAAATAGGTCACAGTTCAGTGTAACATCTGCCCGGGTTACCCAAGCAAATCACTGATTTTCAACTGCAACCTGAATGTTCTCACCTCAATGTTCCAACTCCTCGTATTTTCATGTTAACCAATGTATCTCAGATTGTTCGCCACGTAAAGAAGAAGTGAAAGAGACCGATATATTATTTAGTAAAATAAATATAAATATAATATATAATGAAAAACGTTCGATGAAATCTCTATAATCTATCCTAAAAACGAATGGATTTTGCGTATTATTCGATTAAATTACTGTCCATACTATTAAAATTGTCCAAATCAACGCCTCGTAGGTAAAACCAATCATAAATAGATTGCTAAGAAGCCGGCGCTGCCCACTCTCAAAATCGTCACGAGAAACAGACGTTTAGATGTGATAACGTCCTCGTGATGTTGTATTTATTTTTGAGATGCCAATGCTGTACTCTGAAAAGGGTTCACGTTTGAGAACGTCGAAATAAACAAATCTGTGACGTCGGCAGAAGGGATTTGTCGTCGGGTGTTTTTGTTGTAAAGGTATAAAAAAATGCCACGTCTTCATAATATTTGCAGCCACCGTTTTTTAATAAGATTTCCCTTTGACAGCTTGTTATTTCAGTAGCTTGTCTCATAATTATATTATGTAAGTAATGTTTTGTTGTTATTTTTGTTAAATGATTATTATTTGGCTATAACTAATTCATTTAATGGCCAGTTTGGTCGGATCGGTTAAGAGGTCCCTGGTTCATATCCTGGTATGGGCAAATGTTTGTGATGCACACAGACATTTTTGTTCTCGAATCATGGTTGTTAATGTCTTATATTACAGTTATTACTATAGTAAGAATTATATGTATATTCAAAAATATATGTCCGTCATCTAGTATCCGTAACACAAGAGCTTAATTAGTACTTACTTTACGGTAGATGATAGGTGTGAGTGTAAGAAATATTTACTTATTTACGTGACTACCGACGCACGAAGGAACTCGAGATAAAATACTTTTGGTCACCCATCCAACGACCGGCCTTTTTTTTTTTTTTTGCGGAGAGGTAAACTGCATTTACGCATCATCCCTGCAGTACGGTGCAACTACAGAGGTATGTGGGACTCGGGGTAGAGGCGTTCCCCCACTACACCACTAAACATCCTCTACGGGCATATCCAGCCAAAGCACACTATGGCAGCCATCCGGGGTCATCCGTTAGGATATGTCACCGGACAGCCACCTGCGCCCGCCCTTTCGGGCTCATTCTGTGCACCGTTTCCCCTAGTCCAATGTCCAACAACAGCGTGCTGCGCCGGACAAAGGACCCGCCTGTCCTGACCAAGTTTCATCCGAAGAGGAATCTTTCCAAGACAGGCCCCCATACGACGGGAACCGGCGCTCTTCCAGCCCCAGAGGGAGCTAGAGGGCGCAGGCTCCCTCACCCTACCTGCACTGCCGGACAAGCGCCCCGACGCAGTCACACCTAACGCCGCCGGACAGATGCCCCAACGCGGCCCTCCTAGACTCCACCAGACAAAAGCCCCGACGTGGTCCCACCCCCCGGTCGCCGGACAAACGCCCCGACACGACCGCTACGTCCTGCCGTCTCCTCCAGTGGCGATCGCGATCCCCCGGCGGGCGATGCATCGGACCTGCCCAAGACACTGTGCGGCACTGGGCGGTGGACATGCCCATCGTGTGGTGTGCCTCCACATAGGGCTCTGTCACTCACTGCTCAGACAGCTCCCAGCACAGGTCCGCACACTCCACCCGCCGACGAGCCGCGCCCGCCACTGGAGAAAACTGCCGACCGCCGGACAAACGCCCCGAACGCGGCCAACACCTATCGGCCGCCGGGCAGACGCCCCGACGCAGCCCTCCACCTGGTGACCGCCGGGCAAGTGCCCCGACGCGGCCCCACACACGTCTCCAACAGTGGTGTCAAAAGGGGCCCGGATGAAACTCAGCGCTAAATTTAAGGCTATGGTCTACGCTTTGGCCCCCTACCAAAGGCGAACCATCCGGAAGACGCCGCAAACACCACGTCTTAGGTGGTGAGCCGACGCCAACGTGTAGGCACCAGGCTCTCGCATCGACCAGCCAGCGCTGCCTCTTCCGGCACCACCATTGGAGACCACCTTCGACCCGAAGGTCCCTACCCCGTTCCGAAGTTAGCCGTCTGCCCGGAAAGTCAGTGCCGCTCCGACCCATCGAACAGACGTTGCCCAGGGTGCACCACGTGGAGGTCTCTGAACTTCGCACCCCATCCAACGACCGGCCTAAGGGAACATTGCTTTGTTTATGCAATCGTAGGACGAGCGCGCTAAGCCACTGCGCCATCGTCGAGCTCCGTAAATTTACATCGCACGTCTTATCCCACGTCCTATCAGCTCTAATCCTAGTTATCAACGCGAAATTCAACTCTATGGCATTGCTTTTAAGATTACCTGGCATGACATGTGATTCGCAAACCATTTTTCTGTTCGAAGAAATGTGGGAAGACCATGCCTTCGCATTGCCAAAAGTAATTACGGTTCTGTCTTGACGGGAAAGGTGTTTAAACAAGGACGGCATCACTCATGCCTTGCAGTTATTAAGCTACGGGCGTGAAATAGGCGAAGGTTCTCTGACAATAGTTGTGAGAATTTGCGAGACGATATGCAGTCATTAATTGTTCATAATAAAGTTTCGTTGTCTGTCTTGGGTGTTTTAGTTGATTAAGCCGTGATTATCTATACTAATATTATAAAGGTGAAGAGTTGATGAGAGATATTTGGTTGAACGCGCTAATCTCAGGAACTACTGATTCAAAATGAAAATATATTATTGTGTTGGATCCTATATCGTGGAAAGCTATAAAATAACCGACAATAACGCGAGTGTCACCCCTAGTATTAAATAACTTGTGTCTCTTTCTCTCTCTATATATTACGTGAAATGAGAATTCAATTAAAATAACGTGGTAACGGCAGAGATGAATACAATTGTTACTATCCCTGTCTCTCTCGTAGGTATCGTACAAGGTGAAAATAGTTACAATAAGCGAGGCAACAGCGTTCCTAGTGCACTGCCTAGCAAATTAGTGCGATTAAAGTTCCCGGTGTTCACCCAAAATAAATACAAAATGAAATAAAAAACAAAAAATGAATACCCCAATTAGTTTAGATTACAAGAAGACGGTCTTTATTTTTCTTTTATATTTACTTAATATTTGCGTACACTACAATAATCTCGTTAGAGCAGTGGCGTGCGCGTTTGGCCTGCGGTTGCAAAACTAAGCAATGTTCGAAAAGGCCGGTCATTGGATTGGTGACCAAAAATATATTATCCCGAGGTTCGGAAGGTACGTTAAGCCGTTGGTCCCGGCTGCATCTGCAGTTCGTAATACCCACCAATCCGTAATGGTACAATATAATATGCATATATTCTTCCATCCATAGGGAAGGCCTTTTCCCCAGCAGTGGGGTCATTAAAGTGCTGGTGATGACGATGACACTATATTAATCAACCGTACCTACCATTGCTATGTGTCTATCTAAAAGTGTACATATAGGAAGAACCGGAAGTGGTAATTACATTTTTTGAAACAACTGTTCACACAATATTTTATGTTATCTAAACAAATAATGACTATTGCTCCTACACGTAGAAGACCATTAGTCATAAAACAAGTACCGTATCCGTATAATTGTTTAGGATATTGCATGTACAGTTGACAGCTGGTTACATCTCAACTGACTTTGAGCTTTATGTAAAAAAAATAAGGTTGACAATCGATTTGAGATATTTGACGGTTGTCTGTACCTTTGTATGAGTATATTTGGGAATTTTCAAGCTATGGTGTATTGGGACTTTTCGCTTACCACAAGACCTCAACTTAACATTTGACTCAAACATGACTAGGATATTTGTTCAAAAATCTTTTGTGGTCCATACCGATGTCCAAAGGTGGGTTCGTGTTAAGAGCTTCATTGTGTTTTTACAAGATATTATTTTATTTTATAGTGACCTATCGAAAAATTAAAAGTGCTTCCTATTTATTTACCAGATTAAGCCGGACTTTCATGCGGGCTTAAAATAACATGAAATTAGAATTACTATTACCTATTATAACATAGAATTACTATTGATGATTTTAATTTGAACTTTATATAAATGTTAGAAAAATTAGAACAAAGAATATTGTGGTTCTCGCATCAAGACTATAATTCTTCGACCTTTTTCTAAGATTAATCAGTCACCTTCCTTTCTTCTTAAATTCTTCCATCAATATGGAAGGCCTGGACCCCAGCAGTGAGGACATTAAAGTGCTGGTGATGATGATAATGTTCATTTAATTGATATCATTGTTACCGATCTCAAAAATTGTTTACTTTTTTTTGTCGGATGCCCTAACGTTGCGCCATAAAAGCTGTCCGAAATATGACAGCTAACATATTAGGATTTTCCGCTTGAGAAGAACGGGAAAAACATAACTGCCTTCTAAATGTGTGGCCTATTAAATAGTTGACAGAATCTTAGGCTTTATTCACACAAGAGTGGCAACGGACAAATCATTTTCAACTTTATAATTAGACCTGAAGAGACATGGTATTGCTTAAAGATTTCCAGCAGTCGGCCTGGGGTGCTGTGATCTGATGCTGCCGCTGAATGCAAGCAAGACGGCGATGGACCTTTAAGTTCAGAGATGAAGTTGAAAATGTTTTGTCAACAAAACTGCTGGCCGCTGTGCTATGAATGGTGACTTATACTGCATTATTTTCATTTTTTAAGGGTAAACATTCGAAATAAAATTAATTCTATAACTGTGCGATTGAAAGTCTTGCCATGCTAACGAGAAACCTGGATACTAGCGAGCTAATCTTCCTCGCAAGACAAACGCGACGTTGCTTCAAGATTCTTGCTATAAATCCTATCACAGATCGATTCATACTGCATACCCCCTTTTCATCCTTATACACATGGGTTTTGAAAATTACAATTAAGCGTCTTAATGATTTGTAATTACTGTTGAAAAATTTTTCTTTTTCTGTTTCTCTACATGTTAATTATCCATCAGTTATTTTGTTTGTATTCAGCATAGTAGGTAGCATTGAATATTTATAAAAGTAAATCTCTACTGAGTGATATTTACTGACTAATATCAAGCGTGATTCAAAATATATTCAAAATATGTTTTAAGGTCACATCCATTGCAGAAAAGAAATCTTTTAATGTATTGTTGTGTCACTTTACGTCACTATTTTGCTCCTGTTCGATGACCATCGTGGCATTGGTTGACGTCACCGGTCTTAGAGAAGTCGACCTTAGTAGGTTCATTCTTAACGACCTTCCAAAATCACCGGGGAAATGACATGTCTCATGTAGATCCGTATCGCTTTGTGAATTCGCTCGGTCTGTGACACAAGCGGGAGCGAGAGCGGGGCCAGAGTGAAATTGTCTGATGAAATCAAATGAAGAAACATTACCATATTGACCATATCATTTAATCACATCCTTTTATACGTTCTAGTAAGAAAATTTAAGTTAGCTGAATACAATAGCTTAAAAAGAACATCCATTGGATATTAATTTGTTAAATAATATAAGGTTTGGTATATTGAATTGTTTCTTTAATGTAGAGTTTATCTATATCATTGAGCTTAAAATTTAAATTATTAAACTTTTTTTGATTTGTTTATGCTTCAAAAAAGGTAAATTGGAAGTTAATTGCGATATTAAAATAACAATTCGCGATAATTAAGAAAAAATATACTTTAAAACTCTCCTAAAAGTACAAAATTTATTATATCTAAATTTATTTTATTAACTAATACTGGATTGGCATATTAATGATTTCAATAATTATGTGTAGAGTATTCTACATCAACTAGCTAAAATATTATATTTTAATAAATGCTTTTTAAAAAATATCTAGACTTGAGACCGCCCGCTACATCTCGTGCCTCAAAACCAATCTCAGTCTCGATAGCAAGGTGATTAGTATTTCGGGCGCCGATGGTGGGAGCTGC
This sequence comes from Cataclysta lemnata, assembly GCA_963931975.1. Taxonomy (NCBI): domain Eukaryota; kingdom Metazoa; phylum Arthropoda; class Insecta; order Lepidoptera; family Crambidae; genus Cataclysta; species Cataclysta lemnata. The sequence continues at coordinate 15,247,067 of OZ008340.1, read as the reverse complement.
GCGCGCAGTCTCTCGCCGCCGCCCGTCCAGCGCGACCGTCGCACGCGCCGCTTCGTTAGACGCGCCAAATTCAAACCAGCACATTCCATTTTCGAAAACTTTGAAGTTTCCCCAAAAGGATATTCGAACTCTGTGGTCGCATGTAGCCAGTGTTTGTATTGACAGTGTTGTGTGCCTTGTAGTGCTTACCTTACCTTACCGTACCTGCCCACTTTCACTTGCGAGATTTTTTTGCGAACGGTGAGTGCAGTGTTTTTTTAATCAGACATAATTGTCTACCGGAACGTTACACAACGAGGAACGTAAGGAAATCGTGATAATATTATGCTAGAAAAAAATCTGGATTTCCAGTACCCATCTTTTTAGTGTGTGTGCGCTTGTGAAACTTAATTCACCTTGGTGAATTTTAATTGTGTTTTAATGACATAAAAAATTGTCGACATTAGCTGGCCCGCTGTATCATTATTGTCATTTTCTAGTTTCGTAGATATGCCATTTTTAAAATTAGACATTAGCGTTAATTATATAAGACATCGAGGTATTGTATAATGGCCGGCCAAACAAAGCCAGGCTCAAAACTACTATTTGGAAGGTTTCGTCGTCTAATTAGATCAAAGTTGTCTTTTGACACCATTTTCTAACTCTATCTTTTATAAGAGCTTTAATTGTGGGTTTTTAATCCAATAAAAAAGAGCGAAGGCAATTAAAAATCTGACAGCAGAAACTCTAAAAACGAATAATAATCACCATCATCACCAGACCTTTAACGTCCCCACTGCTGGAGCACAGCTCTTCGCTATTGAATGGAAGAAGGTAGGGTGAATTAGCCGTACCCCACCACGCTGGCGCAGTGTGGATTGATGGGTATTAACGAGTGCAAATGCTGCCGGAATCCAACGTCTTCAAGTGCCTTCCGAAGCACTAAGGAGGTCGGCATAGTCACCCATTCAATAACCGACCTTAACGAACATAGCTTAGTTTGCGCATTCGCAGGCCGAGCGCGATAAGCCACTGCGCTATCGGGTCCACAAAGATTAATAGTAAAATAATGTAGGACACAATTGAACATCCAATGAAGAAAGTAGATGTGCAACACTTGATGGTGGAATGTGTCCAATTTCAAAGACAGTTGCTGGTGACGTAAAATCGACATTTCAATATTTCTTAGCTGACCCAACATCTAATGAAGCTCAACTTATCTGCAATAAGATACGTCATAAATAATTGTCTTTTTGTAGTTATAATTGTATTTTTGAACGAGACTGTAAACACGTTAGGGTACTATGGGACTGACATAGCAGAAAGCAAAAGTTCCTAAATAAATATATATAATAAAAAATAATGTAGTACGTAATAAAGAGAAGAAGATGAGACATATAAACCTACTTTTCTCTAACATAATTGGTTGAAATTTCAGACACACGAAAGCAAGCTCTAGCGCTCGTTGAAGTCTTTTCTATGGGATAAAGATTACCCATTTCTAGTATTTTATTGCTCTACGTACTTGATTACTTAATTATTTGCTATTTTAATAATTTTATATGCATACACTTTCTAAGAGGAGCTCGATAGTGCAGTGGCGCACCGCGTTCGGCCTGCGATTGCGTAAACTAAGCAATGTTCGCTAAGACCGGTCATTGGATGGGTGACCAAAAATAATTATATTTTAACTCGAGTTCCTCCATGCTTTGGAAGATGCGGTTCTAGCGTGTTGGGGTATGGCTCATTCTCCCTATATTTTTCCATCCATAGGGAATTCAAGGGGTGATAATGATGATGATGCCAGTCATATTCATATGTCTAGATTGGCAGTTGGAACATGTCATTTATCATTATGACTTTGTTCTTTGAAATATTCAAAACAATTTCCGACATGTCAAATTGAAACCTGAAAAAATCCCAAGCTGTTTTCATTCACTTTTCATTACCATAGTGTATAAGAACCAGTAATTTCAGTAATGTTTGTCACAGCAAAACCAACCTTAAAAGACACCGCTAACTCTTTCGTAAAACACGTTGCATTGCAGTAGCGTCAGCGACAGTATATAAATGCTAATTGGGCTTGCAAGGAGCGACTCCCAAAATACTCGGTTACGAAACCACGCGTTTGCCGTGAACAGATAGGAATGTTCGACGATTATGTCACTGGGTGATAATGAAGTTTCTGTAAAAAAATATTTTACATTTTGAAGAAGTTGAATGGTTGGAAAAATTTCAAGTTAACTAATGTCAAGTTTTAGCTAGTAGTATAACAGTGGCATATGTCCGGATTGCAAAAGACGCGGATTCACGCAGGACAAATATTTTTTTTGACTTCAGTTTCTTTGTAATATTTTTTATAACATTAATATAGTGTTCAAATAAAAATCAAATTATAGTATTGTGGTTTATAGTGGTTGTCCGGACAGCAAAAATATAAACATTTTTCGAATTTTACTAACAATTTATTTTTACTATTAGCTAATATTGACAAAGCCATCTTTCTAAGTATATCCAATTAATGCAATGGGAGCCATTTTATGAATTCGTGTACCAAATTCTCAAACTGATAACATTCAACAAATGAATGTTCACCTAACATAAACAGATGACTAGTGGCTATTGTAATGTAATTCATAATAGGATCATGAAAGAAATTGCAAATGTTGCCCTTTTAGACCCTCTGATACTTCAGTATTATTTATTTGTTATTATTATTTGAACAAATTATATAAATGTTAGAAAAATGTTTACAAATAAAAACAGTCATGAAATATTTCTAAAAAATATTGTCTAGTGGTATAAATAGGCTTCTGCCCGGATTTCGGGGGACGCGGTTTCGTTACAGGTTCATGCATTTGTTTTAAAAACAATAGTATTTTAAAAAAAAAACTGCTATCTTTTTTTTTTGTATTTAATATTATTTAAATAGTTATGACAATGTGTTAAAGTTGGAAACAGTTTATTTTATTAAGATAAAAATGACGCAATGACATAAATAATTGAGTTAGTAGTTAAGAATTTTTTATTTAATATTGTAATGAAAAAAGATCATTCATATTTACTAGACAATTCCGTTTTATTTAACTGGCACCACAATGCAATTGGCAATTCGGTCGCTGACAAGTCAACTACAATGGTTAGATATTTTATGTGGTCATACTGAGCTAAAACTACACTACTGAGAGCGGCAACTTTCGCTCATCTCGTAGCGACATGCGTCTTTGCAACAAGTCTTGTAATTTTGATCAGAATGTTTAATTTAAAGGCATTTAAAGGCCCATGACATAATCCTAAAGCTGACTGTAAACTCTTTATATACTCGATACACAACGTCAATCATGTCAAGGGTAAAATTAAATTACCTACCCCTTGGGGGGATTTAATTGCAACGTGGGTCTTAAAACAGAGGTGTTGTTTTAACACCCACGTTGCACCAAATATTTTCGATCCAATTAAGTAGGAGCAAAGCCTTATCATATGAGCCATCTACGAAAGCTGCTACCTAGTCCTTGTTATGCTCATAACCGTTAGTAAAACTCTACCTTAAGCCGCAGTTCTATATTATCGCCACCATCATAGGTAGGTATTATCACTAAATCGTGACGTACCTTTTCTTCTTATAGATAAAGTACCACAGGATCATTTATTGACAGGAAATATTAACTGGGCTTAGTTTGTCCATCGCGTGTTTAAAGATAGGAATACATAAAAAAATCTTGCATTCCATCGATGTTTTCCCTGCACTGATTTCCCATACACGTGTCCCCAGTAAAACTGTGAACACAAGAGCGGCAATCCCACGTACCGGTCAATGCGACCTAATGGTCCGTTTACCATTGTCAGGATTAACTTACTCCGTCGCGGCTTTGTCACGCGTTCGTCTCGCCACAATGATACGTCGGCAGGTTGTTGGGAAACGAACCACGTGTGTGAACGATGCTATTGTGATTCTAATGTGAATTACGGTAGCGGGTGGGGCAATGTGACGGTTGAACAGCGCCGGGCATGTAAGTACCCACCGTATCTTTCAATAGATAGGGTACACATTGTTTTGTGGATGGATGACTATCGTGAACAATCCGGGGAAAGATAGGAAGCGAGACGTGAAATATAGGAACACAAGTTGACAACGAAAAACAATAAATAAATAAATAAATATTTTTACACTTACACCTATCATCTAGCCCAAAGTAAGTAGTCTAAGCACTTGTGTTATGGATACTAGATGACAAACATATGTTTAATACATACATACATACATACATAAATCACGCCTATATCCCCGAAGGGGTAGGCAGAGGTGAACTAGCACCCACGTTTCGCCACTTATGTTAGGTCTCATGTAATATAGGTGGCGAGCCTATTGCCATATATCGGGCACAAAAGTGTCGCAGTACATTGCTAGGTGGTATAAGAGGAACGCTGCTGCCCATTCCTCATCATATGTTTAGTATAATTATGTATATAAACGTTGAAAATATACTACATAAACATATACACAACCATGACTCGGAAACAAACATTTGTGGTCATCACAAAGTTTGCCCCTACCAGGATTCGAACCAGGGACCTCTTGGTCAGTACCCAGCAATCTGAGTATTCGACCAAGGCGGCCGTCAACAATGTCGCCCGAATGATAAGAATGTCTCTCAATTACAAGTTTATTATTTTTTGTTTTTCTACGCCCGCGTTTCTAAGAGAGAGCTTTTATCGTGCTTTTCATGAAAATTCTATATTTTTAAAATAAAGTGTTCTTTCTAACGCTCTTGTCAGTATTGAAATATCGATACCGGAAATCGATTTTGTGGCGAATGAATATTGTAATTGTCATTTTAAAGTCACAAAATTGATAGCTGTACATTTTGTACAAAATATGAATATGCTTACAATTTAATTTTCTGCATGTGTTTTAGTAATAAGATTTGATTCAAAATTTAAAATACGCATAAGCTTAAAATACGCTAAAATGATTTCTCAAAATTGCCTATTAAAAACTTGAGTGATATAAAAACTAAAATCATACATTATTCTCAGACTAACCTAAAGTGATAACTTCAGATGAGGAAATCAATAGATTTTTTTTTGTACGTGCACTTTTTGTTAATTAAAACGCCTTATGACTTCACATTATAACTTCGTCAATGTATAAAGACAATTCTTATAGGCCATAATGACCGTGAAGACTTTGAAATTGATTTTTTTTTTGTTAAAACCGTTTTAGCTTGCAACATAACAAGGATATCTTTTACACATAGGATTGGCTTATTGTCGAGTTTTAATAACATAGTATCATCATCAGTATAAAGTTGTTTTCATATTCCGTGGGTGTCTTTGTAGGCGATTAAGGGATCTACCTCATGTACTCAGATCTATTTTTTACCGGTGCTCCATTAGTGGTGAATATATAGGTTGTTTTTAAAACTATAAAATAACGTCATCACTATTTACGATAGGTTTCAATGAAGGTTATGACCTAATATTTGGCAATCCAGATTCTAGAAGTATAGGCAGAACTAATGAATATTCTTTTGGCGTTATTAGGTAACAAACATCCTAACTTAACAATAGGATGTGATTGTGTTAAAAAAGATTAATGTGCGTTTTCTATAAACATTCGTTGGCAATCAGTGTCATCATATGCCGCGCTCAAGATTTAGACAAACATGAGTCATGACGGTAGCTTTTGTATGTAACTGTCTGACATACATCTGTAACCTCTATTCGTGAACTTCTGAGGAGGCGCAATAAATGCGTGGGGCTGCAATTGACGATGCTAAGCAACGCTTTCAAAGGCCTGCCTTTCGATGTAGGTACTTTGATGTGTGTAATTGATAAACGTTTTTTATCATTAATAGTTAGCATTTATCATATTTTTTTTGTCAATCATCGAGAACAGATTAACTTAATTCTTATCTCACGCTAGGTTTCTAAAATGTCTCCGCCAAAGATGTTAAAACATTATCATTAGTGTAACATATCCTAAGGATCATATCACAAGCCAATGTTAAATAAAAGACTGGATCGTACGTAAAAGAATTGGATAATTATAATTCACATCATCATTATATTCTCGTAGGATGACATCAACAAAAACCGTTGCTAGGCAACACAAATTCATGACATTGCTCCGGGCCACAAGGACCGGAAGGTTATAAAATAATTACATTAATAGGTAAAATTACTTAAATATTAAGACTACAGATGCAGTTTATATAGGGGCGTACCTTACAGCCTGACTCAGTACACACCTTAGCCACTCTACTAACTATATCCGGGCCTTCAAATAAATCTAATACTGCACCTAAGAACCAATTAACTCTTTTGTCGTTGTTTGCTGTAAGGACAATATTCCCAACACGAAGAAAAGAGTAATTGGCACGACAATTTCGCTGAATGAGGTTACTCAAATATTCGCAGCGGAAACGTTGCCTAAAATCATAACGCAGTTTTTGAAGGTATCTGCTCCAGTCAAGACCTTCTAGTTGATTGTCTAACCCTCTGCAATTTGTACCATTATCGCCATAAATCATTCTAACTCTAACCCTGCGGGCAACTAAAAGACGCAATGCATTTTTATAATAATTAGTTAAAAGCGACTCTACCACCACAGTCAGTTGGTTGAGTCTTACACTCTGATAGCGTCTACCAATCACACATTTGCAAACCACCTTCTTCACAGCCATTCTAACACCAATAAGCGCTGCATTATGACATTCGAAACTTGCGTATGTATCCTTTTCACACCAAATGCACACTATATTCTTAACGACTTCTGCCTTTCTAAACTTTTCATTATCCCCTGTCGTCTTATTTTCTGATACAAAACAAGCTGTAGGAGTACTTGAAACTGATTCAGGAAATTTAGATTTAGCCATTAGTATCCTCTCTTCAGACTCTACTTCATCCTTCAAAAATTCCATTAATTTAGTCAGGTCATCTCCAATACTCTCGCTGGTATAACGAATTCTATTCCACGTCCGTAAAACTTCTTCTGGTAGCGCCGATTCGATCATGGGGTACAATACGGAAGCATATTTATCATTGGCTACCCCTAATGTTTCTAACGCTTGAAGATGATTATGTAAGTTGTCATACAGACTGTTAATCGTGTGGGTTTGTCCCTTGTTTTGCAATAAGATTAAATTTAAAATTTCTCTCACATAGGTCTCGATTAAAATATCCTCTCGAGCAAATTGTGCCTTTAGAGCATCTAGAGCCTTTTGATAATTTTCACCGCTAGGCGGGTAATTTTCAATCAGTTGTCGGGCATTTGACTCGGGAGACATGGACCAGAGAAGATATTTAAACTTTTTCAAGTTATCTAGCTCACCATCATTATGGATTTTTTTAAATTGGCCCCACCATAGCAACCAATTTTTGACATTACCATCAAATTTCATTAGTTCGAATCTAGGTGTTTGAAATCGTCGTTGGTTCTTGTTGCCGCACGCTGCATCTCCGCTTGATTTTACAGCATCACCAAACAACAATGACGTCTCACTTTCACACCTATTTATTAATGACGAGAGTCTTTTATGAAGACTTTGCATTTTGAACCACCTCTTACGGTATGCCAGTGCCGTGTCTTGATCAGCGTGAAACAATTCTTCATCGAAATTTTCGTCACCACACCACAGATCACGCAGAGCATTCTCCGTCTTAAAAAGTGTTTCAGCGGTGTCCGAGAGCAACGTATAGTTTATATGAAAATCGTCATACCTTTGCTCCTGTTCGGACTGTTCAACATCGTCTGCCTGAATAGTGAACTCTCGCCTTAATTGATATCTTTTACGTTTCAGCGATTCCATAGTCCTGTCACGGTCGCCACAATGTTAAATAAAAGACTGGATCGTACGTAAAAGAATTGGATAATTATAATTCACATCATCATTATATTCTCGTAGGATGACATCAACAAAAACCGTTGCTAGGCAACACAAATTCATGACACCAATTATAAAGCAATCAAGTCAGCCCAATTTGATGATAATTAAGTAATTCTATTTTAATTGATTGTCATTTGTTTTTTTATTGCCCTGTAGTAGGTATTATGTTGAGATCACGACAATGTGTTATTATTACTGTTTTATCTAGTGGTTGTTGTTGAAAATTTCGGTAAGAGTTGGCAATGTCTGGACTGGTTTTCAACAGGTTTCAATGTCAAGGACTCTGTGACATTATGTTGGTGTTATGCGAGACATTATTTATGATCACGCATGTACTCACTTATGTTAATGAAATAATGTGTCACATTAATTAATTATTTTTGTTAGTAGAATATTTATAAATTAATAAATTTTTCTTGTGTCATTCATTCCATGTTAAGTTTGAGAAGGTAGGCGCGATATTAGGTACCCGATCTTTGGCAATAGGCTCGCCCCCTATAACACCCAACTGAAAATAGTTGGTGAAACGTGGGTGTTAATACACTTCTGTCTTCTCTTTCAGGGATATGTGGGCGTGATTTATGCGTATGTATGTATGTATTAAACGTTTGGAAAAAAGTCGCCCACTGTTATTTGAATACAAATCCACAATCCACATTGCACAATCTTAAAACCCGCTAGATGGCTACTGCCATCCATGGCTCGCTTGTAAAAAAAATACATAGGAAAAGATACTAACTTAATTGCCGAAAAATTGGTGTAATAAAATTGGGTAATTGACGTCTTTCTACCTCTTCGGGGGTTTATGAGTGATTTATGTATATATATATATAAGTACAAATGTTTTCTTGACCGAGTCCGACCGAGTCCCGTGAGTGTGTTACATCACTCGAGTTTTGTTTCCGAGTGTTAAGGCCATCGGAAGAGCATAATTTCGGTGTATCTTTTAAGCTATTATCTTTTGCGATTCACTAGAAACGCTGGTTCCGGTAGGATATCGCCTCCGCATGCGAATGTGGACTCTAAGAGGTTGCACGAAGAAACTGTATAACGATGCGTGTGCGTTTCGGTGGCATATCCGACGCTTTCGGTTGCTTCTTTGAACAGCAAAACTGCACGATAGTACCTAGATGTAGGTATGTTTTTTATCTGATATTCATACAGAGATTCATCAAGCATATTTAATTTATGCATTTAAACACTGTGGAGATGAAACAGATGAACGTCGTTCCATGATACTACTAAAATTTGGCTTGGTAGGTAACATTTTTTAGATAAATTTATGCATGATTAGTATGTGCATTTTTATCTGTCACCTAAAATTTCTTTCTTTTTCAATCAATAATTATTAATCATCAGTTACACATCACATATTACTTGCTACTACTATCGTCATCCCTCCACACCGCATGCCCGTACCCCGCTAACATACACACACGTATTAAATTTCTTATTATCAAATCGTAATATAGCATTGCACACCACATGCTCGTACCACGCTACACACACAAACACATATAAATAACTTATTATTATCAAATTGTAATAAAGCATTGTTACCTAACTGTTATCGTGGACAAGTATTAACACATAAAATATCGGTGCAACACAAACGACACCTGCACGTTGCGACAGTACAATTAGCGATCTGCGCACGCGCCGCTTGCGAAACTCCCGTGCCGCCCGAGGACTATAGCGATTGAAAGTATGACAATCGCCGCCTTAAATCAGCCCGGTTAGCTGGAAACTTCAAGTCGAGTGTAGCTATTATGTTCACTATACTGAGTGTAACAGAGAGGTGTTGTCATATTTAAAGGGGTTATCCAGGCCACCAAACTGAACAACTTTCGCTAAGGGACCAAAATAGAAACCTCCGAAAATCACTTCCCCATACTTAACCGAGAACTAGCTGATATCAGTTTGTATAGGGGAGTGTTTATTATTTCTGAGATTTCGATTTAGGCCCCTTAGCGAAAGTTGTTCAGTTTGATGGCCTGAATATGACTACACCTCTCTGTTACACCTTGTATAATAGGACCTTAAAACGACAGAATTATGACTCAGATACAGCTTAGATTTAAGCCTCTCACGGACAGCCGCGGTCAGTGATGGCGCTGGCGGTGGCGGGCAGTTGTAACGTAGGCAACATAAGGCTTTAAGCCTCACTCAAACAGCAGCGCTGGCGGGTTGGTGGTGGGATGGTGGCGGTGGCGAACCTGAACAAACGTTGAATGTCCTTATGTTACATACGTTACAACTGCCCGCCACCCCTGCCGCGTCTGTCTGTAAGAGGCTTAATAAATCAACTTGGTTAGAGTGCGGGCCAGGTCGAGTATACCTTCTATGTTTACTATATAATAGGACCTTAAAGGACAGAAGTGGGACCCAGATATAGCGTAGATTTATGTGCTTGCGCATAGAGTGCGAAACTCAATTACCTACGACTATCTACAGCTGATTGAAATAAGAATATTATTCGATGCAAATGGTCGTTTTATTGCTATATTTCATTATTATAGTCGGAATGTGTGGACATTTAGTTTATTTTCGATTGTATGGGTGGAAATAAAATGGACAATCTAAAGGTACATTTATGTATCAAGTCTTTAGAAATAACATAATTATTATTAAGTTTGTTATATGAAATTATTAAATATTTGCAATTGTTTGTGACATGTTATCTTAGTTAGATGACGGTGGTGTTGGCAAAGTAGAATCCGCAGTCATAATCTATCTTGTTCTGAGAAGGATAACAATATGAAAGATGGCAAAAAGGCGGCATGCCTGAATTGGGTCTCCTTGGAACAGTGAAATTAATACGTCAGCAGTAGACCTAGCACGGGACGTGGACAAAATCTCCTCGGGGGAAAAGAAGATATTTTCCTCTCGCTCGAACTCCCAGTAAGTCCGGAGACAAAACACTGTCAAGTGGTGGAGCGTCAAGCGTTTTTAATAGAGGAAACATCTCATAGCGCACTTAGAACACTTAGAAAATCTAGCGCATCAAAAGATGGATTCTGGTAATTATGGTGACATTAATACGTTAGAGGACACAAAGTGCATCGCTTTCGAGAAAACATCTTGTAGCGTACTTAGAAAATTCTAGCGCACTCTAGCGCATTAAAAGATGGATTGTAAAGAGGAAAGTGTTACACAGTGACAAGTTTTTACGAAGAGCCCTTGTGTGAGTTACCTTAAGTCGAAGGAGAATTCTCACTGTAATCCTGGCATTAGAAACTCAGACGGATATTGCTGACAGCTATTTATTCTACAATTATAATAATTGCATAGAATCACTCCGCAAGAATCTCGCATATGTTTGTCGGCAGATATGCACTGAACTACGCAGTAAGCACATACATATTAAAATTATTTTGAGTGAAATTTTATTCGAATCAGGATCATGAACATAAACAGTGATTTTTTTTTTTTGCAAAATTTACCTTATTGTTAATTAATTGAATATTCTACTGATTGACAATAAACTACCTATTCTATCACATTCAAAACAATGCGGGTTTTCTCACAATCATCAGAAAGTAATTAAGTAGTTGTGACATTTTAAATGCCTTTCCTATTCGTTGAGTTTGTTTTTATTTGGGAGTATTTTAATCGACACTTCTATGTTGACCACCCTTCCAATGACCAGCCTTAGCGAACATTGCTTAGCTAACGTAATCGCCGGACGAGCGCGCTAAGCCACTGCGCCGTCGAGCTCCTCTCCTTTGGAAAGGTGTGTGTGTGGTGGCAATATTGTTTTTGTTTTAATATTGTTTTTCTGCTCTGCCTTCACCACGTGACATTTAATTTGACTGGCAAAAATTATCCCAGCATTCCACTATCGTTTTTGCAAGTGGTAAATAGCAATTTAGAACGTTGCCACAACGCTAACTTATGGAATGTATTTTGGCATTGAAATTCATAAAAAGTCAAATCAATTATTTCGTTTTTGACAAGTGCGGCTAGTCCTGTTTGGTGAATTGTGGCTTACAAGGCGTTATAATTATTGCTTGTCAAAATATAAATTAGCTAAAACTTTGGATTGGACTATGGCAATCGTATCCTAGCAAAATACCCGTAATTCATAGTTCCAAGTAGATAACAATGGTGTCACAATTAACGCACAACATGAGCACAGCGGGGGTCTGTAATTACGTCTGTTAGCGACCATTATCAATATTTTTCTTCCCATTATAGTTAAAAGACTAACTTTGAACCTTCTGTCAAGCAGGTTAACGTTGCAATTAAAATTGGAAAAGTTGTACATATTTATATAACCTGTCGTGATGACAACTGTACCTACAGTTGTGTAAATCTTTTCCACAGTACCAAATTTTTATATCGTAATTACGACAATTCAATCAATGTTTTCGATTGATTTTTATTCATATCCGCTAATAGAAGTCTACAAATCAAAAGTAATATACAAAAATAGAGTAAGCAGTTTTTTTTTATCTTAATCAATAAACATTGTTATAATATTACGTCTAGACCACATGACAAACGATCGTCGAAAAATTCCCTTAAAAACGTATTCTTGCCCGATCCGCCAATTCTACATTATGTAACAATACAAAAACAAGATATTTGCATAAATTATAATACTAAGATAACTTTTCAGATAGCGAAGCGGATCTTTATGGAAACTATAAATTCTGTTAATGACATTCTATTGTAAAGTACCTCCATAAGGCCATTAATAAGAACAAGAAAAAACTAGTTTCCAATTCATCTGTCACTTAAATAATAAAATCAGGACTTAATTGACAATTAGCAGTTGGCTAATTAGTGATTGGAAAATTGGAATTTATTTAATTGAGTTTATTGTAATTATTTTAGTTATTAATATACTTTTGATGCGTTTGTAAAATTAAATATTCGATATGGTGACAATACGGCCTAATCAAAATCGGAGCACGAATTAAGATTTTCTTTATAAAAGTCAAGTTCCAACGTAAAGTTACTCATTGCATTTTAACTTTAAGTTAATATACATAGTGGTACTAGGTTAATATAGGTTAGAACAGTGTCAGAAAATAAGTGGATACTGCGCAGCACACCCTGCAAGGCTGCCCAGCCTGGGCATCCGAGCGCAGTATCCTTTCCGCGTCAGTCGGACACGACCTGTCCTTGTCCGCCGTCATCTGCAAGATGGCGGCCAGCGAGGCAGCCTGGACGGCAGTCGCCACCTTTTGTGAGGACGTGATGTCACAAAAGGAGGCTGCGGAACGAGCGCGGGAGCAAGACCCGGACGCTGCACCGAACCGCAGGCGGAGGCTAGGTCGGAGACGGCGGCAATACGCCCGCCAACTTCAGCCACCATAGCCCGGGGCGGTAGGTGACAGGGTGGGGCCCTGTCACTTACACCAAAATGCCCCACGAGCGGGGGTGGCTTTGTCAACCCGCGGACACCCCCCGGCCCTCGCCAGGCCAAAGAGGAGCCCTCACGGGCAAACTGCTGACGCGCGTAGTGGACGTATACGATGAGTTTCCCACTCGCGCAGTCACATAGCAGTAAGCGGAGCACGTTGGTTTTTAGTGGTGTAGGCCCAGCACTCTGCTGGGAGAGTCCCACATAACCCCGGTCGGGCCCCACCCAGGCCGGGGTATGATTAAATCATTTTCCAACGGAAAAAAAAAAAAAAAAGTGTCAGAAAATAAAATGTTAATTTATGTATTTGTACTATCTGTCCTACTCATGTTACTCCTTCAAATGTATGGCCTACTGTTAAGGTGAACGTGACATCAAATCCGACATTTAGACCTTTTTTGTAATAAAACTTGAATAGGCAAAAGGTTTTAGCCAAAAAGTAATAGGTCAGCACGAGAAAAAAAAGTGTTATTTTGTAAACAAAAACTATTTCACTCATAGTTATAAGGTCCGGTTGCCAAAATAATATTCCAAAGTTTGTAATATCTTCGCATATAAGGTCATCATCTCAAATGTAATAAATAATGTCAAAGTTGAACAATGTTCAAGATGCCCAGCTTAGTCTGACAAATGACTATCCGGCCTCATTAACGTCGAAAATCTCCAAAAAAACTCGTTTCAGTTACACCTCGTTTTTCGTAGAAAAACGGCGCTTGTGGTGAAGGTATTAAGGTGTTTTTTTTCCTTTTTTTAATAATTTGTTTTGATTGTTTAAACGGGCTACAAAAACTGGGAAAAACGTAGCTGCTTTGTGAGACTGACAAGCTAACGAAAGTACTTTCTCCATCTGTGGCAGTAGGTTTTGGAGTATGATCAACTAACATCTTCCGGACGGGCGACTAATTAATCAAATGTTTAATCAAAAGCATTGCGTGGTTCAACCAGTTATCGAGTAGAAAGTAATCTGTAATCTTTTAAATAGAAAATGAAAACCTTTCAAATCACACCTCGGGGCTTCTTGAATGGTATTACATTTTAGGTTATGTGACTGCTTAAGCTATTAAAAACAAAAGCCGATAAAATATGTATTTACGGGCAAATTAAGACAACGTCTTCAAATGTGGAATGTCATTAAAATTAATTCATTTTTTGGAAGGTTAGATAAAGGTTAATATTCTAATAGGATTTATCTTACTTCATCTATCTTTCTTATTGTTTTCTTAATGAAAAATAAACAATTTGAATTACTTGAAGATGGCTGAAATGTTTACGCACACTTTTCGAAATGACAGATAGGCAATATCGGCATTGAACCAAATAGAGGTGTTTCAGAAACAGAATATTCAAATTACACAATGCTCCAATTATTTTTCATTGCCAACACCTACAGCTAAAGCTCAAAGTATTTACTGCCTTCGCACAAAATAGGCAAATTCTTTCCATAATTTGTGATCTTGGTCTCGTTTTCTAATCGAATAAGGGGTTTACGATTATCGGTGTCGAGAAACGAGAACTTTTTTACATAATATCGATATAAAATAATAGCTGCCGTAAAGTCCTTGTTGCCAGCTGACACGGCACGGAACGAGTATCGAGTGATTTTATAATACGTGACATTTGAGGAACTAGTTATTCTTATTTTGGTGAAACTGGATGACCTCAAGCTGCCTTCACGGTTCCAGAGAACATTGATTTACGAATAGTGGATGTGGCAAATTTGGTGCCGGATATAGTTCCTTATCTGTCTTAGTCGTCTCCACCAATAACAAGTTAATAAAATAATTAAATTAAGTTGAGATAGACTTAAACAAAGCGTTAGTGAACTACGGGTACAACTGTAGGTATAACTTAGAGCAGATAATTAAAAGGCGATGTTGGTCAAAAATATATTTGAATCCAAAATTGACTAATGTGATGCAAACGAAATAACTGTCAAAGTTACTTTTTAATCGACTGAAAGGAGGTTGAACTGTGGTTTTGTTTTATAGACGTGACACTATTAAATAAAATTATACTTTTAAATACTTGAAAAAAAACACATCAGAAAACTTCAGTGAAAAGTTTTCTGTAATAAACTTAATACGCGAATAGCCAAAGAGTGGATTATACATATTAATTATTATGAAATCACGCATCCAAATACCGGTTTCGTAGTTCTTTGGTGTAAACGCAAGGAATGTTATAATATAAATAATCAATAATTTTTTTTAGCCACTGTTTTGTCTTGATCATTTATTTAGTAATGGTTAATATTTAAATAAGATTTAATCGATTTGGGTAATTGGCGGAATAATGTATAAGTTGTTTGATTGACTTGTTTTTGGTTCATCAACTGGCAATCATTTCTATTTTAAGTAGATATTTTATTTGAAATTTATAATACGTAATTTTTGTTCACAATGGGTGAAAAAAATTCAAATATCCCTTGCAAAATCTGACTATCTTCCTCTATTGCAGACATAACTCTTAAGTATTAACGTTTCTTGACGAAATAGAGCATATTTCGTCAAGCCTTGGCTTGGCCAATAAATCATAAAACCCAATAAATAGCATAAAAGATTTTACGAGAAATATAGCTGCACCCGATTGGGACTACTTAAAACGCTAATGTGAAATATTATGTTTTCTGTAGCAAGAGTAATAAAGTTAAATGTTGTCTAATAGATTTTATCACGGGCATATTTTAATAGCACGAAGTCGGTTGATATCTTAACAGGTAAATTATTTGGAATTATTTAAATCAATCGAAATTCCGTACCAACATTTGAATAGCTATGATATATGTAATAGTCCGGAAAATTGCAATCAGTCAATTATTCAAATGGAAACAAGGTTATTTTTTATTACCTTGTTCTGTATGTGGTACAATATTTACTCATAAAACTGTGGCATGATCTGTGGCATGATCTGTGTACAGTAATCACGTCTGGCTATACAAAACTGTCATACTACTACAGACATACATAAATCACGCCTTTATCCCCGAAGGGGTAGGCAGAGGTAAACCAGCACCCATGTTTCGCCAATTATGCCAGGTCCCATGTAATAGGTGGCGAGCTCATTGCCATTTATCCGGCACAAAAGTCGCAGTAGATAGCTAGGTGGTATAAGAGGAACGCTGCTGCCCATTCCACATGTCTGTTTTATCCTTAGTCGCCTTGTACGACACCCACGGGAGAGATTTGGGGTGGTGACAATTGTATTCTACTCTGCCGTCACCACACGGCTACATACTTTTACTCATTTACCATCAGTGCGTTGATCAGCATTCATTACTGTTTTTATATGACGGTGTATCATGAGAGCATACGGAGGCTTAGACAATGGATTTATGTGGCTGACGGTTAGCAGTAAATACGACCTTAGATCCTACGATAACTATTAGCCTCGTTCCAGGTGCAACATTATAGTAAATTACTGCAAACAAATTTCCCTTTGAATGGCAATAGGCTCGCCCCCTACACGGGACCTGAAAAAAGCTGGCGAACCGCGAGTGTTATAAATATTCTGCCTACACTGTAGGTATATATGTTACAGTAATATGACATACAGTGCTGTCTCTATCTAGGAACCTAAGAAAAGTCATCTGGAGGAAAATGAATTATGGCCCAATTGAGCCAGCAGTATACAATTTACTCTACTTTCCCCTATCTGCCGTTTAAAGGCTATAAACTAGAACGGTTGCATGTGCTATAACTCTGGTATAATATGACCGCCGCGGCCGGTATCATTTGAGACTATTATAAACAGTGGAACCCACAAACTCCGTTCTGCGGCTAAGGGAAAGCCCCTGGTCACAAGAAAAGCCTATAAAATTAGTGCTTGACTTTCACGAGTGTCTGACACGTGGGGAAATTGACTTTGAATATACTTTCTTTATAAATTAAGGTCTATTGGGAACTTTGGGTATTATAAATGGACTTAGTTGCACAGTAAGGAACAATATGATGAACAGATTTACATAGAGTTCATCACTCTTGTTATCTTTATCTTTATCAAATACAAATATACTAAACCTAACCTTTCTTATAGTTTACCTATTTATTAAGTAAAAATTGCAAAATTGTTTTCTGAGATTGGAATCTGTCTGCTTAACTACATCCAAATATAAAAGTGATTGTAGGTCGTGGAACTAATAGAGGTACCAAAGGAGTTAAAATATTAAGTTTCCTATTTCAATATTCCATGATTATTGTGATTAATAATGACTCATTGCCAATCCATTTTATTCCCACGAAACATGTATGTTATATAGTTTTTAGGACCTTATTATCCGGAAAACGGATCAAAATCATTAAAGCTAAGTGCGACCAAATGGAGTGCTTATTATCAAAAGGAAACGCATTATAATTTTGTTTGTTCAAGTCGCATAATATTTTAAATCGTATAGTGGTATAAGAGGAACGTTGCTGCCCATTATTGATTGCTGTCTTAACCCTTAGAGATGGGGGTGGTGACAATTATTTTGCTTTGCCGTCACCACACGGTTAATGGGACCTAGCCCAATTGGCAAAAAGTGGGTGTTAATTCACCTCTGCCTTAACCTTCGGAGATAAATAGTTGTAATTTATGTATTTCTCTAGGATATATAATATGTGATTTACGTATGTGGTATACGATATAGATTCCAGTTTCAAAGATAGTTAGGACCAAAATTTAATGTAGCCGGTATAGTGTTTCTGGCGCATTGTATTGACATAAATTAACCAGTCGTTTGTTGGAAAACCGTTGAAAAAATACACCTCATTATTATCTGCATTCTTAAACTAGTCCAATTGTTGATGACACGCCAAATGATTATTGATGACCGTTCAAATGAGATGTCCTTATGCAAAGATAAATTAAGACAGCGATCTGGTTTGAAACATTAGCATCTCTCAGACTAATTCAGATTGACGTAATTGCTACACTCTGACGGTTATTCAACCTCATTGGAAAGCAGCGGAGAAATGTAGAGAAATTCGCATTCATATTTCTTTAACGATCGCGCAAGATTCGATCTGGGCACAACAGTGTTCCCGACACTGTTTGAATTTGCACTTTATTATTGTGTGCGCTCAGTTCAAAGTCGTAGAACGCCATAAAGTTCCCGACTGACACTATTTGCGTGAAATTGAATATTTGTTAAGTGTAATCTTTGTGCGTGGCGCAGTAGGCATCAATATTTCGATATAATAGGAATGTGATGGCCCTGGTAAAGATGGGAAACCGACATCTTTTTTAGCGACCACGACTGGCGACTCATCTTTATTTGATAGGGGATGAGTTCATAATGCACTTAAGATAAGATAAATACACTCTATATTGGTGCTAACATATCTACCTATAATATATACTGTTTAACCTCATATTTTGCCCATTGAGTGAATCACAAGCAGAAAACCTTTGACATTAAAATCTCGAATCTCTTATAATTTACTAAAATCATAGCTGACTTTGAAATGCACTACATGTGTATGTATGTATAAATACAATACGAAATGAACTGTAAAATGCTCTACCCACACAATTGTAGTAGTTATAAACCTCAAAGTCTTCAAAAAATCCAATAACTTAAAATATTTTTTAATTTGTATCAGATTGATAATTATGAATGTCACATAGTGCACTAACAGAAAGATTGACTTGGAGATGCACTACATGTAGCAGCGATAGTGCTACCCAACATTCCTGCAATCAAGCAACCGACAAAAAATTGCGTAGTGTCTCTCGCTGTCACAATACGATTCCTTTATTTCCAAGTGGCCTCGGAATGTTCCCACTGCAAAGCGCTCGTGTTAAAACGCGTGTCGAAACACCGTCCTTACGAAGAAAGCGGTGGATATTTTATTCAATGGAAATGAGCGACGCGCCTAATTGAATATAAAGAGATTGTCACTTCACAGACAAACAGCGCGGCTGTTTTTTTTGCTTGGAATCGAGAAAGCATCGATCGGTTCAGCTTATGATCGAAGACTAGATGTCTCTAGGATTGACTTGTTCACGCAGCTATCTAAATCTTATTTTATTCGAAACAACGATGGTGTACAATAAAAGAGTATCGTAAATAATAAATAATAAAAGAGTATCGTAATAAGAATTTCGAAAAATTATGATCTTGAGGCGGGAATTGAACCCGCGTCCGCTGCTATCCGGGCAGGTGCCTGACCGCTCGGCCACCCAAGACACTAATTAACTTGCCGAAATTCTTCTAACCTTTACACTTCACGTTGTAAGCCAACATTCATACATACATACATAAGTCACGCCCACGTTTCGCCAATTAGGTTAGGTCCCATTTAATAAATGGCGAGCCTATTGCCATTTATCGGGCACGGAAATCGCAGTACATTGCTAGGTGGCATAAGAGGAACGCTGCTGCCCAATATCATTCTTAAGATAATTAGGTATAATGTATTGTTGGTAATCATTAATAAATATGTCAGTATTCATAAAATATAGCCTTTTTTATGAAATTTATTAGCGTATACCAGCAAAACCTATATCATCATCACCGGCTTTTTAATGTTTCCAATAATAGGGTACAGTCCTTTCCAAAGGGTGGCAGAATATAGGGAGAGCGGACCATAACACACCACGCAGGTGACGAATATACATCAAACCCACAAAACACACAACTAAAGGTTTATAACAGCTGAGCGCTTATAACAAAACAACTGAACTTTGTTTTTGTCAACGGCTTGTTCACTTCTTCTTGTTATGGTGAAAAGTGCATCGTTATGCAACGTAATGAATGAATGATATAATAAAATTAATATCGTTTTAGTTATGGCAACCGTTAATGATATAACTAATTACACCTTGGATTGTTACATACTTTTTGTTTGTGTTGGGTTGGATTAAGGCATTGTGAACGAGATACTTGATCCGGTGGCACTTTATTGCACTGTTGATAAGCGTCATTTTACAAGTGCACTTGTAAGATTGACGGGTATTTCGCTGTACAGGCTCTGATGAAACGCTGCGATGATTGCGAATGTATTTATGCATAGACTTTTGGGGCTGTCAGTCTGCTTCACGGAAATGTTCTTTCTCGTTTTCTGCAAGTAAACCAACAACTGTACGACAGCAAATATCGTTTTGAGTTAATCCTTGGGCACTTATTTAGTTCTACACTTTAATTACACAGGGACAAAGAACAATTTTAAATGCTGGTAAACTTTCAGTCACGTACGAAATAAGACTTTGATACTGACAAGTAAAAGGTAAATAAACTACAAATTACAACAGTTCATGTCAGAGAAAATCTGTCAAAAAGATGTTATGGTTTTTAAAAATATAGTTTTTTGGAATTCAATGCCGTTGCTATTTAATGAATAGATAAAAATTAGTCAGAAAAATATCGAAAAAATCATGTCCTAATTATGAACAACTGTCCAATATTTTTCATAACATGAATATACTCATAATTTAACAAAATATATTGATATCATTAAGATTCAAAGAAAGCTGGTGGCCCTAGAGTGAGGCGTCAGGCTGTCGGCTTTACTAGAACCGAAACCTAAGCTTTGGGAAGTATACATACATTCATTCATTATTACCACCTTCTCGTTGTGTTAGATGATATTAATGGAAACATACTGCCGCCCTCTAGGGCCCTGTTCCTTGGAATAGAAAGGAACAGGATGATCTTTATATCCCTAAGGGCCTGTTTTACAATCGACGGGTAACTTCTAAATAGCTTACTTTGCAGTTCATTTGACAGTTGTAACATAAAATATTGTCAATTGAACTTCCAAGTAAGGTATTTAGAACTTCGTTTGTGAAACAGGCCCTAAGAGTAAGATGATGGTTTTGCCACACAGGTTTTATTTATGAAGTCAATTACGAGTACCAAGGGAACACGAAATTATTTTTCTGGCACGGCTCCAAAGAGCTTGTCCTTTCCGACTCATGAGCTATCAATTACGATACCGAAAACGACACGCGCAGGCGCGCCGTGAAAATCACTCGGCGGGACCACCGAAATATCGTGGATCGTGGATCGCGATTCGGACCGTATTGACCCATCATGTTTTGAGCACAAAACACTATTTATGTTGATGAATTGGTTACACTTTCTATCTGACCTTTGAGATTGAAATCTTTTGAAATTGATATTGTAAAAGAGCTATTTTTGTGGCACTCAATGCCAAGGAATATAACAATAAATTCTTAAATCTTGATCTTGAGATGATCAAATAGAAAGTAAGTAAAGTAAAAAAAGGGCCAAGGTACCCAAAACGTACCCAAAAGCAACTGGCATGCATAAGAACATTAATGAGATTGGATGAAGCGAAAAAAGTGTGTAACGTAAGTAGCAAGTGGAAGGAAGTTGATCTTTGCCTGCCGCTTTGTTAGAAAGAGCGTGACGTATGTATGTATATGTAAATTCTGGAAGTCGGAGGAAAATGCTTAAAAGACCTGGAGCTATTATTCGGCTGAAGCCTGTCGATCTAGTGTGAATTTTATTATCGAGCCATCTGTGTAGTCTGATACACTTCAACTGTCTTCTGAAAATATCTTCTATCTCCCACACAGTAACAGTCTTCTGTTTCAGTCAATAAAGTTGAAACAGGAATCAAAAAGAGATGCAGCAATAAGTACGCCTTCAGGTGCTTTTGCAATCTTCTTTAGTCAACTTTGTATATGTATGTTATATGTGTATTTGTATCAGTATGTGTAACTATTGGTATACCTATTACCACATTAATAAATAAACTTTTATCTGGCATATTCTCCGTTATGTTTTCGCTCCAATGACAGCAGGAAGACTTAGTATACTATACGTTGCAACTCCAAATTCACGAAAAAAA
Organism: Cataclysta lemnata; assembly: GCA_963931975.1. NCBI lineage: Eukaryota > Metazoa > Arthropoda > Insecta > Lepidoptera > Crambidae > Cataclysta > Cataclysta lemnata. The sequence goes on along the minus strand of OZ008340.1, from coordinate 15,225,033 downwards.
TATCTGCTGTTTCATACAAAATAATAATACCTACTTGACCCAAATGTATGAAACAGCTGTTATTTTTTCAGTGAATTTGGAGTTGCTCCCATAGTGAAATTTGTTCAGTTTGATGGTCTGAACGAATTCCAAAAATTTTTGCAGTGATATAAAAGTGACCTGGTATAAATAGTGGGTATATACTGTACAACCATGACTTCAGAAAAATATTAAATTATTGTGTTCATCACACATACATTTACAACTGATCTTTTGACGAAACAGGCTGTCAAGAATCACACCAGCCCTTACTATTATTGCTATTACCAAATATGTAGATCGTATCATCGAAACCATCATGTTTCATTGTTTCAGCACTAAAGAAATCCTTAAGTTCCCTAAGTGCCTTAATTAATGCATGGCAACCAATAAATGAAATAACTTTCCAACTAATCTAAATAACAGAGACGCATCTAACAGATCGAAATTTCTACGCAAGTGAAAAAAAAAACTCAAGAATCATACACAGAGGTGTTTGGACCGTATCTTTATTAAATTAGAATGCATAATCGATTGGCTGTGTCCCTAATAAATCATCTCGTACCGAGGCATGACGTTGACGGACAGCATTCGTACAAAAAAGCAAGTGGCTAGTTTTAGATGATACTAGATTATTATGTTGAGATGCAAGATGTGTTGTTTATCAGAAATTGACCGGTTTATAAGTGGTCTGGTGGACTAGACCATACAGTGGACTTCGAGACAGTGTAACAACTTGTTATTTCATATAACTATATTATGCTATTTTTTGTATATTTTCATTGATCTATTCATGATTTTCAAAATCTTAACTTATTTACTACAAGTTTATTACAAGAATTATATTGAATAAAAAAAAAATATTTTTTTATTCAATTAATAGGTCCATAAGGTTCACTTTATATTGTTAGTGTAATTCTCTGAAACATTGTGTGATAAACAGAAACAGATAAAAAAATAAACATAACCTAATATTTTAATAAAATAAAAAACAACTTTAATACATTTTAAATTATACCTACTTTGAAACGACCTACCAATATTTTGTGACCTTAACCGTTTCCTAAAAATTAAGAATGAAAATAAAGTAAATTGATTACCTTAAAGCAGTTAATTTGCCTTACTTTTGATATCCACCATGAAAATATAATACGCTTATATTTTCATAGTGGATATAAGCGTAGGTAAATATAATAAAAAAGCGAAATTCTAGAAACCATGTCGACCTTTAAGTTTTACGACTTACTTCGAACAAGCATAGCAAAGCGATCCATTTTGGGAATCCGTTGTGGTTGTAACCATTAAATTATTTTATTTATGCGACGCAAATACTGGGTTCGAAAGCTTAATTTGTGAATATTTAATGTCGCCAAATAAATTCTTCTTGTTATTACTTAGCTTTAATAATTCCCCTTCAAAAAGTCTGTTTAAAACGTTGTATTTTTATGGCAGACGAGTAGAGTTAGTGATCTAAGATTTATACATAATAAAAAATTTACTTAAGAAAATCTTTTTTACATTTTACATTTTACGAATTTCAATATGGTCTTTACTCTTTTTTGATATTAGATAAATCTAATTATTTCTCTTAGCATGGAATTTTTGGACTATGTATTATTATCATATTATAAACATTAATAAAAAAATGTATGTACCTAAATTAATTGCATGCTTAGCCCTTATTATTCTTCTATATTACCTATTCTTCATTACTTTTTTGTTGTTTGCTCCATAAAATTTAAATTATTAGAGAATTTATGATCACGTGTTTTCAAACACTGATAATGTATCTATTTCGAGTAGCAATTATATCTACTATTTGCATAATACAACCTATATAACCCCGTTTTCAGAAAAAAACGTGTTAGGTGGTATTATTACTAATGTTAATCGTAAATTGCCTAGGATAATAACCACGTTTGGCTCTAATTCAACCTTTTTATATTGGTTCAAACATTCGACATGCTTCTGTCTCCGAATAGTTTACGCAGTATAACGTTTTATTGCTATTATAAAACTACTATTGTCTAATTAAAGCCTTCAACGTCTTAATTAAACTTGTTTGAAATGATTCAAACTATAGATTTCGTTCGTTTTTTATGTTGATCTTTATATTAGTTATGATTACAAGATTATACTTTCAATTTTATCTGTTAATTAATTTATAGGGTTATATAAGCCACATTTTAAACGCGTTAGTTTTTATATTTTTTTGGTCTGAAAATAAAGAAATTACTTATTAACTCTCACATGAAGCACTCTAGATAAAGAACAGACATAAATTATAATAAATATTGAATATAAACTACATAAACATATAAATAAGCAAGACTCGGGAACAAATGTTTCTACCAGGATTCGAAAAAGAAAGAAAAAATAATAGTATATCTTCTAATCTCTATACCTAACGCACAATGTCCTCTTTAGAGAAACACAATATAAAAATGGCGTACACGATTGATTTACTGCATACATCTTTACAATGGTGCGGTGAAAGTATCGAATAATCGATACATATGCATACAAATTTCATGATACGATGCATTCGTTGCATAATGATTTATGGACCGTGCAGTTAGGCTGGGATTTTTTTTAACGTGGCATTGACGCGTGGATTCTAACGACCTCCGCGCACGTCTCAAAAGATCATGACTTTCCTGCCTTGTTCCCAAATTATCTGGAGGTCTACTCTGAAACTCCGAACGATTAACTCACATCAATCCGTCTTTCTCACGCCACTGCGTGTTAAAATAAGAGCGACAAAGACGCAAAGACTCGATCGAACGAAATAAAGTTCCGGAGTAACGCCTCTGGTGTCAGCACAGCATTCTTGTCTTTTCTATTCAAATCGGTGAGACGTCATCGATCAAGGAGGAATAGATATCTAACCACCCTAATTTTACTGCCATAATTCATCCACCTCTTCTCGTCTCATCTGTCTTAAAAGAGAGTGGATACCTTTACATTCATATCATCCATCGGACCGGAAAGGTGCTAGCGATTTAACTACCCAATCATAAGCAAAGCGCGCTAGCTGCGCGATACAGGTCTTCGGAAAACAACGATTCTCTAGTAATATGATATCTAAATTTAAGTTTAACTTCGTACTTATATCACTAATATTGTTTACATTTATTGTTCCAGGTAATACATTGTGGACTGCTATAAAACATTACTATCTAAGAAACATTAAGGTAATATAAACATTTTCATAATAGTCTTCTTGTCTGTTCTTGTTATATTTATTGATTTTAGCGAAAATTATGTTAACGATTTTATAAACAGAACACATAAAAATGTAACACCAACGCACTACGTATATTTCTTATTTATAGAAACTGCACGTGCAATAACATAGATTTATGTCAAATATGTTTATCGAAGCGGAATCAATACGGACATTCATTTACACGCAAATGTTACGTTTTTTGCATTTTGCATACTATTAACTCCACAGTACGTACTGTCAGAATCATAAGTAGAATAAAACTCTTGTACACAGAAAATCGAGTCAAGAAAATTAGATTTTTATTTAAAACATTATATCATAAATTTACGATTGCGGCGGACGCGGGTTCAATTCCCACAGCAGAGCAATGATTTGTCGAAATTTATCGGCTTTATTTTGTTTGTAATATTTTTTTAAACATATAAGTAGGTATATAAAATTCTAATACAAAAAAATTCGTGTCACTGTGTAATCGTGCTCCTTCGATATTTATAAAAATAAAATTGTGTGCATGTATTTCATAGCTCTTACAAATAGGTCCTTGACAATTTTTTTGCACCCCTAGGTAATAAGGGCAAATCAACTTTTGGTCGTAGGCTATATTTAATACCTGATAAGGGCAAGTCGTGTGGTGACGGCAGAGTAGAATACGATTGTCACCATCCCAAATCTCTCCTGTGGGTGTAGTACAAGGCGACTAAGGATATAACAGTGATGAGGAATGGGCAGCAGCGTTCCTGTTATACCTACCACCCAGCAATATACTGCGACTTTTGTGCCCGATAAATGGCAATAGGCTCGCCACTTGTTACATGGGACCTGACATAATTGGCGAAACGTGGGAGCTAGTTCACCTCTGCCTACCCCTTCGGGGATATAGGCGTGATTTATGTATGTATGTATGTATGATAAGGCCAAAATAACGTTTTCCGGACCAGCTAGTGTTTAAATAAAAATCAAATCATAACACTCCAGTACACCTAACAATAATTACTATAAAGAGAGAAAAGTTACAACTATAAAGGGCTGGCAATGGAATGACATGATGACTAATAAAATTCGAATGACATGATGACAAAAAAAAGTATATTCCTGACTTGAACGCGACCACGTACAAAATTGTCGCAACACCAAATCTGTGCTCAACAAAGAAATTAAGACTTAAAAGTGAATGGCATATTATTTGGCATCTAGGGTTCAAAAGATCAGTAGGATTTATATAAGACCCTAGCTCTGTCTAAGCGGTTGGTCACCAATTTTATATAAAAGCATCTGGGTATTACATCGTACTTTATATTAAAATTTGACAAATTTATTTAAATTCACCAAGCATCAATTCATTATATTTATTAGCCTAAAGTAAGCGCTTGTATTATAATAATCAATTAATTAAGGATATATATAAATATAATAATTCATTGAAATAAAATTAAAAAAATTGTTCTATTATAAAAATGGTTTGAGTGCAATAGAATCCGAACATAACTGCGTTTACTTACACCATAAAAATTATGTTTGCAATAAGCATGCAATTTTATATCGGCTCACCACCCACATTGCACAAAATAAATGCCAAATAGAGAGATCTGTAAAACGTACTCTGAACTGCATTGAGGGGCAATGAAAAAGTGACTCAGTGTGATAAAAATTTATTTTTAAATGTGCCTGAAACCTTTGGAGAAAGTGCATTTTGTGCAACGTTAAAAAAAGAGAATTCACCACAGGTAAAAAATGCAAGGCGGTTGTCGAAAACAAATGAACACCGGGAAAGCGATCGGCTGATTGATAGAAAAAGTCTAGAGTAATCATAGATTGTTGAAAGCGGGTTGGAAATTATGTCAACTTGTTTAAATAAAAACAAATTGGAATATATATTTTTATGTCGTAAAAAAACCAATTAAAATTGATAATAGGTATCTATAGAAAAAAAAAACCATTATGATTCGACTAAATGAAAAAGGTATAAAAAATATTGGAATAAACTTGGTAATAATAAACATTTAAAAAATAATTACTGTAAAGTTTGTATACTTAGTACATACCCAACTTTTAAAATCACGCCTTTTCCCCCTAAAGGGTAAGCTGTGCTATATTACCTAACACCCACCTATTGCCATTCACCGGGATCTTTATTCGTGGTAATTTACTAGATATTACACCAGAAGCGCTGCTGCCCACAGAACTAATATTATTGTTCTGTAGTGCTGTAATTATAAGTATAAGAATCATTGACTTATTTTGATTATTATTTATTGATTTCGAATACCTCTACGCAATTATTCTACCCTAAAACAGTCAAGGCAAAACAGTCTTAATAATTATAAATATAACATAAAAATTTTACTTTTACATACATACATGTGTCAAGCCTTTCTCCCATAGGGGTAGGCAGAGGTCACTTCTTTCCACTTGCTACGATCCTTACATACTTCTTTAGCTTCCTATTTTTACGCGGCCTTTTTTTAATAGACTTTCCATTTGATTATGAAAGATCCGCCTAGGCCTTCCCTTTCCCATTTCTTCATTCACTTTCGCCATGTAAATCCTTTTTGTCATTCTCCTTTCATCCATTCTTTCGACGTGACCAAACCATGCGAGCATCCCTTTCTCATTCCTTATCATTACATCTTCTTTCAAACCATACATACAAATATACATAAATCACGCCTATATCCCCGAAGGGGTAGGCAGAGGTGAATTAGCACCCACGTTTCGCTAATTATGTTAAATCCCATGTAATAGGCGGCGAGTATATTGCCATTTAACCGGCACAAATGTCGCAGTACTATTGCTAGGTGGTTTAAGAGGAACGCTGCTGCCTATTCCTCATCACTGATTTATCATTAGTCGCCTTGTACGACACCCACGGTAGAGATTTGGGGTGGTGACTATTGTATTCTACTCTGCCGTCACCACATGGTTTCAAACCATAACTTTCTCTAATCACACTGTTATACAATTTAACTGTTATATTTTATTAATGAAATAATTAATAAAATTGGTATTTAATGTCATTCCACCGCGTGGTGGAGAGGAAAACAATTGTTGGACCTAAAAATTATATGAGCTGTCGATCGAAACGCGGTTGTTTAAACAACTCTTCCTACCACTTAGGGGAGAAACTCGAGTTTTATGTATGTATGTCGTATGTAATAAACGCATAATCTACAGATAAAATCTAATATATAAAATCTCGTGACACTGTGCTTGTTATCGAGCTCCTCCGAAATTTTTTATAAAATAATTGTGTATTAATGGGTAGGTCTGATATAAGGCAGTAGGTTATTTTTTATACCACTAGGCGATAAAGGCAAAACTGCGTTTGTCCGGTCAGCTAGTATATTCTATAAGGTGTGAGATACGCGTCACCTCTTACCTCATAACAGTGAACAATATTCTTCACAGCTGCCTGTATAGAAAAGAGTGCTTCCTCCCGAATTCAGCTAAAATTCCAGGCACATACCGGCGGCCGATGCAAAGCAACGTTTCTCGGAAGGTGCGCACTGTCAGTCCGTCCGATCGGGTTAGCGCGGAAGTGCCGGTCCAACGATTTGATCGATGGAGTCGTCGCATTTAATACGAACAGAATGCAACAACAGCTGTTGTAATAACCCTCTTATTAGTGAGACAATAAAGGTGATAAAAACCGAAAAGATCGAGCTTTGTTCATGTGAAAATTAATTTTAAATGACGGGCCAGTGTTATAATTAATCATCCCGTTTACATTCAAATATTATGTGAAGCACTTAGTGCAACCAAAACATTAAATAAAAATACAAAATTGTGTTTTATTATTACTAAGTTACAGTACAGAATGTCATACGTACACTTATTACTTAGTTTCAAACAACAATTCAATCGAAAATGTACATCGTTTTTATTAGTCAAAAATCCTTTCATGTAGGGTTAACACTCGTAGCAATAAGAAATATTCTCATAGCACACTCGCATCTTGGAAAGTGTGGTGAATCAATGGAAACCCTTGCTGTAGTAATCGCTTTGCTATAAACACGCAACCCGCACACCATAATCCACAACCATAACCCGTCGTAACTATTCAATTTAACACGAAGAAGCGCAAGAAAACATATCGATATTTTGTAATCGAATAATTGTTATCGTAACACAACCGGATGGCTAAGGTTACACCAGCCTCAGCTCCGGAGTTACAAAATGGGTCTTACCTAATTGCTTGTATGCGGTCGGGCATAGCTCTATGACGGCAATTGACGTCGCCGCAGAGAGGTCCTGACGTGATAGGCATAAAGCAAAACTATCGGTGTGCCACTCTGAATAAAAAGCAGGTGAAAATTTCGCGCCGCATAAAAATTGGAGGAGCGAACAGGATGTTGCTGCGTCGTACTACAGCGTGTAAAATAGTAAACGGACACCTAGAAAGTGTTATATGATTTTTATTTTAACAATCATCATATTAAAGAACAACCTATGTTTCAGCATATCCTTTATTTTTTATATAATTTATAAGTAGTAGTTTTTTTCTACTAGATTGATTTAGGGACTTTTAAATATTGATTGTGAATCTCTGACTTGTACAATGTGTCTTAAATATTTAGATGCCAGAGGCTCGTACGCTGAAATGGTTTTAATAAACAGGTTTTAATCTACATACATACATAAATCACGCCTATATCCCCGAAAGGGTAGGCAGAGGTGAATGAGCACCCACATTTCGCCAATTATGTTAGGTACCATGTAACAGGTGGCGAGCCTATTGCCATTTATCGGGCACAAAGTCGCAGTACATTGCAAGGTCATATAAGAGGAACGCTGCTGCCCATTCCTCATCACTGATTTATCCTTAGTCGCCTTGTACGACACCCACGGGAGAGATTTGGGGTGTTGACAATTGTATTCTACTCTGCCGTCACCACACGGCATGGTTTCAATCTATGACAATATAATTAGTTAATTGGGCAAATGACTCGATTGATCCTGCTTTTCCCTTTATTTATTAACTGTACTTACTACGATATCCATTCTAGTAGCTCTAACCAAAACCACTCTCAAACCAGCGGCAATTATCTTACTGACGGATGTTAGTTAGTAGTTCCAATACTACACAAAATTTTGGGCATAGCATCGCACTGACTCATCACACCACAGGTTTAATCGAAATATTCATCCACAAAAACACCGTCCACGATTTGATTGGCACCTCAGCATTTGACCTTTAAGGCCTTAAGCGCCTGGTAATTAATAACATCAGTCCTTATTTTAGGAACATTACCCGCTTAAAGGCGATAGCGATAGCCGATAGCGATAGAATTTCGATTACCAAAGTGATCGATATCGACCCCAAGAGGTCGAAATCAGTTTCCCAGGTTGACATCAACAAATCAACCGTAGTTTTTTAAATGGGAAGTATTTTTGTATCATCATCACCATCAATACAATAGGAAACACTTTATTACACAAGAAAACACAAAAATACAGGAAATAACAAATTTAACAAATAGCGCAATGGGCGGCCTTATTGCTATACAGCAAATTCTTCCAGACAATAATTGGGAGGAAATATATTATGAGAGATAGAACAGTGAGTGCAAAGCTGGCATATGTGTATTGTACATACATACATAAATCACGCCTATATCCCCGAAGGGGTAGGCAGAGGTGAACTAGCACCCGCGTTTCGCCAAATATGTCAAGTCCCATGTAATAAATCCCATGTGGCAAGCCTATTGCCATTTATCGGGCACAAAAGTCGCAGTAGGTACATTGCTAGGTGGTATAAGAGGAACGCTGCTGCCCATTCCTCATCACTGATTTATCCTTAGTCGCCTTGTACGACACCCACGGGAGATATTTGGGGTGGTGACAATTGTATTCTACTCTGCCGTCACCACACGGCCATGTGTATTATGTCTGTGTATATGCAGTGTTGCTGTGAAAACCACCTGTTTTTCGTAACCACATGTGATGTCCCCGCTGTGTGTGTGAACTATCGGCCTTGTGACTATTAACCGATTATGCCACTATAATGATTACAAGTTTTTGTCCATCCGAAAGGTTATTAACAAACATTAAACCTATTACTCAAGGAAAACACTTGTGACCCTTGACTTTTTATAACCTTTCGATTTTGATACAGGATCTCGTAGCTAGTTTGTTACATATAGTACCAGCCCACATAGTACGTTCTCATGTGTATAATTATTTATAATATAGTCATTAGGTTACGCCCAATACGAAACCGTATAGACAAGTGTTTAACGCTTATAGAAAACACAAATCAATACAATAATAATGCCGTGTGGTGACGGCAGAGTAGAATACAATAAGTCATCACCCCAAATCTCTCCTGTGGGTGCCGAACAAGGCGACTAAGGATATATCTGTGATGAGGAATTGGCAGCAGCGTTACTCTTATACCACATAGCAATGTACTGCGACTTTTTGTGCCCGATAAATGCCAATAGGCTCGCCACCTATTTACTATTACATGGGACTTAACATAATGGCGAAACGTGGGTGCTAGTTCACCTCTGCCTACTCCTTCGGGGATATAGTCGTGATTTATGTATGTACAAATCAATACAAAAACATATTGCTCCATTATAAGAAGCAGAAGAAACGGCACTACTTATTTTTGAAAGAAAAGCCTTTTTGATTTGTGTCTCTTTTTTATGCAATAGAGACGAGTCTATTGACATCTCCTGGATACCTAAATAGCAGCATGCTGCTAGGTGGTAAAACATAAATGCTGCTGTCCATTCCTCATCACTGTTTTATACTTAGTTACCTTGTACGACACCCACGGGAATGATTTGGGGCGGTGACAATTGTATTCTACTCTGCCGTCACCACACGGCTGACGATAACAGTTGGTTGAAATCACCATTAGAGCTAATAACTGTTGTGATAAAGTAGAACGAGATATGCGATTACTGAATAACGATTACAAAATGTCTGACAGAACTCAGAATAGGTTTAGACACGAAATAGCACACCCACCCATCTGCGCCCGGAAGAGCTTCCGTTTTCACAGCGGCGGTGAAAATTGTATCCTCTTCTGCCGTCACCACACAGCAACATTTAACATAATTATTACAATATTTTTAATGCGTTGTGTTACAATACATTTTATACTAACCTAAAGTTATGTAGGTACTGCCTCTAGTTATGCGACCAAAATAAACACACACAGTAAACAATTTCTTTTTCACAAACAAGTCGCAAAAGTATGCAGGTAAAGTAATTTGCTTTTCAAATTGCTAGAATATTCTCTCGCATAGGTACCCCAGAAGTGGGTTAGAAAAAATACGACACAACAGTTAGGTGACGCGTATTGATATTGTGATTAGTATTCAGTGGGAGTTTGCTCAATAACGGTACGGTACAAAATTGTAAGGCGCGACGGTCAGCGACGCCATTATTGCGTTCGTATGTGGCCTGTTATGTAATCGATATAGATGGGTAATCGATATCGGTAACAGGAACCCTGTGATCATCGATTGCGAGTGCATTTCGATGTTACAGTTGGCTAACCAACGAGTAGCGTCATTATTAAATTAGTTTTATGATTTATTTGATTGTAGTAGTGATGTGCATTGCAGTACAGGTAGGACTTCTTTCAAGTCCGCCTGGCTAGCTACCACCATCTTATTAAAATCTGTCGCCATAATAATAATGTTAACCTGCCCGGCTAGCATGACCAACGAAACTCGTTATTATATAGCCATTTATCGCGTTAAACTTACAAAAATCAATGGATTGATGACAGTTCAAAGCGATAAATGGCTATATATTTTATGTTAAAGCCATATAGGCTAAATTATATAGCCGTTTATCGCTTCGAACTGTTAAAAATCCAATGTTTTTTGTAAGTTCAACGCGATAAATGTCATATCATATCGTGTTTGGGTGGTCATGCTAGCCGGGCTGGACTGGTATCATATCAGTCTTATCACACATGTTCCGACAATGTGTGATAAGACTGATAAGATACGAGTCCCTCTGTGGTTGAGGGATCCAGGTGAAGCTCGATTCCATCTCCAGCCCTTAAAGTCACTTACCATCAGGGCGAAGATGAAGGGCAGTAGCTTCCTTGTCTAGCATAAAAAAGTGCATCCTGCCGAAACCAAATTACGGATTGTGATATCTTGTTTTGAACGGTTATTGCATTGTGAAATTTGCCAACCAACAAGAAAGGCTTGGCCTATTTTATAAGTTAATTCAATTAACTCAAACAGCTTGCCCTCCATAATCACTTGAAAGGAAAAACGAAGTCTCAAGTCTTACGCAGTTGGACGTAATAGATGGACTTAGTTTACTTTTATTTTGAGCGACTTCACACTCATTGGTTTCCAATTGGCTGAAAAAGCGCTATTCTTTATGTAAAGTATTTGCGTAATGGCGCTAGTTATAGCGGATACTGTTGAGGTGTTAATTTAAGCTACTTTGTGCGCAACGGTATTGTTTATTTTATTCTAAGATTCTTGAATTTTCAATTTATTATTTACATTTATTTTTTATTTAGAACACATACAGTTATAAGAATTGACGTTGATAGATATATAACATTATATTGAGGAGTTCAGCCTTCTCTAAATGACACCTAGTTTAAAATGATTATGTAAACTAAACAAACGAAAGGCCGGTCTTTGGATGAGTGACCAAAATATATAATCTCGAGTCTGAGAAGGAAGGAAAGGAAGGACCGTGACTTAACGTGCCTTACGTTAAGTTGCACGTTGGTCCCGACGGCATCTGTAGTTGTCAATAACCACGAAATATTAATATATTCTTCTATCCATAAGGAAGGCTTGTATCCCGGTAGCAGCGACATTAGAGGGCTGGTAATTAAGAATATTATGATGTTCATTAAAACATGGGTTGTCAACATTTTTGTGCTCTGCAGAAATTTTAGGAAATTTATGTACCTAACTTGTCTTATTTGGTAAACAATCTTGGCACACCTTTTTATTGAAAATGCAGCATTAAAAATCAACTGATAACTAGATTCAATAGGTTTCAGTCTATAATAATGATTTATTGTAATAGATTATTAATTTTGTTATTATTTTATTATTTTTACGCCTGAATGGAAAAACGTAAATTTTGACAATACTTAAATGTTAAGCAGTATTCAATTGGGCGATTTAAAAAAAAGTTGGGCCAAGATCCTTTACCAAATAATACAAGTTGTAGTAGTAGTAGTCTGTACCATGACTATACGCAAATTTTTCGTCACCCTCTTCATATTCCGAGGCGATCTCCACGTATGAAAGATTAAGTCCAGTCCAGCTTCGAGTTTCAAACGGACCGCTCGCTATCGGGGACGTGAATCGCAATTGTGTCTTTCTAAATCTGCTTTACGTGTTAACTTGGACGTTTCCTAGTTCACAATTAGGCCTCTCTCTCTCACCTTAAGGCATATTTCGTTTCAAATAGGCCCGATTCTAATGTGACAGAGACAGTTTGATATATCACGGTCTTTACCCTGAATGCTTTAACGAGGCGACTGATGTAGTATTTGTTGTGCGTACATCAATTGTTATTATAAATACGTAGCTAAGTTGTGTCGTATTACTATAACGTACCCTGTCAGTTGAGACATTAATGCGTAATTTGTACTCGTATTTTAAGCTTTGGTCACTGAGTATAGAATCGAATCTGCTTTGGTTCGTTCTGTGTTATTTATACATTAACAATGAATGTAGTTTAAATGTTCTACTTTATTTTTTCACGAACACTACACATTTGAAATTGCGCTCGGCCTGAGATTGCGGACACTAAGCAATATTCTTTTAGCCCGGTCACTGGATGGGTGACCAGAAAAATAAAATATATCGAGTCCTTCGTTCTTAAAAAGGCACGTAAAACCGTTAGTGCCAGGGTTAGTGTTAGGGCTGAATTGCAATCATTAATATCTATCCGCACTGCTAGCGTGGTGGGTTATAGACCATTTTCCCAATATTTTTCCATCCAATGGAAATTATTACCTCTCGTTTAAAAAGAGCTATAATAAATCTTAAGACTATTAGGTATTTTTTGGTTATGTTTAGACAGTCATACAATATGACAGGTTCACGACCTATTATGAAAATCCATGTTTTATAAACACCGTAACTGTGTAGGTAATTACTTAATTTTTTGCACCTGCCACTCAAATATTTAAGTACTTAGACTAATCTGTCATTAACCAAACACCTTTTTTGAGACTTACTGTGGGGCTATTAACTTTTTTTGTACGGTCAGCAACATACGCAGATGAACACTTTAGTACTGTGTCATACCTATGTAGTAACGTAGAAGCATAGTGAATATATTTAAGCTAAAGCAGTAAGAAAGCTGCCGCCGTGTGGTGACGGCAGAGCAGAATACAATTGTCACCACCCCCTTCTCTCCCGTGGGTGTCGTACAAGGCGATGAGTAATTAACAGCAACGTTCCTCTTATACCACCTAGCAATATATTGCGATTTATGTACCCGTTAGATAGATGGCATCAGGCTCGCCACCTATAACATGGGCCTAAATTAACTGGCGAAAACTGGGTGCTTAATACATCTCTGCCTACCCCTTTTTAGGAGCTTGACCCATTTTTCGATAAAGTTACCGACGCTGGCACTGCTTAAAATTTTTGTGATGGAAAAACACGAGATTTTAATACGAATTCTATGGTAGGTTAGTTTAATATTTTGGGAATTCAATCGAAAAAAATCATTCGAGCGAGTGCGATTCTCGCGGTTCTATGCATCCCGAAGTGCCCTTAAAACTTATGTGGCGACGGGCGCGTATTTCCACCCTTTTGATCCTAGGTTCCTTACTGCCTTAGTTTGTTTGTTAATGCAATAGAAGCCACCATTTTGATTAATACATACATACATAAATCAAGCCTATATCCCAGAAGGGGTAGGCAGAGGTGAACTAGCACCCACGTTTCGCCAATTATGTTAAGTCTCATGTAATATGTGGCGAGCCTATTGCCATTTATCGGGCACAAAAGTCGCAGTGCATTGCTGGGTGGTATAAGAGGAACGCTGCAGCCCATTCCTCATCACTGATTTATCCTTAGTCGCCATGTACGACACCCACGGGATAGATTTGGGGTGGTGACAATTGTATTCTACTCTGCCGTCACCATACGGCATATTTTGATTAATAATATATTATTATTATGACAGGATAGGTAATTAGGTGTTCATCTACATGATGCTGCCTGTACCTGATAACCTATGGGAACATCTAACATTCTAGTTGGAACAACAATCACTGCTTTCCTATTATCATAACTTACAGTTTTCAATTAATTTTTTTGGAGGAACTCACATTTAATCACACTTTCCCATGACTCAGTTAAGGGGCGTAGCGACACGGGCGATCGGAAGCGCCGTATAGCATTTAAAACATAAACCTCCATAGGCAGCAATTACCGCCGCATTTCCACATTGTTTTAAATATTAAAGTTACAAATAAATCCACCGTTTAATTAACACTGACGCGGGCTTTCGACATGACAGCGATTTCGACATACCTCTGGCTTGGCTCTCTTTCCTTCACTTTGAATATATTAAATGTTAGAGCGAGACAATTGGCAATTACCGCGTACTTAATTTGCCCCTAACGATGTTATAAAGCCTGAAATTTTTATGCTAATGAGATTGCGAAGACTGTTCTAATTTATGCTAGTAGTAAACGCTGGTGGGTTGTGAGTGTCGGTCGTGTTGTGTGTGTTGTGCACCAAGATGGATTTGAGGAACCACAGACTGTTCAACTTGGGAAAGAAGACGCGCTTGTCCCGTTCTGTGTCGATGTCAGTGCCGAGGTACGCTTCTGTTTACTCCTACGCTGTGGCGTCTGCTAGTACTTGCAAAAAGGTCGTCCTGTCAATGTCTATATTACATACATACATACATACACAAATCATTTATATCTCCGAAAGGGCAGGCAGAGGAATTAATACCCACATTTGGATTACTATTTCTAAATCCCATGGAATAGGTGGCGAGCCTATGGACATTCATGTTAATAACTAGACGCTTACCCACGAATGCTGGTGTGCATTGATCGTCAGATTTATAAGGGGTGGTGACAGTTATTATTCGGCTCTGCCGTCCCCCACAGAACTAAACATAGGGGAAAATAGCCCTTAGCGGTTATACCGCCAAAAGCGATTGCTTTCGAGTATAGACTCATGTTTTAAAATTGACATTTTGTAGTAAGAAGCCTCATTGTCTGCTGCGTAAAACTGATAGGTTGAAATTTAATTACCAATGCACAAAAAATTATTTTACACACGAGAGTGCTTTGACCCAAAGCACGCCTTCCCCTAAACGATAAAAAAAAACATAAAGAAAAACTTACGACAGCGCTCTCTTAAATTTGCAAGACCACTACGCATACTGACAAACCATAAACCCCGAAGGTGTGGGGAGAGGTGAATTAACACCCACGTTTCGCCAATTAGGTTAGGTCCAATTTAATAGGTGGCGAGCCTATTGCCACTTATCGGGCACGGAAATCGCAGCACGTTGCTAGGTGGCCTAAGAGGAACGCTGCTACCCATTACTCATTGGTATCTTAACCCTTAGTCGCCTTGTACGACACCCGAGAGAGAGATGCGGTGGTGACTATTGTATTCTGCTCTGCAGTCACCACACGGGGTCATAATCACATACATACATAAATCACGCCTATATCCCCGAAGGGGTAGGCAGAGGTGAACCAGCACCCACGTTTCGCCAATTATGTTAAGTACCATGTAATAGGTGGCGAGTCTATAGCCATTTATTGGGCACAAAAGTCGCAGTACACTACTAGGTGGTATAAAAGGAACGCTGCTGCCCATTCCTCATCACTGCCTTGCTGTCATAATCACACCCGAGCTAAATCCGTAAAGTTGTTTTGTTTCAAACACACGATAGGTGAAGAATGTTTGCCGAAGAACGGTTTAGTCCGGTAATCAATTAGTGAAAATGTTAATTGTTCTGGAGTCCTTCGGCGTTCTGTTCTTGCTAAGGTTTCACTCGTGCACTTGCTGCCAATTAAAAACAATTGAATTACTCAATTAGCAGCCTTTTAGCTTGGGTGAAGATTATGAATTATTTCGCGCTATCACACACCGCATCGCGGTGATGAAAATCGCTCGAATTGTAGCGGAAATGCCGGGCTAATGGGTGGTAGTTTTGCTTTGATTTTACGAAGAAAATTTGATTTCTGAGCATGTTTTTTTCAATAGGCACTATGAGACAATTTGTTTTGTAATATAATATCTGTCGATTGACAATAAATAATTTGTTAGTCTAAATGTAGGTTTGCTTTAGGCAAAATGTACCTATCTACCTTGAATTCTGAGAACCTGATTGGGTATCACTAGCCTATTGCCATTTACGCGGCATCCTAATTTCAATAGCTTGCACCAGGCGTAGGAAACACCCTTTGTCACATTACTACATACATACATACATAAATCATACCTATATCCCCGAAGGGGTAGGCAGAGGTGAGCTAGCACCCACGTTTCGCCAATTATGTTAGGTCCCATGTAATAGGTGGCGAGCCTATTGCCATTTATCAGGCACAAAAGTCGCAGTGCATTGCTATTGGTAGGTGGTATAAGAGGAACGCTGCTGCCCATTCCTCATCACTGATTTATCCTTAGTCGCCTTGTACGACACCCACGGGAGAGATTTGGGGTGGTGACAATTGTATTCTACTCTGCCGTCACCACACGGCACACATGCCACATGTCACATTACTATGTTGCGATAAAGATTACTTTTACTGTTACCAAGCAGTATTACCTAGAGAGGATCTGTAATTACAATAGAAATAGTGTGTACGAGTAAAATAAACCCCATCTGACGCCTTTATACGAAAGCAGCAAAATGGTCAAACAGACAAACTGCATGCACAGTTACTTTTATACAAAAATGAAAATAAAACCTTCCTCAATCAGCCATTCCCGTGGCGTACAGAATGCATACTTTGACTTCATTCCAAACATATTTTATGGCCGGGCATTAAGCATAAAATTGTTGCCGGAGACATGCCGAGGCAGTTCGAATCTTCACCGCAACGCTTATTGGGACTTGCATCACGTGCCATCAGTAGATTCGCCGGATTGATGTGTATTTTTATTTTACTTCAAAATAGACAGCAGATAGCGACCGATCGCTTTTGAATTATTTATTTCGCTGTGTTTACTTTTCTTGTAGGCTGTCACAACATGCATTAGAAAGACTGATTGTTTACGTACACACACACACATACACACAGATACATACACACTGAAGTTTGAGCTACTTACTCTACTATGTACTGGTAAAAGGAAATAATATTTCAGAAAATATATCCCATACCCTAATTGATTTTACCAGTAAGGATCAAAGCACACTGGAAGCGAATCGAATCGCACCGAAGCGTCAATCTAAAAATGTACCTACGTAGTTTCATGCATTATGCTGAGGAGATAGGGGTCAATATGCTGTAAACATTTGTAGATAGACGATGTGAACATTATGATTTAGATTTAAGCTGCTATGCGCTTCGAATCGCTTGCAATGTGTCTTCGCCCTAAGGATACAATATAACAATATTAGGGCTCCATTTATATTTTCTTACAGAGGTATGGCTACCGCTCCTTTCGATAGATTTACAATATTATGCTTGTTAAGACAATTCAATTAAGAATTCATTTTATAAAAGGAACCTAAAAATACTCTTAAAACATTTACACTTGCCGGATTATTTGCAAGTCAGTGTGTTTAGTTTTGCTAACGCCCGCTGATCCAAACGTACTTACACGCTGCTTATCCATTCAATGTAATTGTGGGACTTAAGTACCATTGTACCTATTGATAAAGCTAACAAGCAAGCCTCTAAATTCACTGGCTAATTAACATTATCACTTGTAACGTAATCACCAAACGAAATTAATTGAAACAATCGTGTTCCCTAACTACGTCGTTTGCAGTAACGTGAAACCCTTTTATTTAACAAATTAATTCTATTCTCATACTCGTATGGATTAGATAAGTAAATCGATATATGTAAGAGAGGCGTTGATTGATCGTCCTCCGATACTGTGCGTTACAAAGCATATTGAACTTTACAGTGAATGAGATTAGGCGTCGTTCAGTATCATGCGTAAGCTGCTTGACATTTATTCAAATGCCAGTGACGTACTTCAGTTAATTATTTATAAATCTGAAGTATATTAGGTTCATTGTGAGGCTGGTGACGGCAGAGCAGAACATAGTTTGCATCATCCCTTGAGCCTGTGATTACTATCACACCAAACTGATTCTTATAAATGTTATGTTAAAATTATATTCAAACTTTTTTAACGTAATAATAAAATATATAGATACTGCAGTTTTTAGTATGTAGACATAAACCAAAGAGTTACATACAGACATAAATCACGCCTATATCCCCGAAGGGGTAGGCAGAGGTGAACTAGCACCCACGTTTCGCCAGTTATGTTAGGTCCCATGTAATAGGTGGCGAGCCTATTGCCATTTATCGGGCACAAAAGTCGCAGTACATTGCTATTGCTAGGTGGTACAAGAGGAACGCTGCTGCCCATTCCTCATCACTGATTTATCCTTAGTCGCCTTGTACGACACCCACGGGAGAGATTTGGGGTGGTGACAATTGTATTCTACTCTGCCGTCACCACACAGCACCAAAGAGTTCGTTGTCAGAAACCAGAATTGTATAAAGTGCGTTTGATGTAATCGTCCACTTAAATTAACAGTTAAGTTCTTTGTAATAGTTCACATTATGACGTGAAAAAACGCAGAATCAGAAAGTGTGAAATGGCTTTGCACCTATTTTGCACTTTCTCATGCATAAGGTAATTTTGGGCTGTTAATTTTTTTTATTTTAACTCCAAAGAATTCTGATATATAATGAAAATTACACGTAAATTTGCAAAGAACTACATTTATGTAGTTGCAAATCTACGTGTAATATTATATTCTAAATTTTATGTTAAGTTCGAACGAAGCCTTCATCTTAAGAGACAGTAAAAATGCATAATGTTTTTTATTATAATATACACTAGTAGATGCCCGCGACTTCGCTCGCGTTAATCTCGGTTATTATATAGAACTCGTCCTTCCTCGATAAATGAACTATCCAACACAAAAATAATTTTTCAATTTGAGTCAGTAGTTCTTCAGATAAAGCACGTGTAAAGTACACACGTTACACTTAGTACGTGTAAAGAAACATAATTATAATTTGGGTTTATTTAGCATTGTATTGAAATGACAACAAAAATTATTATAACAATTTTATCTAAAATAGTTCATTTGCAGAAGATCAGTTTTGAGGCTGGCAGGACGAAATGTTTATTTAATTTACAGACATTTTTTTTTGTAATTAAATGAAGATGGACCCTTAATTGTCGGGAAGAGCTCGCTAGCGCAGTGGCACAGCGCGCTTGGCCTGCGATTGCGTAAACTAAGCAATTTCGCTAAGGCCGGTCATTGGATGGGTGACCAAAAATTTATTATCTGGAGTTCCTCCGTGCTTCGGAAGGCACGTTAAGCCGTTGGTCCCGGCTGCATCTGCAGTCGTTAGCACCCACCAACCCGCACTGGGCCAGGGTGGTGGGTTATGGCCCAATATCCCTATATTTTTCCATCCATAGGGACGGCCCGTGCCCCAGCAGTGGGGACATTAAAGGGCTGGTGATGGTGATGGTGAGACCCTTAATTTGTTTACAAATGTGTCACTTGGTTATCATAAAATAATTTCTGATTTCAATCACTTACTAAACTAACCTGTATAATTCGACCCAATATGAAACAGTTCTCACGAAGCAACAGAAAACTAACCTCATGTTTTCATGGTAACACTTTATGATACCATTTTAGGAAATCAACTTATGGAAGTATAATTGCAGACATAACGCGCTGTTGAAGTGACCTTATTTGGAGCTAGACAGACACTGGAGGAAACAAGACCTAGATTTTGGGAATTGCTACCCGTGGGACCTAACTGTGTGCCTAGGGCGTTGACTCAACACTGACAGACTCTATGAAAGGCTCAGAGAAATAAACATAAAAAAATAAGATCTTTTTGTATTTGATTTTTATTTGAACGACGAAACGCAATAAACCTAGTCAAGAAAAGTTACATATTATTATAAAGATAGGACAAAGTAATATATAGGAGGTATTTATAAACGCTGATTATGTTTGTGATAATATAGTAATGAATATTTTAAATCGCATAGTTAACCTACATACATACATAATTTACGCCAATATCCCCGAAGGGGTAGGCAGAGGTGAACTAGCACCATAGTTAACCTAACAGCTAATAAGGTATAAAGATCAAATTTTAACCAAAAACTTTAAGTCTCGCTTTAAACAGAACACATAAATTGAGCATTGACATGTAACACTCAAGAATCCATACACGTAGTCATGCAAGGCAATGGAAATCGGCGACTATTGTGATCTACAGAATACGCCGTGTTATGTAGCTTTCAGTTTCTTTGGTCTACCCATCTCTCTCACTCATTGAGACTAACAGCAAAGCGAGAGAGTGACGGATAGACCAAAACAACGGAAATCGGCTTAAAGAATACGGGGTCCTAAGTCTTTTGTCGCATTGAGATTAGCATTTGTAACGGGAGCAGATAGCAACTAAGCGCGTTTTCAAAATACAGTATGAGCTTAATGCGAAACTAGTTTCAAGAACAAGGTTTCCCCTTCTGAACCTATATTTTATTTCTATCTGTAACTGCTGCATATTTACATACTTGTTTAGACTACATGTAAATGGTAGCGATGTAGGCGCAGCTTTTACTTTCATGATTATTTCTGTAATTTACTAGTTCAGTGCTAGGTTCTAGGGCGTACACTTTCTTTCAAAGTGGAAACGTGTGAGGTCTATGACCATAATTTTATAAGTAGGCTAATTAGCCTACCCGAGCTAGTCTCGCGATGACAGCGAATGCGTTGATAGCTCCCGATATTTATTACAAAAATGCCGTCTTATGTTATGCGACGCTGTAACAACTACACAAATAGACTTCCAAAAGTCTGGGGGTTACTCATCATGCGCGTAGTATACATTTCTTATTTAATATTAGAACAAATACAGCGCGCAATGAGTAGAAGAGAGATGGTTGTCAAAGATTAAAATATAACCGAACGGACAAAATTAGACATACCTACCCATGATAGTGTCTAAACATTAGCTTACATTTCACTAAAGAATGATGACCAGACTCGAACTCGACTTTTTGACTAGGTATCTAAGTAAGGCGCCGGACTATCCACAAGTCCAGTTCCTGAATACCGAATCCTTTTAACAGCTCACGAAACCTAATAACCTTCTTATTTTGTTAGTTTTTGCTGCGTGTTTATTTTGACACACTCTACGCGCAATGACTAAAACTAGATGTCTTTTTTCTTCCTATTAAATTAATTATGCCATCCTTTTTTAATTTTTGACAATGTTTAAAGTGTCATTGTGTGTTGCTACAGCATTTTTGGCACATATTTTGTTCGTGTTTTGTGAGCGTATAATGTATCTACTTCTTTTTAAATATAATATCATTGATAAAAATGTATTGCTGTAAACAATTTGATTTTCATCACGCACGTGACATGGCAGAGATCAAGCTAGAATCTGATCTTGTCCAGTTGGTAACATAATTCGCCCCCTTGACACCTTTCCGTACAACGGAGACGCGTGCTCGGTTACGAAACGAGACATATCGGATGGCGGTGCCTAAGACTATACAGGACTTTTTTCTAAACAAAATAATGAATTAGATTTTTTATTTTTATTTTAACAATATATTATTTATTACACATAGTGTAAGAAAAATTGTTACTAAAAAAAGTTAGGCCAAAAAAGTTCGAAAAAATGTAAAAAAAAATGATTGTATCTAGACGACAAGTTTTCGAACTTTTTCTGACCTATTTTTATTTACTATTCGATTTTGATTTCGACATTATATAAATGTTAGAAAAAATAGTACATTAGTAGGTGTATTTTTATTTGTAAAAAAAATATGAAAGGGAACTATTATGATTGATTTATGTATGTATGTGTATGTATGTATGTTTCCAAATTGTGTATAAAATGTTACCTATATTAGTTCAAACTATTGACGCGATTTCTCATAGAGCTATTGAAACAATTCCTAATTAAACTTGCACGCAATATTTCTCGAAAGAAAGAAGTTTGACAGAATTGCTCGAAAGAAGTATACTAACGCGGAATTAACAGATAACTGTCGTATATATGATAAATTATGCAGCTCCAAGGGTCAATCTCGATTTGCACTCGAGCAACCAGACCAAATTAAATGTGTAATGACTAAAAGTTAATGCGCGTACCGGATTCGACTTCGCAAAACACATATAATCTCGCGAACAATGCGTTATTCACAAATTGAATACGGATTTAATTTCCACTGTTAGTCAGTCAATTGCCGAAGCAGCCTCCCACATTAGCTCCTGCGACCTTTTGCGTAATGCGCGTGGGTATACCGCACAAAGCCTAGCGCTAGCACAAAAACTGCATATTGATGAGTATGAAAAGCGATTGATAAAGATTGGTCAAAAGTATTATCGTTATGTGATTGATTTGTTATTGTGCTATATATTGGTGTCATTTTTTAAGGCATATGGGGGGTCATTTTGGGTGAGCTCCCTCCTTTATGTACCGTCAGCATCATAAGCAAACAATCGATATATAAATCACGTCTATATCCCCAAAGGGGAGATCGGACAGGCGCCATCAAGCCATCTACTCCCTTTTGATCCTATCATAGTTCTTTTTTTCGCTTACAGGCCAGCATGGAATATCTAAAATACATACATAAGGAAGGTTACTAAAATACATAAATCACACCTATATCCCGAATGGTAGGTAGAGGCGAACTAACACACGCATATCACCAATTTTGTCAGTCCCATGCAATAATAGAAGGCGAGTCCAAATATATTAAATTTAAATTGTTCTTTAGCGTCGACATAAAACAGAAGACACCATCCGTCTGCACCTAAGAAGGGGACATTATACCACCTACTGTCGAACTGTGAGCAATCACTCAAAACAAATACGATTATCTAACTTGACACCTCAATACGATTAACTGAATAAACACCACATATATTTGAATGCTATTACAATAGAATAAATAATAAATTGTATTGACAAATCGCCTCTTTGGCTATGACAAGCACTCGATAAATATGTGACAAAATATGTAAGTCTGGTTTATTATGTGAGTCGGTAACGCCTTCAACAACTTACAGTCGGTACTGTAGGCGGAACATGTGTGTAAAATTATTCACTTTAAATATCGATCACATTTTCGCATGCCTGCTTCCACAGTACAATACTCGTCTCTCAAATCTCAGGTGACTATAGAGCACAGGCCAAAACCTGGGAATACCACCTTTTTAAGCATTATTAAATCAAGGGTTAAAGCTATTATTAGGAATAGTTCAAGTTCATTTGTTAAATTGAATATACTCGTATAATATTAATACATTCAGGCCGTTGTAGATAACACATTGTGTGCTCGGTAATATTAAAAGTAGGTGATGTGATTAAACCTATTCTAATCTATAGACCACTGATATCCAATATCATGTCATAATAGGTGATTATTAAAAAATCTACTATAATGTGAAGTCGATGTTTTTAGATATAACATCCATCAAAGGGTAATCAAGTAGTCTACGACAAAAAAAAACAATTCAGAACAATTTATATAACATAAGCCACTACGATAAGCATACGTGGAGGCATTTGTCCTAATGGATGCTGCTATTTGAATAATATTCATATCAATCATTAAAAAATACTCTAAATGCGTTCCCGATAAACTAATTAGGATGCCTTATAAAAAGATTTTCTTGGAATTCGGAAATCCATGTAGACTTTCCTTTTTGTTGCTCATAAAATACTTTAGACCATTATTTGCACGTGTTTGAAAGAATACTTCGGCCAACGGGGTTCGCCAAAAAAGGTATCAAGTATTTTTGAGTACATTACTGGTAAGATTCTAGAGAATTTAACACAGGCCCTTTATGAAGAGCAATGGAAAACTTAACGCGTCTTATTCTTCTGAGCAGGGTGGTAATGTCGAAAGTGATTGGCGCTTTCGCGTAGCACCGCGTCTATAATCATCATTGTTTAATCTAGTAAACTGTTCAGCTTATGTGGGTGTAGTACCCATTGTAACGCGGAGAGATCTCATGAACAGGTACTGACAGGAAATACCAGTTGTATTAGTCTTGTACGCTCATCTGTTGAATCGTCGCGCTTACAACACAATTTTGACACCTAACTCACTGTAATACGGTTGTTTTGTCATTGCCAATTTTAATGTTGCTGCTGTATTCGCAAAATGTTATGTAGACAAGAAATGAAACTACTCTGGATTTACAGTTGGCAACGGGACCTTTTTGACAATTCTCGGTATCCATTACCGAGTTTCTAAAATTTACCTTAACGTAACTATGCATAGTTACGTTAAGGTAAATTTTAGAAACGACGATTAAATTTATTGTCCTTTCGATCTTACAAAAACCATCTTCTATAAGCGTCTTTGAATGACGAACTAAAACTGTTGTATTGAAATATATTCTGGTACACACGGGTGCATGAAAATTTCACGTAACAGTACAAATTCACTAAAACTTCATGCGTTTTCTTCTTCTTTTTACTCTGGACTAGACTCTGAACTAAACCCAAATAATTTAGGTATTTCGGTTCAAATTACTTTTCCATGACCGGTATTATAAGAGCGGCCTGACATCAACCCTCTCAGAGAACGTTGTGGTGTGTGGTATACTCGCCATAGAAAACTCTTTAGGCACCTCTTACTTCTTTCAGCATTCTATGGTAGTAAAGTATCTTTTGCCGCTTGTCTCCCAACTCGAAACATTCACGATTTTTACATTGATTAATATTTTACAAATATAATCTTGGTGCTGTATTTAAGCATCACATTTTGCATTAAATTATTAGAATGCTCCATCTTAACACTCTTAGCGACGAAAAGTTACAAATAAAAAACTAGCCTCAGGGGCCATTTCAAAAACAGTTTCCAAAACTCAAACTTATTCAGCGAAAATGGAACGCGACCAATCATCAAAAGGATGGTTTCTTTCGACATTTGTGTCGACAGTGTCCGGTGGACGTATCCAAAATTGAACCGTATTTTTGTGTGTTAAAACACTTTATTGTGCCGCAGTTATCCGTCATCAGATGCTGTTCGGTACAAATAATGGACACTCGCTTAGAATCACCAACACGTTGTCATTTGACTTGGAAAGTAGTTTCAAAGAAGGTTCTTTGAGAGTATGCAGAATTTACCACATACCATTTCGTAATACTCCTTCTACGTGCAGCTATTACATTCATCGCGATATTCTCTAGTAAATATAACCAATTGAACTTGTTTAGTTCACGTAAATGAATCAAGCTAAAAATCACATGCAATAGCATACCAAGTAATATTACAAATACATTGTGTAAGTAGTTATGTTCTTCTTAAAAGATAACCGCCGCGTTACAATTGTGAAAACAATTGCACTTAATTCGATTTAAGAAACAATATAAACGTCACAATCAACTATAATAAGGTGCACTTTGTACACAACAATTTCTCTCCAGACACTTACGCGGTGCAATCAGTCAGTACTGTTATTAAAAAATATAATGGGCTATAAAAAAGATTACGACGCACCACGTGCTATCCAGACCTAATAATACCGTGCGAGCGGGGATGCCTTCGCGTCTGTAAAAAGAAAAAAACTTTAAACCTGCTGCGCTAAGCTCTGGTAATGACTCTAGTAGCATAGAGATGGGCGACTAGTTTATCGATAGATAAAATTGAATAATGTGATAAATGTGAATTCGTAAAATCACTAGTCACAATTAATATTAGATATGTTCAAAATCTAATTCAATTGTATCTAAGTTTCAGCATTCTTCTATTCAATTTGAGATTTATTAATCTAATTTGCAATTGCAAAAGTTCTTAAGTTTTATGCAATAATATTACTCAAGTTATTTATAGTTTATATATTACATGGAAATAGTTTTACAACAAACGTTAGCAGAATGCTTATATAAACGTTCATCCATAAAATTTAATTTCCAATTTTACAAAATTGCAGGAAATAGTTCCGTTTTAAAACTACATACATACATACATAAATCACGCCTATATCCCCGAAGGGGTAGGCAGAGGTGAACTAGCACCCACGCTTCGCCAGTTATGTTAGGTCCCATGTAATAGGTGGCGAGCCTATTGCCATTTATCGGGCACAAAAGTTTTAAAACTAAATATCTTAATTTTGATCACTAACGACAAAACCAAAATACTACATTTATAAAGACAAGATTAGATTATAGAAAACTTTATAAGAAAGAGTAATTGTTTCATGATTTTCATTATATAGGTATAGTAATTGTGAATGTCATTGTGATGAAGGTGTATCTATCTATACATTGATTAATATTGTAACATTACTGACTAAAATTATTGGTTTTAGAATGCAGTGCGGAATAAAATAGTCCCACCTTCCTCAATTTCTCTTGGAATAATTGCAATATCGATGGTCGATACAATCATCGACATATCAACAACTAGTGATAGGAAGCATTCACCTCTTGATGTGGGTCAGTGTGCCGCAGGAACGAGTCCTGTGACGTCACAACGTTGATATTTCTAGGAATACTAAGTCTACGTTAGGTGAAGTGGTATTACAAAAGCCAGATTATTTGGGAAAAGCGACACTTAAGTTTTTGATTAATGATAATTTAAGATTGTGTACTTATTTGAATCATTACATAATGAGAACAAGATATATTTTTCAATTTATTTACATACTAGACATGAGATGGAGGGGAAAAGCTAATTTGAATTATTTTACTTACTTAAAATATTTTCTGCAAATTATTATATTGCTAAACATACGTCGAAGTTTGTAATTGGACTTGGGTAACCTAAATTTTGTAATCACTATGTAATAAAGTGCCGTAAGCCTTCCAAAAACAATAAAAAAAAATTCGATAGAAAATTTCCCTTCAATTTATTATTTTTTTTTATCCACGTACCCCTACTAATTATTTTTGAAGACAGCTAAATAATGGCAAAAGAATAGTGTAGATTGTTCGCGAATTCATAGAATATTTTAAAACATTTTCAAATATTCAGCTCACCATTCTCGAATAGAAATCTTCAAGTGCAATCTACAGAAGGCAAAGAGTGTGTGATAATATCCTCTGTGTGTGTACTCGACACGCAACCCGAGCAACGACTCTGACGCACGCGCCGCCTATAATCGCTATAACATAACATGAGATGTCTAATGTTTTAATACATTATAGCCAATTATAAATAAACTCTTTATTTTAAAAGTTAAATATACATATGCTTAAATACGTACATACATAAATCACGCTTATTTATCTCCGAAGGGGTAGAAAGTGGTGAATAATCACCTATGTTTCGTCAAATATTTTAGGTGGCAAGCATTTATTACCACCTATCGGGTAAGTAAATCGGCTCTTGCAAGAGATATAAGATGAACGCTGCTGGCTAGTACTCATAGCAGCTTAATCCTAAGTCGCCTTTTACGACACCCAAATAAGGGACTGCGTAAAATCCGTCAGCCAATCCGTCCAAAGTGGCTATATTTCGGTGGTAAATTTAATCATAATACAAAAAAGTCAAAATTATTCGCAATTTCAATACAATCAAAGTGCTATTTTCCACAAGTTAAGCTACAATCAAACATGAAAACGTTTTTGTAAGGAAAATTGCAAGCGATGAAAACGGTGTAATCGCTTTCCACTTTCCAGTTATTTATATTAATGGCCTTTGAAATCAATTACGCACTTCTAATACGGATCGCAAATGCTTTAAGCGTGTCGTGGAAAGTGTCCACATCAATAATTCACTCCGAGATCCCGCAAATAACTCATCTAAACCATAACCAACACAAAGAACCTAATTCAATAACATCAATAGTCATTTCAGTTGTAACGGGTACTTGATTAGCTAAATACAATAACGACACAAATTAGCACGAACATAAAACAGACATAGAAGCAGTTGGTGCTGAATTTGCTGACGAACCATTAGCAGAAGTCGACGTAAACAAACCGGTGGGCATCAAATGAATGGGAGGAACCGTCGATCGTTAGATACGGACCGCGAACGCCAATGTCGACTCCAATGCCATACATTGTTAGCTCTCGGAAGGAAGTGATGCCTTTGTTGCCAGCAATGTAAAGAAGCAACCCACTCTTATGTGAGTAGCGGTACTATTTCGACTTTTAGACAAGCGTTACAAACTTCTAAAACCACAGCTTCCATTGTGCAATCTGGTGACAATATATTGTTACTGGTGTACAAAGTAGGATGAACTTTTGAAATGTAAGGCTGTATACTGATATTGAATAAAAAATAAGCAGAAGATTTGATAAAAAATTACTATTGCTTAGAAATTTAGGTCGGACAATGCGCTACTCAAAGTTGGTCTTCCGTTGTGAATTTTCTTTGAAAGAAAGAAAATTTAAAAATTAAGTTTATTAATTAATTACCACTACTACTATTATTATTACTATTAATTAATACTACCTACTACTTATTACGTTGGGAGATTGTTATCTCCCAACATAATTTTTCACTTTTCACTAGTTATTCATAATGATGTCTGAGCTATTTTGATAAATTGCACCCATTAATTTTGAATAGCAAAACGATGAAGATTACCACTGGTACAGCTACAAATTGCTGAGCTTTCACCGTCACTATTGTTCTGTTCATAAATCGGTTACGTATAGCTTAATCTACTGTAGAAAGTTTGACAATCATATCTATATCACTGATAACATCAATGTTTTTTATCCCGACTGCATTATCAGCATTGACACGGTTTTATTTTTGAATTTCTGGGATCTGTTTTGATTGTAACGTTAAAAACCGAAGATTTTATTTTTTGAGCTCGCTAGCGCAATGGCATAGCGCGCTTGGCCTACGATTGCGTAAACTAAGTAATGTCGCAAAGGCCGGTTATTGGCCCGACTGTATATGCAGTTGTTAAAACCCACCAACCCGCACTAGCCCAATCTACCTATATTCTTCCATCCATCCATAGGGAATGCCCGTGCCCCAGCAGTGGGGACATTTAAGGGCTGGTGATGATGATGATAATGACTTATTAGATGTTTTCTAACTTGATTGTACACATTTTTGTATACTGGTGTACAAAATTTCTTTTAGCGATGCGCGATACTTGTATATCAAGAGAGAACGTGCCCGTAGTGGCTGGCGATTTCAAAGTCTTCCTTCTTTTTTACTTTCTAGTTTAAAATTTTCTGTTGTTGTTAAGTTAATTATTTGTTTACATAATATGTGTGAATCGTTCTTTTAAGGCTTACCACTAAAAATATTTTCAATCTCTGAATGGTAGTCCTTACTCAGTATTTTTTTTAAACGGCCTATTCGTCTTTATGGATTCGTAAAATTAATGCTAATATTTCTCCTTGTTCCAGTTTGGGCCCATTTGAAGCGGCGACTGGTGGTGAGATGGTGTCTAGACGACGCATACTGTCGCGGTCCCGCGACGACCTTACTCAGGCCGCGCAGTTGGAGGAGGAAGAGGATGTCTGGTACCAAAAGGACAAGCTTTATAAGGTATTTTTCATTTTTCTTGAAAACAAATATCAAGGAAACAATCTGGTTTCAGTCAGTTTTTTATATACCTACATATTTTATTAATAACTATATCTTATACTCATATCTATCATAAATAGTCTCAGCACATACTATGACTACCGAGATCTTATAATTGAAACGTACAATACTTAATACTATACGTTACTTCCCTAATTTTTGAATTGTTTGAAGTAAAGGTATACATGTCTCAGTTTGTATTAACTTCTCACTTGCAATTAACTGTAGCATTGTCACAGGGGTTCGCAGAATAATACCTATCTATAGTAATTCTCTTTGGTTATCCAAACATATTCAATAGATTATTATGTCAATCTTTCTATTGAGCCCGCATTCGTGACAGTTCATAGGTAATGCAAAATAACCTCGCAAGTAATATTTACATAATCTGTCTGCACCGTTTCACAAATTTCACATCACGCTCATATGAACATATGATACGGTTCGGGTTCGCTTACATCTGACGCGTAGATCGCGTGAGCTTCTTTCCGTGACATAACAACGTGTGTTCCACGCGATGCCTCTGAGAGTTTTCTAACGTTTTCTATATTTGCATTTAGTGCGAATACTATTCAAAGTTTAGCTATTATGAAACGGACAGCTGTTATGATTTGTAATATAACTGTTACCTTTAGTACATACATGAGAACGTAAGGTAACTTTAAAGAATTAGAAGGAATTTAAGATATTAAAAGCTGTAAAATGTAAATCATATTCAGTAATAAGGTGACGTCTGACATTAAAGAAATTATATTACCCTTTGGAAACTTTCTACATAAATGTATCGCAATCGCTTATACCTATCAGTTAGTAAAAAATTCGCGGACCAGTTCACAATTCCACTATAATGCAACGTTGACTGGCAAATTGTCCGAGAAAGTAACAGTTGTTGTGATTGAATTTCAACCATAATGTATAGTTTTCACCGAGTTTCTGATGCCATAAGTCTACCTTTGCGAGAATCTGGTAGTAAAACGCTTTCTTACTCAAATGATGCTTTGGAACTTCCAATTTCATTATCTAACTAAGCTAATCTAATAGGTATCAATAGAAACCATTCAATAATGTCCTGTCCATTAGCTATTTCATCTTTACATCTCGGGAATAGTACTTCTTCGACTCTTTCCCTCTATTTTATCATTTTCAGGCTACTATAGATACATATTATACTTTCTACGTTGTGTTGTTGTATTGCTGAATATAAATAAAATAAATGGTTGTAAGTTAATTTTTGTGACGGATAAATTTTGTAAGTTACTAAATCTAATATTGAATATTAGTATCAATATAATTGGAAATGGATTTCGTAACCATCATGACCATTATCATAAAGTTTTATATTATCCAAAAAAAAATCGGATATAATACGGGGAAACTGAAATTGCGGTTGCCTATTTCGCTTTCAATGACAAATACAAGTTATCTGTTTATTTTATATTGATTAAACCTTATTGTCTCTCATCGCTATTCCGTGTGCTATGTTTTCTTTTCCTTTGTCTCAGGTTGCGTTTTTGTAACCATTTCCGACTGCTTACAGTTATTAGGGACGTGAGAACACGTAGCGCAGCACAAAAGCGACGGTGGCGCGTACGGCATTACATTTCGCATTAAGTTCTCCACTGATAACATCGCTTGTTTGATTTCCATTGACAGCTCTTTGTGCTTCGTGTTCCTCGGCCCGGAGACAACAGTGTCGTTGTACTTCACACCCGCGAGAGATTTATGCAACATTTTTTATAACTGTGACCATAATTGTCAACATATTTATTTTTATAGCCACCCGTTATATAACATGTTATATAATTCTCAAGTAAGAGGACAGGCTGACAAATAGTACTTTTATACTAAATATACGTTCACCATTATTGTAGTATGTGAATATTACACGGCGAAGGCTACCTAGCTATCCTTATGCATAATTTGCTTATTACGTCGTCAGAACAATCGACAAAAAACAGTGGAACAAATTGACAATAGCCATCCTGTAAGTCATATGATTTTATCAAGAATTCCTTCGTTTTGCCTATTTCAAGATGATGCTTAATGATCGTCATTTGTTGTTAGAGTTCACCGTTGTTCGTTGGCCCCTTGTTTAGAGCCAGTAATATTATGATGACACATTTGATAGCATCCGATCTCGGTGATTAACTTTTGGCCACGTTGTAACACACGACATAGCAACAACGGTTTCTCCGTTGTTGCTTGAGGTAATTTTGTAGAACTCGCCTCATTTTGATACCCTCTATCTGGGGTCTTACTTTGTTACCTTTTTAATTCATATCGTTCAGACATCATCGTTTATGTAGGTACTTTCAATTGATATGACCCATCACACCCGGAAAGTACCAGTGATGAATGAATGTGTAGAAAAGTGATGCATAAGACCATGTTGTGATACCTAAGAACCGAGAGAGTGATTGGGATGGCAACATTTTAGGATCACATTAATAGCATTTCTTGCTAGTTCACTTGTCAATAAAACGGCAGTTTTGGCAAGCAGTTATTAAGACTGATCAAATTCTAACCGTATTAATTTCAGGTCGCGTTTTACTGCAAATATTAGGTCAGATAGACCCATTGATCGCTATCGTGACTGATACAATGGCGTGTTCCGCCGCTGAAGTCAATAGAAGACTGTATAGGTCACTCAAGTATTTGACCTTATCAAATTTGCAATGTCCGTTTAACATTAGAAGGCTATGATACGAATATAGTGCTTTATTAAATGAGTTCAACGTTTAAATAATGACTTAGGTTTAAAAACACAAAGGAGTAATAGTAGTCTGTGAATGCTGAATTAATAAATAACTTTTTTATTTAAAACATAATATCGTTTTTTAAACCTTTTTCTTTATTTAAAAGAGTAAATATAAATATATAGTGAGAAGAGAGTGGTAGATTATTATGATTACATTAAAATGATTCCAATAAATATTCTTGTTCGTGCAATTTATGATGACTATGTATACATCTTAAAGTTGAATATACTATGAATAGTCCATATTTCGTAACATATTTATTAAAATTAATTCCAAACGGAACACATAAACTTAAGAAATCTAGATTAAGAGGCCGCAATCAAAGACCTTTAAACCGCTTCTCTTTGTTTGATTCCTCTAAAAATATTTGGCGTAAGAATGGCCATGATAAACTTAAATGTCACGTCATAAACAGGACGCTTAGGTGCTGTAAAATAAATACGAATTTCAGAGTTTACAATAAACTAGTCACGATCTCTAGATAACTCTAGAGTGAACATATTTTAGCTAAGAACGATTCTCTAATGCATGCGCAAACTAATAAAATGGTTCAAGGTCATTGGCAAGCTTAGCATAAAGCATGAAGTGTACATTTTTATTGACAGATAGTTTGTTTCTCTTTCTTAATATTTTCTCAAACCACTGTGTCACACAAATATGTCGTTTATAGTACCATGGCTGGTGGTCGTTCAATTTGTAATCCCTATTCAACCAAATTACCTAACTATCTTCCACATGTAATTTCATTTGCGTTAGACTTACGATATGCTAAAGGTCGCGAGAAGCTAGAAGACATCTCATTAAATTCATTGATTACTTTCAATTAACATTTTCTCTCTTGGCGATTCATGAATTTGTACCTTTTACATTATGAACAAACAATATTTCGTTTTATATATTTTATTTATTAGACTACCTTACAGGGTAAATAATTCATTTCATTCCTTGATTACTCTTCTCTTTTGAATTAACGATAGGTTTGTGACGACGTGTAGGAAAGAGGGGAACTTTTTGATTCTAGTTTCCTACAAGTGACTAAGATAATTTAAAAGTGTTGATAAATTTGCCTTATAAAAAACGAGTCACATGGACGACGCCCTGGTTATGCGATTCAGTGTTGCTGGCCAGCTTGGGCGAATGTCGCAATTGATACTTGACACCGCTCCCGCACTGTTAAGCAACCTGCGCCATGCGTAGCATAACGCGAATTGTGTGCTTTGTTCATAAACATTGGTGACAGATTTTGATCACGAAGGTCGCTCAAGAATAACTTAGTTTCCTAAAATTATCTTGAATTATGAGATTGATTTCCATCATTTAAAATTTCTTGAAAAATCTGTCTTAAGATCGTAAAATAAAGCGCAATACCAAATGTGTTGTTTCGTGTTATAAAGACTTATTTTTTTGAGTTTTTGGTTAAATACGTTTACATACAAATCCAGACAATAGTGTCATGTACATACAAATCCAGACAATAACAAGAATAGCTTTTACATCAATTATTTTGCAACAAAGTTTTTGCATAACGTGTATAATCTTGCGACTCTTTACATGTAATGGCTGTGTACAATTAATTTGACTTAGATCACGACTTAGGTCTTCGTGACAAGCTATCTCCTGACTCCAATGAGATAAAGTCATTTAAAAAGCGAAACTCTTACGTTTTATTCGAATTTCTCTTAAGCAGTAGGTAATTCATTCAGAAATACTTCATTTAAAATTTCAAATATTTATGCAAATGACATGTTTTCTGTTATAATTTAACGAAATCAACATACACAAATACTTCTATTAAATAGAGAAACAGCATATCTGAAGTAATTGTAATTGGTGTTGAAATAAATAATAGCAGTAAAAAATGTTGCAATCGAAATATTAGGTTATAGCTTCGTCTTTTCTAATAGGGCCGTACCCTATAATTTTATCCATAAAGCTAGTCACTTGAGTAAGCACATCTAAATCTGCAGTGTTAGAATGCAGGTTGTTAACTTGTAATTTCTATTCACACTGTTGCCTACTTAATATGGTCGGGTAATTACGAGACAGGTGGCTTCTTCTAGCGACGGGTCAATATTTGACATTTAAATAGTCAGCATAAGTGAAATGATGTAAGTCGGTCTCAGTTGTTTGCTTGCGAAAGATTTGTCACTAGTACAGATAGATAGATAGATGATATTTTAGATACGATTGAATGACATGCCAAAAAGAAGCAAGTAATGTAGTTGATTGAAGATATCATTAATTTCTTTAGCGTTGCATGTTCTGTGTCCATTGAAGCTTTAAGGTCAGAATTTGGTAGTAAAATATGTTTATGTAGGTATGTCCAAATTGCTTTTTGACTGCGCCGTCGTCCTCTTGCAGAACAAATTCGGCCTAGTAAGATCATATAAGTTAAAGTTGCAGCGACACAACCCGTATGTCGACGATCTTTCAATGTGGGAACGGTTGGCATTCGCTACGTCCTTGACGAACTGCTTAACAGGCTCCCGCAAACATCCGGCTTGTCTGTCATGCAGACCTATATAAACGTGTATTAATTTTCAAGATAATTCCTTAAACGGTCGCTGATTAGACTTAAGAACACAGGCCAATCAAATTTCAACTGTCATCCTTTGTCTGATATGCATTTCAACAAAAGAATAAGCAAATCATTACCCACGGAACCCCAATAAATCAAGATTTCATTTATTTGAAGAGTCTTGAATGCAAAAGTAAAGCGTAAAAAGTACCATCGCATACCCTGGACCCTTTCTCATCAAAACGTTAACCCCGCAGTGATATGCAATTTTAGCGAAACACTAAAACCTCGAGGCTTGAAC
The DNA here is from genome assembly GCA_963931975.1 of Cataclysta lemnata. NCBI lineage: Eukaryota > Metazoa > Arthropoda > Insecta > Lepidoptera > Crambidae > Cataclysta > Cataclysta lemnata. The sequence goes on along the minus strand of OZ008340.1, from coordinate 15,189,503 downwards.
GTGCGTTCAATTCAAAAAGAGAACAGCTTATTTCCGAATATGTCATGATAATTTTTCACGATCAGTTTGACGTGAGGCTTTATTGTGGTAGGTAATATTTGTTTTGTAATCATGAACAAAAATAATACTTAGCCGATATAATACCAGTTGCTAACATAAAATATGATTGAATTCTCTAGTAATTGAATAGCGTTTAAAACCCAAGAAGGTTTTACCACCAATTGACATTTAGTATGTTCCGACCTCAAAGTAAAGTTCACAGCATTCATGCTTTGTATCGACGAACACTGATAATTATGCCCTTTATTCCAAATTCGTGGAGATCGTAAACGTTTGTGAATGATATTTTGTAGCTTGCTAAAAGGTTTCTTTGTTTATTTGCCACATTACTGGAGAGTAACTGTTTTAAGTTCCCAGTCCAATATCGTTAGGATAAAGACGCCGGAATCTCTAAAAGTTTTTTAATGATCGTTGTAATTTTTACGGTGGCCAATAATTTTACCCTCACCACCTTCTTTCCTTTTCGTTGTAACTCGTCGACCTCCAATATCACCAAACTTGATACAACCGGTAATTTTAGTACACGCCACTTCGGCATTCGGTGACACTTTCTACGCTCTTCGTGTTAACGTGTCAAGCTTCTACGTTTGTACAAAATTGGTTGCCATAGTGGCGAAATATCAAACGTAAACTAATTCTTATCACTAAATTTGATAGCCGCTATGGCTATCAAAGTTAGTTTTTGAGCAGAACACGTTATATGCATCGCCTCCCGTTTCACTTTTAGCACCTGGTGAGTGAAAGTAGAATTGTGCTACCATACTCTTCCTTTCATTGGTAAGCATATTTATAACCATATTTTAAAATCGTAATTATTCGCCGTTTACGGATGTAATAAATACGCGAAACTTATAATTTTCAACATTGTGAATTTAATTTGCGTGTAATAAGAATTATAATGAAGATTTACATAAAAACAAAAGTAATGAAAACACAACAAGCCTTCATAGAATATGATAATTTTGAAATATCATATTCTATGAAGTATTGTACGTTTGTATATAAATATTGTACGTTTACTGTAAAATAATCTTATATGTGTTGGTTTTCTTGAATGTTTTGATTTACCTATGTATAGAATGACATAGATTCATGAATCCAAATTATACCACAGATTTATCCCTGAAGAGGTTAATTTATTTATTTATTTTCAGTACATTAACAGATTACTATCCCAAAGTTCCAAATATAAACATATTAACAATAAGCACCAGACAGTAATCCAATATAAACGTACATAGCGTGATTTTATAAACAGATCGTAAAGCACGGCTCTGAATCGATTTTTTTAACATTAATAAATAAATTGAAACATAAAATCATAAAATGCAAAAATCAAACCAATCTAAAAACAATCTAAAACAAAAACCAAAAGAAGAAAATATAATTAATAAATAATAAACAAGATGTGTGATACTCAACAATTACGATGCCGGACCAGGACAAGCGGAGGCAAAGTGTAAATTAGCCTTCAGAGTGACTGAAATTACTAATTAATTAACAGACCGGTTTCGCCAATGATCTTTAGTCCCATGTAATAGAGGGCGAATCTATTGTCATCTATCGGGCACGTAAATCGCAGTACATTGCTAGGTGGTATAAGAGGAATGCTGCTGCCCATTCCCATCACTCTCTTTACCCTTAGTCGCCTTGCACTACACCCGCGGGTGAGATGGGTGGTAAAAATTGTATTCGCCTTTGCCTTCACCACACGGCACATGAATAGAATTACTTATACAGGCATACATACATAAATCACGCCTATATGGTAGGCAGAGGTGAACTAGCACCCACGTTCCGCTAATTATGTTAGGTCCCATGTAATAGGTGGCGAGCCTATTGCCATTTATCGGGCACAAAAGTTGCAGTACTATTGTTAGGTGATATAAGAGGAACGCTGCTGCCCATTCGTCATCGCTGATTTATCCTTAGTCGCCTTGTACGACACCCACGGGAGAGATTTGGGGTTATAATATATATATACACTACGCTCAAATTTCATTATATTGAAATTTATTGAAATGGATACAAAATTCTGAAGTTATAGCCATCATGTGGTTTAAATCTTATCCGTCAGACCAATTTTCACCTAAGGGTACTTTTTAATATAATTCCAATGCATAATTGCATTACTTCAATGTGCTCTAGTATAACTTAGTTGGTGCGTCCGCGTCCTTGCGTATCAGTCTGAATAGCCATAACTGCGCCTGCGCCGAGGCGAGCTGCCGAGCAGGAAGAGAACAACTTTCATTTTCATACACCTGTCTTGTCCTGCAACTTTATGCGTTCCTCCCCGCAGAGAACACTCGACGCTTTGCCTTTGAGAACAAAGTGTAATTTGTAATGTTGTACGCAAGGGCATGTTCTTTAGACTTTATATTTGCAATTTTAACATTTGTGACATATTTTTTATATTTGTGCTGTGTATGCCCTGGGTGTTCTCTTTATCTTGATACAGTTTGTGAAGTTCTCTTACAAAAAATAGTTTTATTTATCATAGAGTTGCTCTAATTATTTTTTATTTGATCGGTCGTGGTGCGGTGTTTTTGCAATATAATGAAACTCTTCTGTTGCTAATATAATGTTAAAATATAGGGAAATGACAAAGGGCAGGTGAAAATTGGCCAAGTGGACTAAAACATAGCCTCCCGGCTGAAAATATAATTATGCTTGTAATCGTGTTTGGGGTATATGGTAAGATAGAGGAAAAGAAAAATTTTGATTTTAAAGAGATTTTGGGTACCGTGAACGACACTTTAGACTACCCAAAAATGTCAAAATTCTTCAATCGATGGTCAACCATAACTTGTTTGTAGTAAGGCACAAAGTCGATTGAGAAAGTTTCACATTTTGTGGTAGCCTGACGCGTTTATAATAAATACTTTAAGAAAAAAAATACAAATAACTTTAGTTATACCGAGTTAGTTATTATGACACGATACGTAAACCCAAATTTTACGTAAGTTCTCACTTTCGCTCACGACCGTGGTGCGTGTGTAAAAACATTTACCAAGTTTTTCGCACGATGTGAAATTGACGCTATAATAGCACCGAAGATGCTGCCCGTTGATACTCAAGCAACATGGCACAGAACATCTCAGAGGATTTTGTTTTTGCTCTCTTTATTTCCACCAGAAAAGATCATTATTACGATTTCTGGAATGTCACAATTACTTACTTTAACGTCTTGGCGTTCTACTTTTTAAGTGTGTTCCTCTTTATGTTATTCTCATTATTTAGCATGGCAATAATTGGATGAAGTAGTTACACTTATGCGTAATTCAAGAACAGTCCGTTTACACATCGCCCATGCGATTAAGTTATAAATAAATCGAGTAAGAGACCAACTTTTCTGGGCATCATAGAAGCAAAAGGCTAATATCCTCCTATTTAGTACAAGTAGAACCTTATGTCCAGGAGTGGATGAATACTGCTGGGCTGATGATGATGAAAATATACATATAATATTATAGAACGGGCATACACGTCCCCATGGGTGTTTTAATTTTCCTCTTACAATAGCAACACTATTTATTAATGACACATCAAATTCAGTCGTTAGATTTAGATGCGGCCTAAGGCCCTCTAGTATCCAAAAGAACACATAACTCACTGTTTTGATTTCCGTTGTCACTTCTTGACCATTAACGTCAACTCATTCACAGGCGGACAGTTGCAAAGCGACATTCAGTGTCCACCATCCATCATTCCCGCACGAGCTACATTTGTCTCATTTATGTTTTCAATGAGACCATTGTAACACTCTGACATCACTCAAGTTTTCTGATAGATGATAGTTTTTCCTCCGAGCTTATCAATAGAGGAGAAAGGTTCAAAATCGCTCGCTGATCACGCGGCCGGCGCGGAATGATCTTCCATGACAGTTTTAAGTCCTACACTTGTTCATGTCACACGGGCATGAATAGCATTTGGAATAAAGACGAATTAATAACGGTGACACGGTGAAAAGACTAACTGTGTTTTAGAAAATTATGATGCCAATTCAAAATAGGCATATTACGAAAAATAGTATGCTGCCACAAAGTACCAATTTCAATCATTACTGCATTGTATTTTTCATAAGAAAAAAAATATTGCAAATGAAATCGGAGAGGCCAACCCCAAAATAAACAGGTTTGGTGATGATAAAGAAAGTGACAAGGGAGTAAATTATTTTAAGGTAGATTTTTAAGGTAAATTGAGAATAAACCTAACTGAACTGTGGGGGTCGTCCCCACAAAACTGGAAACAAGGCAAGTAAAGGTGGTGATGACGTAACCGCTTAGAGAAAACAGATATTTTCTATTACCTAGATTGTGATGTTAACTGTATCTAGGTGGAAGAGGACAACAAATTTAATTGTTGACTTATCAAAGAGATTTTTAATGAACGAACACTGCTTTCGAAAGACCATGCATCTATTGTAACAACATTTGGATCCAAATTGGCCGCGAAGCAACGAAATAAAAAGCAATGTTGGCCAATGTTAAAATGTTTGAACCAATTACGCAAGTTGGAGCAATTTAAATGAACGCGGCTCAAGATGGGAGCTTTGTTTGTGGGCTGCCAAGAAAAATGGCTCACGATAAGCGGTGTAAAGAGCGGAACATTAGTATTGTAAAATGATTCTTAAAACGACTGAATAAGATTCGGAACACTGATTCGCTAAAAGGATCTACGCTTTGATGGAGTAACAGTAAAAATTAAGAAAGCATCAGTAAATAATTCAAAGTGGCACAATGACAAAGAATATAATATTTGAACAAATGCATCGATGAATGATTCAAAATGCAAATATGTCAAATATTACAGTTCCTGTTTCCAATATTAGTATTGGAATTCTATCATTACAGGCCAGGAAGATACACTCGAAGCTAAAAGATAAAGATTGTAAATTTGCAAATCGTATGAAATTCTGTCATTTTAAGGACAAAAATTGTATAGCTAATCGTTACTGCCCACATTGTTGTCATAGCTGGGTCAAAGGACAAATACTTCATGGCTGCCGCACGACAATTCATAAAGTAAGGCCGTTAGGAATTCAAATCACAGTAATTACTAACTGTTCCACGGCAGTGCTGAAGTTGAAGCTGCAATCATGTAAATGTAATATAAAATACATGTCATGTAATAAGCGGCCGGCCTGACGTTCTTATCGAGGCTGAATCGGCCTAAGCCAACAGAAAAGACTTTATGGCTGTAGCATCCGCCACGAACCTTAGACCCTTAACTATACAGGGATGTATTCCTTGGAATAGTTAAGAAGATCTTGGAGGGAGTATCAACCGGCAGTATTTTGTTGATGCTGTCTGCAGCTGCAGACTGTTGGAGTCAATGGTCTTTATTCAGCATTCTTCCTTCTTCTTTTTGAGTTAATGACACGGATTTCAACCATTGGGGAAACAGTTTACACGAAGCTCTTTGCTTCCAATTGGTTTTAAATCAAGTGTGATGGTTGTTAAGTAGTCTAATAATTTTAGAAATTCATAGATAACGTTAAAACTATTATAAGTTACTTAAAAACATCAATCACGCCTATTTATCCCCGAAGAGGTAAACAGATGGTCGAGATATATTTACACCTGCATTTTCCTATATGATAGGGGTTTTGAAAAAGTTTCCGCTTACATTATGCAAACTGCCAAGGAGTGAACCTCTTTGCCTAGGTCTGTGTTCCCGAATTAGTATAACCTGTACATCTTTAATTCAGAGTGAAGGAGCATTTTCTAGGAGAGAGTGTACCATCTTAGGCCCTAAAAAGCAGACATTTAATTACAATAACCAAGTAATGTCCATGCAATCCTTTAAAACAAATTCAACAGAATCGTTGCTTGCTCGAAGATTTTTTAAATCCTTTTTTTCTTATTCTTAAATGGTTTCACAAGTTCGTCAGAGCGTGGGAATGGAGCGAATGTAGCTTTTAATTTTTTTTCACACGAAGTCATATTACTCAAAAGTGTTTCATTGATGCGGACGGACCTAAAGGAACACTCCCACAGCGACATCTATGCATCTGATGTGACGCAATAAAACAATAAAATGTTTGCTGTCGCTGCTCCCGACTCTGACATCTATAGTATGTTACGTTTATGTGTATACTGTGTGAGACGACCATTCACAGTGCGGGTGCCGGGTCAGTAGTGTGGCAGAGACGGAAGTCAGTGGCAGCGCTTGGAACTTATGACCCATGTGTGAGTCGCCTTCGCCATATAGACAAAACTAAAGTACGAATGAGTACGTAAGAGGAAGTCTGAAAGTGGCGCCGGTGACAGAAAAGTTTAAAGGGAGCCGTTTAGCTTGGTATGGACATGTTAGGAGACGGAATACCATGAATGTGACTAAAAAGCTGTGGACATGAACGTTGATGGATTTCGAAGTAACTGAAAGGATGGATAGACTGTGTGAGGTATGATATGAAGGTGACGGAATATGACGAGTGACAGAAGATAGTGGAGAAAGAGAATCCACTGTGCCGACGCCAAATAGGATGCGATAAGGGCAGGATGCTGATAACTAAAGAGCTTTTAATGCTCAATCAATATGTCTAGAATGATTACTCAATGCGTGCTCAATAATGCACAAGACGTCGCGAGCGCTGAATACACTGTCGCCAATGTCCGTTCTCTTTAATTCTTAAGCCAAGTACTCACAGATTACAGTCAGGTTACCACAACATAAATATTCTCAATCAACTTTGTGCCTTACTAATAAAAAGTAAAGGTTCACAGAAGGTTGAAGAAATTTGACAGTTTTGGGAAGTCTGAAATGCCATCCTCCTCGAATTAACCTCCAAAGTTGGATTTGAAACCCAAAAATATGCTAATACTAGCTGTTACCTCATATTAACATTTATGTTGATATACTCTGACCGTTGAAGTTATTTACAAAAAGTACAGAAATGCCACAACTCAATAAAGATTTTAATTCCAGGACGTATCTTATCACTTATTTTTTGCAAGGAAATAATTCGATGGTTTGAGTTGGGTCTCTTTTGTAGAAAAAAATTAATACATTCTGTCGATAAAAAGAAGCGACATCCTGAATTGACAATAAAAAACCAAATTAAATTTCTATAGAAATATTTGGCATTGTAACAGGTTAATAAAACTTCTCTTCTAGGCGAAAGGGGCCTAAACCGGCTATGCTGCCTAAAATTGGCACTCTCGTCTCGTGTTGACAGACCATGTTAAAAACAGATATAATAAAACTTCTTTGGGTGTATGGATCCAATTTTATACGCAAAAGTGTCACTTTTGAGCCATATGCCTGGTTTGGTCTACCTTCCCCAATACAATTTTGAGACTTGTGATATTCTACGTGGTGAGATACGTAATTGGTAACCAAGACAAGAAGTAATCCAGTGGCATCGCGGCTACTGCGGTCGCGTTTGAATAATAAAAAAGCTGACGTGGCTTGTGGTTGCGCCCGGAAGGGTGGCAAAATTGTGGCTTTCACATTTCGTGCCCAGGGAATCGAATCGATGTCGCTGGCTACGCTTAGTAGTCATCAGTCCGATTTTGTACCCACTTAATATTTAACCCGAAACAAGAGATGTGTTTAAGAATTCAAACAAATTCAATGATGTTATAATAATTATTATGTAGGTACTAAAATACCAAAATATAGCTAAATAAATTATGCTTTGAACGTGACTGACATCTATTTAAATCAAAAAATTTACACGGCAGCTTAGCATCTAGGTATACAATAAGCTTTGCAATAGATTAGCGAAACCAATAAGAAGAAATGAAAATATGATGTGTTTGTGAGAGTGTGTATATATATAAAAGTAAGTAGCAGCCGACTTTGTGTGTGTGTGCGTATAAAACATAGATAACGACTTAGACAAACCTACTAAATGAAATCGTGTTGCAGAATAAGGAACGATTGATCGCAATAGGAGAGGTCAAATATCGAGAATCGTGAAGAAACGTTATACTTTGTGAGACCACGACGAAAGCTATATCAATCAGTGAGAGTATCGTTTGACTTGGGCTTCGGAAGTCACGATTACCGATCGCCAGTTGTTATCGATTTAACATTTCCATTGAGCTTGCATTGGATTATACAACATGTAACAGAAATAACTCAGACCCTGAAAACTACTCATGCTAAATTAGTCATAATATAAAAACTATGGTGATATCAAAATTGTTTACAAAATTTTCGTTCCAATAAATGTGTTCAGAATCAGATCATAAAGTCAAAAATAATACTTTATTTCATTTTGTTTATTGCTTTAAACTGCGGATCTGTCTTAGGTGTGCTAGAATTTAAGGTCATAAGTTTTAAGATCTAAAATAATGTTGCAGATAGAAAATGTATTTTGCTTAAGGTCCTATGACGTTCATCATAAATAACGCGATAATACCAACAAGTTCTTTTTATATAATTGAAACTGTTACCACTAGCTACGGGTTGGTTATTGAGAAATAGTTAAAAATATCTGCAGATCAAGCAAAAACGTTAAAAATGTCTGCAGATTAAAAAAAAACGTGTGATTGGCAGATCAGTCCGTGTGCACCAGGCTTTGGTTCATAAGCCACTCACATTTGAAACGCAAAGTGCATATCGGCAAAGGTCAGACGGGATGCTCAAGGTTGCTCTACTTTGCCTTTGATATAACTCGTTAAAGCGACGTGAAATATGCGCCACAGAGAAAGACGAATGCTGTGTTTTATTCATATTAACCGACGGTTTGAATTAATCGATGTTTACGAGCTGCGCCGCTAACGCCGCGTGGTTTTGATTGATGTTTTTGTAATGATTCATGTATGCATTCAATAGAAGGTTAGCAGTCCCCTTGACAAGGGTACTCATACATAAATTGCGCCTTTTTTACCCTCAAAGGGATAAGCAGAGGTGAATTAACACCCACGTTTCGCCAATTATGTTAGGTCCTATGTAATTGGGTGCGAGCGTATTGCTATCTATCGGGCACGTAAATTGCTGTTTATTGCTGACTGTTTTATTCTGCTCTGCCGTCATCCTACGGTACTTGACAAGGATAGAACACACAAAAATGGTTAAGGCTCAATTGAACTAATCGTTTTTTTTCTCCGTTGACTTGTGTATTTATTATCATAGAGGATGTTTAGTGGGCAGTGGGGGAACCATTACCCTACTACTTTTACACATAGGTACCTCTGCGGTTGCATCGTACTGCAGAGATGATACCTAAATTGCATTAAGCCTCACGGAAATAAAAAATGTCTACTCAAAACTGTAATTTTCCGAAATGATTTGCAACCATATCGCATTTAACACAAAATGCAGAGCCTGCTGTCATTTAAGCAATAAGATCACTTTATCTTCAGGTCGTGACAACAACAACAAAATTATATCTTATCTGTGCCGTTGCCTAGAAGAATAATTTTTTGAAACCATTGTTTCCTTTTATAAATATATTCTGTTACAATGTTGGTGATGATTAATATTAAATGCCTAAATTGAAAAATCATATCTTCGTACGAGATGCAGAGAATGCTCTTGAGATCTTTCAAAGGCAAAGAAAAAAGTTTAACGAGCATAATAAAAAGAATGAGTTTTATCAAGGATGCCGGATCCGTGACAGAACAAAGATTTATTATCTCCAATATTAATGGAAAAGGGTGTTTTAAGGACTTTGACAAAATGTTGAATTAATGGAGTATTATATTTGCAAATATGTCGGACAAAGGATTGTTGACTCCATTTTAAACCAAAAAAAAATACTATCCGAAATGTGTTTAGTATTAAGACAATGTATTATTAGTAAAAAACAGGAAAATAATAGTATAAAATATATTTATACTAATATTTTTCTCTTTTGTTCTCAGCATTGCTATTTACTTATAAAATTAAATTATACACTGCTGACCAAGTAATGTTCATCTTGTAAAAATATGTTAACCATTATGCATGTGTAGGTATAGTTGTCTTTTGCATGTTTTTGTAGATGCTTTCTGGTTGTTCTAGTGTTTCCAAATTGCTCAGTAGCTAATTGGGTATGACTTATTATTTACCACTGGCACAGGTGTGACTTGACAGCTTTAAAAACTATAAAGTTTTTTTTATAAGAGTCAGCCGATTATTTGTCAAGATTTCTTGATAGATCTATCGTGCAGCAATCTAGTTTTGTATTTTGATAAAAACAAGACGCAGGTAATATACATTCCGATACACACTTGCTTTAGAATGTAGACAGAAACGACCCTGCAAGGCCGTTTGTAACAGGTTGACCTGCCGATACAAATCTAACGTTACATCGCTAGCAATAACGTCCAAATCATGTTTACGTATTCCGAGTATGCGGAATTTAAATATTCATAAAGTTTTTAATGCATTTTTATCAGTGTATTTTTTTACTCCGCTCAAAAAGGTTGGATGCTTGACAAAGCATCTGTTTTATTTTAGTTGATTACAACCTTCATGTTATTTATTGGGAAATTGTGACTTCTTTATTACTAAATATTTAATTTTCAATTGTTTCCCTATTATTTCTCTTGTGGTAAAAATTCTTTACACATAATTTATTACAAAAAGAAATAGGCACAATCTCATCTGTATGTATTCATAACAGGACTTAAGCAAGTATGTTAAGGACTGGTGTTTCCTATTTACTTTGAGCTAGATGATAGTCGTAGGTGTAAGTGTAAGAAATATTATAATTATTTATCATACATTAATTACTCATATGATGATATGAATCAAAAGTGAGTCCATGACGTCTGACTGATGAATGAAAGAGGAAACATACCGCGCTGATTCCAGATCAACTGGGAACAGGACAGGAAGGTGACGATGCGGTGTCAAAACGCCAAGTATTGAAATGAAATGAGAGTTACTTGTAATAGATAAAGGTTTCACTTGTACATTTGTAGATGGTGTGAAGGATAATTGACGTCACGATTCGTCCATTATTCACCAGAATACAACAAAGTAGACATTGATCAGTAGCCGAATTTGATCAAACTATGTCAGTCTAACTAAAGCAAGTACCTACCAATCTGTGCACATTTATTTTTCATTTTTAAATCAGAAAGTATACCATAAAATTTATGGAATAAAGTTATTTTTTTCCAACATACGTCGCTTCAGTGTTTATAACGCACTTTGAGCTAGATATAATATACTTCGTTTGTTCTCTATTTCATTAATTCGTACTTTTTAGAAAAAAACTTACTCAAATTGTTCAAAAACGTCTACTACCTATCGGGCAATAGAATATAATTTGCTCTGTTAATTTCTACGACCTTCGCAGAGAAATCTCGCAATAGTCGCTCATATATGGTCCGGCACATGCATTATGGATGCAACTCAATTCTGATATACTATTGCTTGCTCAAGAGATCGTGATAAACCTTTTCAATTGGATTGTGTAAGTTTTGACTTATTCCAACTATAACATTTACTTAACAAAGCTCTCGGTGGTTTTATTGTCAGGTGGTTTGCAAAATGTATTTAGTATCTATTAAGCCTCACTCAATCAGTAGCGATCAGTGGTGGCGGGCATTTGTAACGTAGGTAACGGTTCGCCACCGTCCCGCCACCGCTGAAGTTTGACCTTTATACTTTTGCGATCCATTTCCATGATTCGAAAATGGTAAACAAAAGGGTATTGACATTTTGTATAGTCTGTGCTGTTAATTGTAGTTCTTCCTGACCATGTCTGTTGTACTGTCGGCAAAATCTTGGGATACGTTCAATATTATTTAAATGAACGCTGAAAAGGTTTGAAGACGTTTGTGGAAGTTTGGATTTCATGGAGACCAACTACAATGAAATCCCGCCTTTTTTTAGCTCGATTATTGTTTTTAATCCTTCATCATCATCATTTCCTCTATTCCTACGCATGTTTCATGATCATGGCATCGTTAATTAATTCCAACCATTAAATGGATGACGTTAACATCGGTAATTAGTTACATAGTAGTTTAATTGAAAATACAAATCCATGTGTCATGTGTGGCAGACTCAATTGAGACAACACATTCAATTTTAATTATAAGATTTCTTATGTTGCATACATCATGGGCCTTCATTGCGTCTGAAGCTAGGAACAGCCTTAAGTTCCGGAAGTATATAGGGAGCATGGACGAAAATCCACAAGACTAGCCCACTATGTTACAAGAAATATGTATTATGTAATTTAACTTATCTCTAAACCAATAAATGTTCACCTATTACATGGGACCTAATAATATTATTGGCGAAACGTGGCTGCTAGTTTACCTGTGCCTATCCCTTCGGGGATATCGGTGTGATTTATGTATGTATGTAATAAATATTCGCTTCAGCCCCTCTGGACAAGTGGCCAATCTATGCGAACGAATACAATACCAATGTCAATTTCGACAGCTTCTCTTACATTTGACATGACGGCCGTCATATTGTTTTCTATGCAATATGTCAGTTTCATACATTAAAATTTCTCTATTCGTTCGAATAGATTGGCTACTTGTCTTAAGGGGCTGATCGGAAAACAATACATAATAAAATTAAATATCGATCGAGACAAGCTCTTCGATCTACTTAAGGGCACCGTTTCTGATGACATACTAACATGAGTTATTATTTTAATTGATCACAACAATGCATGTGTCATGTGTTAAGTAGAAACGTAACCTACGTTCATTCATCGCTTAACAGAGTAATCGTTTCCATTAATGATGTGCGAAGATGTCACTAAATAGATATATCATTCATTGTGTGCCTCGCTAGTTTATTTCCATAGAATACGCTGGTAGAACGGGCTATAAATACCCGTGGCTATGGAGAAAATTGTTAAGGAATTCGACCGTTATATTCTCAACGAGGAACTCTTTAGCGCGCAAGGTCTGTGATTGCGTAAACCAAGCAATGTTCGCTAAGGCTGGGCATTGGATAGGTGACCGTAAATTTATTATTTTATTATCAAGTGCTCCGAAGCACTTTAAGGTCCCGGCTGCATCTGCAGTTGTTAATACTCACCAATCCGCACTGGGCCTACATGGTGGGTATTGGCCCATTCTTCATATATTCTCACATCCATAGGGAAGGCCTGTACCCCAGCAGTAGGGATATTAAAGGGATGATGATTCTAAATGGAAATTCGATTAAATTTGCACCCATCATGGCTTCTTTCTTCTTCCTCCCATAAAGTAGGTAGTTTCGCTTCGAAATCCTTGTGCGATATGAAACATTACTAAATACGAACAATGACATGTCTAGTGGATGATAAAGGATTACACTAGGACCCAACTGCCTAAACTAACCCCTTCGGGGCCATACAGTCTTGACTTATGCAAGTCAATATAATAGCTACATGAAAGCTATAAGTTACAAGAAGTAAGTAGGCGCAATAAAACGTCCAAAGCCCACTCACATTTGCTACACAACTCAGATGCTGTAAACGTAATTCTGCCTCAAGATCAACCTACATTCGGTACGAAACTTGCACTTAAGTTGCATTCAAGTTGACCGTGATTGACCACACCTAGCCACGCGCCATTCTAACTTATACTTCGCTTTAGCAGTTTGCCCGGTAAATAGGCGAGCGACAATTTTGTCGCTGTCATGGCAGCCTTAGCATACCTAATCGGCCTAATGCAGTTCTACCGCTTTAGTGATATATTCCATGCTGGCCTGGATGCGAAAAATTTGAAGTTTACCAATAAGCACTTTAGGGCACCCGAATGGTTAAACCACTATAGTACGACAACTTCGTGCGCGACCTCCCTGCGGTATGAGACGGCGGCGGGGAGGCGGCGCTCGGGATGTTGGCGGGGGTGGGTGATGCGAGGAGGAGCGAGCTAATCCTTCCCGTATTTTCTTATACCGCAGAGGCGCACCGAAGCTGTCGGACCATTGTGGTTTAACCATTCGGGTTCCCTAAGGTGCTTATTGGTAAACTTGTCAGACTATAACAAAGGCATACCCGAAGAGTGTACAGCTGTCGGACCATTGTGGTTTAACCATTCGGGTTCCATAAGGTAAGGTGTTGGAGTCGGACAGACGGCCGCTTGTATACCTAATCCAAAACCTTGGGCGGTATGGGTTGGAATGTTGTCATCTCAATCACTTTCTCCGTTCATCGTACTCTCGACATGGTCCTTTCCGCCTCTTTTCTATACATTCATTACTCCATCTTTCCGATGTAATAGATGATATGAATCAAAAAGGAGTGGATGCCTTAATGACGTCTGACCAATATAAATGGAAGAGGAAACAAGCTGCATTGAGCCCAGGTAAACTGGGAACAGTGCAGGAAAAAGATATCTGGTATGATTACAAAACACTTGTGATTCTAGGAGACGCTATACATTCAAGGGAATGCGCCGTAAGTCTATGTCTATAATGACAGGTCTCGAGCTACGGTCAGTTAGATCACCAGCTCCCCCCTGTTATAGCTGTTCTCTAAAGTCTCTGCATACGTACCGAGATAATACCTCGGACGGGACGTGAACGAGACGGGGACGTGACTGCCTCGTTCAAAACGCCCAGTGAGTCCTTCGTGTACATTTTGTATGAAACGATATTTCTAAAACTTCCAGTCCCGTATGCAGAGACCTTTATACGGACTCCATCAAAATAGTTCCGTCTGGGCGAGCCAATCTGTCATGTTAGCCATGAAGTCATAAGTTTAAATCCAAACCATTTTATATTATTATTACAAAGTAAAACGTACCGCCTCTTTAGAAAGCTCCACACGTCAACTGATTAACCGTGACTGACTTCGCGAATAAATACAAAACCTAGCTCTAACGAACCCTATTCAGATATAAGGTGAGGCTGCATGTTCCCGGAACCAGATCTAGATTGTAACCGTTTGCGGAGAATTTTAGAGGAAAGGTTTTTCATAACGAAAATTGCATACCTACATAAAATTTAAAAAGGTTTTGTGGGTGGGTTTTGGAGACACATGCCTAAAAATTTCCCTTTATCAGGATTCGCCCCCAGGACCTCTTGGCCAACAGCCATTGACTTTACCATTCGAGCAAACTGGCTGTTCGTGTATTGCTTCGTGTTTTTGTGACAGTGTTGACAACCAATAAATAGGTTCAAGAATTCAGTTGCCGGAACTGTGGATTCACGTCGGTAGTTTTTATTGGCGAAAGCCAATATGCCGTGTTTAACACCGATAAATTTAATGATAATGACGAAATAATTGTATATCGAAGACTTGGTTAGATCTTTTTAATTCTCTTCTACTATTAGAGCTTCTTTATCGAACCTTTATATCCTCTTATACAACTCAAATTTCCATTCCTTCAACAGTGAGTCTTATTTCAATAAATTCTAAATTACTTACGCACAATGTTCCTAAGCATTTTTGAGTTGCATCTCTCTTGTTTTAAATGAGCAATATCTTTCTTCCATTCTCTTTCTTACTCTTTCTTTACATTTACCTTATTTCTACCTTTTGTAGCCTGTATGCTTAATACAGGCTACAAAGGTAGAAATAATTGGTAGAAATTTATAAATCGTCGGTCGTCCTCTCATTTCAAGTAAGAAATAATTAATGTATTTCATCAACATCTTCTTGTCCTTATCCAATTTCATTTGGGGTCGCAGCAGTGTTTTTTGTCCTTCCATGCATAAAAGCTTAAAATATTGTCTCGTAATGTTATATTATTAACATCCTCGTTGCTTAAAGTTTAAAAACCACCGACGGCAGGAAATTTGAAGTCTCACAAAGACCCTAATGACTTACTTGATAGATATAAATGCGCATTTGCGATAAGAATAAATATGCAACAAAGATTAATTTCTCTGATACGTCAAATGGTTGAAGCTAATAGTTTTTGCATCATTGACTATTTAACACGTCTGATGTCAAAAGCAGATAAGATTCGAAATCTTTTGTTTGTTCAGTTATTTACGTCCAATTTCATTTTGTTTACTTTATGACACTAGGTTATTTATTTCAACCCGTTCGTATCGTTAACGTTTATGAAATACTACATCCGGTAACCACGATGCGATGTCGTAATTAGTCAATGGTAAATTTATTTAAAGCAGCTCACTAGGAATAAATTTATTCGGTTATTACTTGAGCTATGTTGATTTAAAAGTTCAAATTTTAATTATTTTATGGGACAATATTTGATAAACTGCACGTCCACTGCTTTACGATCACTTTTGTTTACATACAAAATTCGTTCCTATTATACCACCTAGGCTAGCAATGTACTGCGACTTTTGTGCCCGATAAATGGCAATAGGTTCGCCACATGCCACATGGGACTTGACATAGTTGGCGAAACGTGGGTGCTAGTTCACCTCTGCCTTCCTCTTCGGAGATATAGGCATGATTTATGTATTTATGTATGTACAAAATTCGAACAACGGTGATGGCAGAAAAAGTCAAGGGTATTATTATTATATTATGAATAAGATTTGCAACTTTTTTAAATGTTTGTCATCCTTACACCATGCTAGACTCTTCTACGAGTGACAGTAACGGTTAGAACCGAAATGCAAAAGTTTTTCTACTACATTAATATCCTACGCAATATCTTCTTCTTCCTGCCCTGTTCCCAGTCTATCTGGGGTCGGCGCAGTATGTTTCCTCTTCCATTCATATGTCAGACGTCATCAAGCCATCCACTCCCTTTTGATTCATATCATCCATCCCACCGTAAAGGTGCTAGTGATGAATGAATGTATAGAAAAGAGACGGAACGGACCATGTCGAGAGACCCATGAACGGAGAGAGTGATTAGAATGACAACATTCCAATCCATACTGCTCAAGGTTTTGGCTTAGGTTTTACAGCCGGCCGCCTGCCTGACACCAACCCTCCTTGGGTACGCTGTTGTTGGTGGTTTGCCCTCCACCATTCGGGTGCCCCAAGGTGCTTATTGGTCTACACCGGGCAATCTCCCTTAGTCGACTTTTACGACACCCATGGGATGAGTTGGGGCTGGCCTATTCTACGTTATTTGTTCGCTCCCAGGCCAGCATAGAAGGCAATATCCTACGCAATATACCACAGGTTAAAAGAAATACTTAACAGCGTTGCGAATTCCTTTAGGCAATTATCGCTAAAAGCTCCGCCTTATCGTAAGTAGCGGAAACCAAACTTCACAGCGCTGACAATAAAATGAAATCGAAAGTCAATTACAATACGAATCGTTCTGGAATTGCAACAAAATAACTGTAATCAAAAAGCTGTTCTCGCTTTTGAGAAACCGAGAGTAGTATTTACTGTTTCAGCTGGTGAGGAAAGCGTTGATACAACCGGTCGGTCTAATTCACAAATACTTACTGTTGCTAAAAATAAATAAATGTTGAATTATAAATAGCGGGAAGTTTGGAGTAGAAGTAAGTTTACATAAATCACACCTTTTTTGCCCGAAGAGGTGAATTAACAGTCACGTTTCCCCAATTATATTGGGTCCCATGTAATAGCGGCCAAGCCTTTTGCCATCTATCGGCATAAATCGCAAGTACATTACTGGGTAGTAGAATAAAAGGAATGCCGTAACCCGTTGCTTATTATAACTGTCTGTCGCCTTATATTGTACGACACCCGCGGGAGATATAGGGGTGGTGACAAAGGTATTCTGCTAATGAATAAAGCTGGTATTATGGATAGGTATCTCGTTTCAAATGTATTTTAGTAAATTAAAATCCTTTTAAGTCTTTTTTCTATCCCAAATTTCTTTATAATTATTTTTCTAACCTTTATACGTAATCATCATCATAACCAGCGTTATAATGTTCCCACTGCACAGGCCTTCCCCGTGGATGGAAGAATATAGGGAGAGTGGGCCATAAACCGTCAAGCTGGCCCACTGTGTATTGGTGTTCACGATAGCAGTCGGCACCAACGGCTTAACGTCTTGGGGATCACTCATGAAAACGTTAAAAAATATTGACATTTAAGTTACTCCTTGGATTTAATTCAGAGTAGTATTCATTTAGATTAGACGATCTATAAAGATTCAGCCATGACTTTTAAGCCCAGGCATCTGCCGTTACATAATTTTCTCATTTCCCATCCACAAGGTGCGCTAATTGATACTGCATGTGATAAATGTGTACAAAACGCAACATTCAAATACGGTTCATGGCTGTTTCGAAACGCACCGATATAATAACACCATTGGAACGTCGAATGGAATTGATATACGCGGTGCATGCATCGCGCACCACAATTTTCTACACGCACCTGTTTAGGCAACTCTGGTTCGAAATATATTTTTTGCGCAAGTAACGGTCTCGTTAATACCAATTGCGGGTTATGTGCTGTCCTCACTACTCTTTTTCTTCTTCCCTGCCCTGTTCCCAGGCTATCTGGGGTCGGCGCACTATGTTTGCTCTTCCATTCATATCGGTCAGACGTCATCAAGCTATTCACTCCCTTTGGATTCATATCATCCATCACACCGGAAAGGTGCTTGTGATGAATGAATTTTTAGAAAAGAGACGGAACGGACCATGGCGAGAGACCGACGAACAGAGAGAGTGATGGGAATTACAACATTCCAATCCATACCGCTTAAGGTTTTGGCTTAGGTTTTACAGCCAGCCGCCTGCCTGACATCAACCCTCTTTGGTTATGCTGTTGTTGGTGGTTTGCCCTCCACCATTCGAGTGCCAAAGGTGCTTATTGGTCTACACCGGGCAATCTCCCTTAGTCGACTTTTACGACACCCATCGGAGGAGTCCGGACTGACCAAATCTACGTTATTTCGCTCCCAGGCCAGCATGGAAAGCTGTCCTCACTACTGATGCTGAGAATAAGACCTTTTATCTTCGTGCTCCTAGAAATTCTCAGACGTATCACCATCTACACTGACCATTTTAACGGGACTCTTTTTCTCTATGGCTGGATGAATATTGGGAGAATGGACCACAATCCAACACGATAGCCCAGTGCGGAATGTTGTGTATTAACGACTACAGATGCAGCCGGGATCAACGGCTTAAAGTGCCACTCGAAACAATAAATGTTTTGTCACTTAGCGAACATTGCTTAGTTTACAGAATCGCAGTCCGAAAAAAAAATATTATTTAAAAAAATCTACTTCTTTCTGCCCTGTTCCCAGTTTATCTGGGGTCGGCGCAGTATGTTTCATCTTTCATGTATATCGGTCAGACACTATCAGTTATTATTAATAATATGAAAGGTGAAATAAATACTTTTATTGTATTTCTTTTATACATTGAAGTGGAACAGGAATATTCTCGCAAAACGACGAAACAAAATGAGCCTGTACGCACACTCCTACTTACTAGAGCGTATACTGCGTTGCGCGGACGCCGATGTCGTCTGATTGCGCCAGAATTGCCTTACGAGGATTAATGTTTGGCTTTGGTAATCTTATATATTAGAAACACCATGCAAGGTCGCACGTGAAATGTTCGTGGCATTGTAGGTTCCTCCAATAGTGCCATCATTATGCCGCCCTATTTTATAAGGTGCACTCTGCTTTGTTGAAAGCTGTATCTACTAATTTATTTAAATCGATTTAACAGTTGTTGTTTTTTTAATTATCTAACTATTTTCAGTACTATAACCATGTACACATGTGTCTAAAAGTCATGTTGAGATAGTATCAATAATTATTAGCAATAAATATAATTTCTGTAGAGAGTTTAAAAGAGTTTTTACGGTTAGGTATAAGATGCCTTTTCCAAATTTTATCGTATGCTGCATCGATCGCCGAAATCGATGAGCAAATGATATGTAAAAGTAAAAAGTGAAAGGAGTACGCAAGGATCTTAACAAGTTGAAATAAGTGATCTCTGCTTGTCCTTATGGTAGAAAGTCGTAATTATAATTGTATGTTTGTATGTATGCCATACCAGAATGGAAATTGTTGATGTAGTAGGTATCATATCACCTAACACGAGAACAATCTACAATAAAAAAAGTAAATACATTGTATATTTTATGTATTTCAGTGTAGGCACGTTGAATAACAAAGACTTAAGCTGGACACTAAAAATATTATGTCTTTTGTTCACAGGAACACATACAGGAAGTGCTAGACAAATGGACACAAATAGATGATGAAATCTGGGCAAAGGTGATCGTGTTCGAGAAGAACAGACGCGTCGCTAAGGCCTATGCGCGTGCGCCGGTACTCACTATCAATGGGTCCGATGACGGATTCGACGGCATGCGGTAAGTTATAGATCCTATTCCCATTTACAGAAGAAAATTGTGTTCAGTTAAAGTTCGAAAAATTACAGTCTTGATGCGGGAATCGAACCCGCGTCCTCTGCAATCCTAGCAGATACATGCCTATGCCACTCTACCACACGGTCGAGTGTTTTTTCGAACTTTTTCTAACCATAATTTTGTTTGTACTGATTTTGCTAACTTAAATAATATGTTCAAATTAAAATCAAAATTCGAAGCCAAAGATATCGTAATTTTCAATAGCTTAACTACTTAAAAGAGTTGCAGTAAAATAATGGTTTTCAAAATTTTAACTGTACGATTTATAGTACAAAAATAGTGGTTTTCAATAGCTTAACTGTAGGAGTTACAGTAAAAAAATGGTATGTATCCCCTTTTCTCAAAATAGATTGACATAGGACAGATGACCTTGGGTTTCCACGTGTCTTATCTTCTTTCTTATAAATAAAAAAATACAAGACATCAGATTACGCTCCAATTTTTCAATTGTCGGCAATTTTCGTGAACTCTACGTAACAAAAGTTAAGGTTGAAAATAATGGGAATAATTTTGACTATGTTGTTCAAATAAACTAACAGTCTTATTAATTAGTACAATCGATAACATGTCAAACTAATACAAGCCTGTTGAATTCATTCAATTTATTCCTTAACGTGCTTGATATAAAATGCAAAACGATTGGGAAATTTCTGTTCACCAAATTATTTGAGTAAAAAACTGTCTGTACTTAGTCTACAACCAATTGCAGGTAGCAATCTATCAAAAATCCGTTACGCGTATTAACAAACATACAAATCAATTTTCCTTAACCTCCAACTGACCCGTGGAGCCATCGTATTGCGCAAGCGGCCATAATGCAATCAATAATGGCCGATTGATTATGATAATGGAATTTAAAAAGTGTTTATAGAGTTGTTTACAATTTTTTATCACATTCAAACTTCTTACCAACATAACTGACAAACCTTGAGTACTAATTTGAAACAAATTGATTTATAATTTAGTAGTCAAAAACTGTGTTTCATTAAGCCTCAATTTCAGATTGTTAAATCTTTCGGCACAGACTTAACACAATATATTTTAGAATATTATCGCACTCTTAATATATTATAACAACGACCTAATTCGAAATTTTGCCAAAATGAGTTAGCGTAAATACCTAAAAAATTAAGCTCTACAACTTTGGTGAGAAAAAACAAGCCTTTTCCTTACGGAATAAGGTTAAAAATTTCTTATGCGTGTGCGCGCGAGGTAACAGTCTAAAATAGTTTTACGTCGATTCCCAAAATTTGCAATTTTGGATTCGAGCGTTTATCTTGCATTTAGATTCACTGCACATTCACTAATTTTTAGTCTTTCTACGCACATACATAATTCACGCCTATATCCCGGAAGGGATAGGCAGAAGTGAATTAACATCCACTTTTTGATAATTAAGCTAATGCCCATGAAATAGGTGGCGAGCCTATTGATATCTGCTGGGCACATAAATCGCAGTACATTATAGGTGGTAGAGGAAGGCTTCGGCCCATTTCTCATCCCTGCTTTACCCTTAGTCGCCTTATACGACGCCCACGGGATAGATGGGGGATGGCAATTGTATGCTGCTCTCCCGTCACCACACGGCATCTACCTGGTGTTTCTACATGTTGCAAGTAGCTGGAGCAAGTAAATGCGCGAGCTATATGCGCAAACAGTATTAGCAAGTTAGTTGACCAGTAAAATAACAAAGGCGCGGGCTACTTGCGCATGTTAATTCGAGCAGGCACATCCTCGAGTCGCTGGACTCGCTGGTATCGTTTACACGATGCATATAATCTGCGCAAGCCACTTGCACCGTGTAGAAGCACCATTACCTTAGAAACATTATGCACACAGTTGTAATGGCACATCGACTCGCGAGAGTTTTACGAGAACCGCTATAAAGCGCCGTAACATCTAGTTTTTTAGCGTCAATTCAAAATCAGTTGAGATAATTCGCACACGCCATCTACGTCACAACTACGTAACTCACTTTCACTATCACACTCGCCGCCGCGGATTAAGATCGCAATAATAAGATACTTGCAGCCGAAACAGGTGAAACTGCCGCGGCCTTGCGAGTGTCACGCTCCGCCGATCACGCGTCAGTTGGCATGCGAAATTTCAAAAATCATTCCAGTTATGAGTTGTTTGGAATGTGCAATTATGCCGTTCGAATTTGGAACGGCCGATTCTTTTGTTGTTGTGTTTACCGATGAAAAATAACAGAATAGGCTATTCCAAATTTAAGCCAATTTGGTTGAGATTCAGTTTGGAATGTCTGTATTCTTGTTATATGTCATAAACAATGTTGGAAATTCTGATCAGTAATTTTTTGGATAAAATGCAAAGCTTCAACATAATTTAATTTAATGGATATATCTCGTTGATGTCTTTTGTTGATGTGTTAATAATTTTTTAACAGTTGGTGTTTAATTAATGTTATTTTGTTTTCCGCTTATCCATCTAAATGTTTCTAATTCTGTTATTTCTGCGGCTGTCTTTTTATCATATCATTCGTATTGAGTACCTATTTTACGTAAAGTTGCGATTTATCTTGCATACCTACCAGGCTAGCATGACCGCCGAAACATGATATGATATAGCTACTATTTCCAAAAATCTATGTATTTTTTACAGTTCAAAGCGATAAAGGGCTGTATCATATCGTGTGTCGGTGGTCACGCTAGCCGGGCTGGCAGCAAAAATAACGTTGACAACCATTCGTCGAATGGACTCAGTAATCTAAAAGATTGTAGATTTGCCTGGCCCGATTGTATTTATTTCATAATGTCGACGTAACGCGTTGACAAGGTGAACGGCAACAATAATGCAATTAATTGCCGAAACTAAATAGAACAATAATAAATTAAGGTTTATTTCTAATCGATAAGAGCCACGTATCACGACAGCGTGACTCCCGACGGGTAACGTAGGTTGAACAGAACTGGCTCGCGCGTGATTCGGATTGTGCAATCACAATTATAAAGCCACGGTTGAGAAATTATACGAGCAGTGGCTTATGCAAAATTAGAGTTTTGGCGACAGAAAGAAGTAGCGCGTTATTAACATTTAATATCTAACTGCCGCATTCAGAGTCGTCAATTAACTTTATTGAGTATTTAATGTCAAACATTTTCATTCAAATCTAGACCATAGACCCGGCAAGAATGGCGACTAGTTAGTTAGTTTTAAAATTCTCCCTATATTTTAGGGAAGGCAAAGGGTCTAGCCCATACAGCCAAGTCTTTAGTGTATATTTTATCTGTAGTCTTATGAAATAATGAGTGGGTGAAAAGTATGAATGAAATTAATTTTACGTTAAAATATGGGTGCCACATATTATAACGCATCTAGGGAGTGCTTGGCGCGAATTGAATGGTAACAGGAATGGCGACTAGTTTTGAATTGTCATTTTTTGACTTAAAGTACTCATTAACGTTATTTGACGTCTCTGAGTGCGGCAGCTATAATATAAAAAATCTGCCGTGTGGTGACAGCAGAACAGAATACAATTGTTACCACCCCCATCTCTCCCGTGGCATTCCTGCATTTCTCTTATACCACCTAGCAAGGTACTGCGATTTATGTGCCCGATGCATGGACCTAAATTAACTTGCAAAAATGGGTGTATAATACACCTCTGCCTACCCCTTCGGGGCTATGGGTTGACCGATTTTCATGGCATTTTGTTTGTATTTGGAAGTTCTTAGAATATTTATTATACCCCTACTAGGTGAAAAAGGTAAAACAACATTTATCAGGTCAACTAGTAACAATACCATTGTCACCACCCCCATATCTCCTGCGAGTGTCCTAAAAGGCGACTAAGGGTTAGGACAACAGCGAGTAATGGGCAGCAGCGTTCCTCATAAGCCACATATCAATGTCTTACGATTTCCGTGCCCGATAGGTAGCGATAGGCTCGCCACACGGGAGCTGACCTGATTAATTCGCGAAACGTGAGTGTTGATTCGCCTCTGCCTCTTCGGGGATATAGATGTGATTTAGGTGTGTACATATGTATAGAATTGAAATTGAACTGCGTGTTGTATCATGGAATTATAATCGCGTCTAATGAATGAGATTAGCGAATAATACAAACAAAACGACAAACATCATACAAAGGAGCGTGCAATTTGAACATAATTGGACAGTGATTGATAGTAGCTGTGCTCGAGATAAATTCGCCTCTAGTTAAAGGTAACAGGGGATAATAGCCAACGAGAGGTATCTGGGGCGAACACGTGGTACAATAGGCTTAACGCATATCCGGCTTACAGACCTGTGTTTTATATGGCCTATGTAGCAATCTGGCCTATTTCTCTAATGCCAGCGCTATACAGATAATGAATAGTGGATGACGACGATTGATTAGCTTGGCGAGCTAATTAATTCGTTTGACACGTCGGCGCGTTTTCTTGTTTGTATATCTAGTGAGCCACCTCCAAGTAAAGTTTCCTTACAAAGAAAATTGTGGGTAGAAAAAGTTCTAAAAATTATAGGGGTGTTTCCTGCATCAAGACTATTAGACAATTATTCGACAATATTAGTTTATTTATATAACAATATAATTTTTCAAACTTTTTCTAACAACATTTTTCTTTGTGATATTTTTTTTGACAAAGTTCAAATATATTTTTTTATCTTATCACTAGATAATGTACTCAAAAAATGTATTTTTGTGTTTATCACAAACAAAAAGTGGTCAGAAAATGTATTCTCTTGATGCGGGAATCAAACCCACAACCTCCGCAACTGACGGCCTATATATACTGCTTGACCAACCATCAGTACGTTCCATTCCCCGGCATTAGGACAATAAAAATAGCGAACGTTTTTGATCTCCTTTTGTTTTTGAGTTTCTTCATCATGTTCCACAGTATATTACAATGTAAATTATTAAATCTATAATTTGTATAAATAATATTACCATAATTTGAAAAAATATTGACAAAATAGCGGTATTTTTCTGATCTCATTTTCTTTTTATTAAAATAGTTCTTGCAGTTCACCGTCCACAGCTGAAATTGAACTTTATTCTTCACAATAAAATTGTCATCTAAGACGACAATAATAATAAGACGACGAAAGCCACGATTTTCCTAACTATTAAAATTCACAATACAGCCTCTAGCCCCAGCGTTGGTTTAATCAATCAGTCGAGGTGCGAAGTACCACAACAATGGTGCTCCGATGTGATCTGGGCACGCAGCCTTCGCCCTTCGCATAATGACACGGAAGCAGATCATCGGAGTACGGGCTAGTTGGAAATAGCTGCAGCGTTTGGTCAGTGCTGTATTAGATAGGGGAACGTGTCTCAAATCGGGCGTGGTGTGTAAAGCGAAAAAAAGTTCTTGTGAAAAAAAGTTAGGAGTTTTAAATTCCACATGTCCCCTCAAGGGAGCCGTTAATAAGACTGGCGGAAATATATTTGCTCCAAGTAATAATTATAAATATAAAAACTGTAAATATTATATAACGTATAAACAATGATAACTCGACAACGAATGCCGGTTTTTACTGCCACCGACCACAAAACAATTGGGAGCAGGATAGGAAGAAAATGATGATACGAGACAGGAAGATGACTTCATGTAGGTCTTTTAATTCAAAAAGACGCAAATCAAATAATACTTAGAAATATTGTCTGTCTTAAATTTATGGCAATAAAACTTACTGTTGCAGGTATGCAATTTGAGGTCCTATTTATGAAGCAATTAACAAAAATGTAGCAGTTCTATATAAAAACTTTTATATAGAACTGCTCTTTTTTACATTCCTTACGAAACTGCACCAAGTGTGTGTACACGACAACAGTATCACAATTTCAGTGTACAAACCTTGCAGGCAATAACTTGCCACCAACAAAAATTGACACAAGAATCATAAATTCAGTCAGTAATTGCAAGAGAACTCGTCGCGTTCTGTCCAGCGTATATCGTATCAACCAAATAAACATTGTCCAATTACTTTTCTCCGCGTCTCTCTCTCTAGGAAGTGTCGCGAATGGAGCTAGGCCCTTATCAGATGCGCACACACACGAAAATCAGCATTTTAATGGGAGCCAGGAACTCTTACACCCGCATTTAATTAGTGCAGATCAGGCTTGTAGACGGGGCGGCTTATGCTAATGCTTTTAAGGTGTAAATTCGAATGCAACATCTCGGCTGGACATTGGAAGCCAACAATAAAGCGCCAACATTGCCCCTCCTAATAATTAGAGCTTGTTCTGGACCTCTGATAGGGAAATGGCTAGTCCGAAGTTAATTTTCAAGGAATTAATTGGATTTATCGTGTAGGAAGTGGTGGCTTACTGAGGCACAGTCGTATCTTAACGCTAGACTGGTTTTATTTTAATCAAATCAGTGGGAAATGCATCCTACCGGGGTTAAGAAGCTGGGGTAACATGTTACTTAATTGAACATTTAGTTAGCTAATATGTTTTGTCTGATAAATGAATCTCTTATTGATTTTATATTCTGCTCTGATACTGAGTTTGTCATATGTATTATGTTTTACTGCTTTCAATTGAATTTTTAATATTTATAGATAAACGTCTCATGTTTACCTTTGTATTTTTGGAAACTAAATCATTAGTCTTAAACTATGTAACACTTTTGAAACGCTGTATATTCATAATTTTTTATTTTTAAACACTATAATTATCGTTTTAATGATATACTTTTGTCATTATTGTTAATTTCATATATTTTTCTCTAATTATTTTAGACTGGTTGAAATTAACAAATATACCTACTACCTTCCCTGTTAAGCGACCCTTTTTACATTAATTAAAATATCCTGCAGCCTATTTTTAGCCTCAAAAACATACGCACAGAACACCATAGAAATTCCCAGAGGATTCCCAGCATTATCTCTTTGTTCCAAGTTTGAAAATAATAAATATCCCGTAGCGACGTCGAATTGGTAGGCTGCCACAAAAACAGTGGGAAATTGTGAAAAAAGGTTCGCTATAAATAAAATCAATGCCGTCGTTTAAGGTTAACAATTGATCTATTTGAACTACTAGTGAATGGGCCGCCTGTCGCTTTGCACGAAGTAAAAATTTACCAAATTAACTAGAAAAAGGCAACATACGCTGCACAAAATACTTTTAAGTGAATATATTTTACAATGATTCGTACATCTTGTTAGATTTGGTAAATTAACAATGTTATAATATATCTCCTTGTTTACAAATTTAGTTCGCAACAATAAATTGGTTTTTAATTATTTTCATAACTTTAAATGCAGTGTTTGTGTAGTCAGGTAACAAAATTCTTTGATATTGTTGAATTTTTAAATCTCATTATTTTTTATAATAATTTTAACCTGGGAGCGAAAAACTAACTTAGTTTGGTATGGTGTCGTAAAAATCAACTGAGGAATATTGCTCGATATACTATATTATCTAAATGGTGGAGGCCAAAGAAATAACAACAGCATATCCAAAGAAGGTTCGTGTCAGGCAGGTGGATAGAATAAATTTTTTCATCACACTTTTCTACATATCCAGTCATGGCTAACGGTATGATTAATAATACGAATAAGGAAATTGATCGTATTACGGGAGTAAATGGTACCATGCTATCTGACCGATATGAATAGAAGAGGAAACATACTGCACCGATCCCAAATAACCTGGGAACAGGGCAGGAAGACGAAGATTGTTTAAATGCATCGAAGACAAATTGTGTCATACACCTTTTTAGGATCAATATTTCTAATAGTTACTGTTCTAACTACAAAATGAGGTTTGATTGACAAAGTCATTTTAAAATGATTGACAGTTAATGATGCCACAATTAATGATACTCGAAATGTAATTACAAGATTTGCTTTGGCAATTACATTTTTATTTGTGCCAACGCGTTTTAATGAACATAAATGTCACTAGTGCTTTACGCAATATAACTAATGCTAATAGCGTTGCAAATAATAATCAAACTGTTGCTAACACAGTAATATTCCAGTTATAGCGGCTTGCCATTGTAGTCTACGACAATTGACCCAATTGTAAGCCAAGCCCAGCCAATATAGATGTAGCACTGATTGTCTTAGTAAGCCCACGAGATTACAATCTTTCTGTCTGCAGAAATATTTTCACAAAACATTCTTCCCCTGTGCATAATTGTGAGGTTGAATTAAATTGCCAATGTTAATTTTTGTACATACATACATAAATCACGCCTATGTCCCCGAAGGGGTAGGCAGAGGTGAACTAGCACCCACGTTTCGCCAGTTATGTTAGGTCCCATGTAATGGGTGGCGAGCCTATTGCCATTTATCGGGCACAAAAGTCGCAGTACATTGCTAGGTGGTGCCCATACCTCATCACTGATTTATCCATAGTCGCCTTGTACGACACCCACGGGATAGATTTGGGGTGGTGACAATTGTATTCTACTCTGCCGTCACCACACGGCCTGATGATTAGGATTAATTTTTGTATTATCAAAAATATATTAATAGGAGTTTTTGGCACGTGTCTTGTGTTAATTATACATAAAATCGTTATCATAAATAAGTCAGTATATCAAATAACTTGCTCCTTTCCAAAACATAAGTAAATATGTAAGAGTTCAATATTATACAAGACATCAATTGATACTTATCGTCTTTATCGTGGGTATAGGCGGTACTATCAATACACAATAACTGTAACAGTCCTTTAAAGACGGAAAATTCATGAAACTACAACTAATGAACATATCGATAATAAAAGATAAATAGTAAAAATTTCCGTGTCACACTAAATAAATAATTGCTTCTAAATGTGTATTCTAAGTTTACATTCATTAAAATTCATAGTCAAACGTTTAGTTGCTTATAAGTGTACAATATTAACGATTGAATTTACTCATCGCATATCGAACATAGTTAAGTTGTAGAAGAAGAAGTAAATTACGTATGCGAATACAATGCTGCCGTGTGGTGACGGCAGAGCAAAATACAATTCTCATTACCCCCCATGTGTCGTACACGGCGACTAATCGACAAGTAATGGGCAGCAGCGTTCCTCTTATACTACCTAGCAATATACTGCGATATACAAGCCCGTAAGATGGCAATAGGCTTCGCCCCTATTACTCTTACCTCTGCCTCACCTTGGGGATAAATAGGCTTGATTTATGTATTTATATTCAGCTACATTAAAAATTATTTTAACCGAACATCGATTCTAACTGCCAACGACACCTAACCGATGCTAGTAATCAAGTTTGCCTCTGGAGTTTTGTAAAACAACAATTATAAGTTTGAACAACACAATGTACGGTCCACGGTCGCACATGGGTGTCGCAATCCCCGAGTGTTATTGTTTATTGTCTTCTTATCGATATCTCAGCGCTTTGTTGGCTGAGTTGTTCCTCAGCCATCGGCACAATGGCTCGTTCCAAACAACCTTGGTTTTTGTGGAATCAAAGCGTAATACGGTAGTGCGAGTCTGCAATTGGCCACATTGTCAGACTTTATTGGAATAAAGCTTTTGCGTGCCCAGCTATAAGGTTCAGAGTTCAGAGTCAGAGCTTTGTCTTCCTCAGAATTGCAAATGTGACAAGATTGTAATACAATGATGCTTCATTTCATTTGCATACCACTAAATAGTATGTGCTCATAAAAGTTTTATTCTTATTAGTCTCTATAATTAATTACAAACATAAACTAGTGATTTAAAAAGTGGTTTAGCGATCACAGATATGCATAATATTGCAATATGGCCTGTAACACATAGATCATAGATTTAACTCCCACTCGCGTAATTTAATATCAACTACCAAAAGTCCGGTGCCAGCTTCGGGTCCTGCTTTAAGTAATGAACAGTGAAAATTGAACCGTATTCTAGCAGCAACTGAAATTAAATTACTATCACCTTGATAAGCTTGTGCAAAAGGCGGTAGTGCTCTCGATACTCCATTGTCTTCGTCGAATTCAACCACCGCGTTTGCTCTTTCGTTTTCATCGTCTACTATCAACTTTACCTCTTCGACATAAGGCTTAGCCGTTTCTTCATTAGTTGCATCTGTTTCGTGGCGGACTATGTAATAATGTTTGTTTGTTGTATTGTCCACATAATTGTGTCTGTAGATAGAGAACGAAAGTAGGGCGGCATTGAGGTAGGCTTTTGTAACCAATCTCGTTGGTCAGTGCCAATGAATTTGTCTCAGAGGTTATGCAACGTGAGTTAGTTCAACATTTGGCTGTGACAATTCTTTGTACCCGGCATTTTCGAAGGATACACAGTCAAAATTGTAGTTTTCATTCATCACTATTTATGGAGGATCTCGATTAGTTTTCGTATCTCTAGACTCAATTCTTAAGCTATATTCTCATAGTTCTCTCTGGCTGATCATTGGATGCATACATACATACATAAATCACGCCTCCATCCCCGAAGGGGTAGGCAGAGGTGAACTAGCACCCAAGTTTCGTCAGTAATGTTAGGTCCCATGTAATAGGTGGCGAGCCTATTGCCATATATCGGGCACAAAAGTGTCGCAGTACATTGCTAGGTGGTACAAGAGGAACGCTGCTGCCCATTCCTCGTCACTGATTTATCCTTAGTCGCCTTGTACGACACCCACGGGAGAGATTTGGGGTGGTGACAATTGTATTCTACTCTGCCGTCACCACACGGCATCATTGGATGGGTGGCCAAAAATATATTATCTCAAGTTCCTCTGTGTTTCGGAAGACCCGTTAAGCTGTTAAGATGACAAGCTAGTTATTTACGAAAGATAAATGGTATCATTTTTAATTTGATTCTACTTAAGATGCATACATAAATAACACCAATTATCCCCGAAGGGGTTGGCGGAGGTCAATTAACACCTACGTTTCGTCAATAACGTTAAGTCCCATGTAATAAGTGGAGCGCGTATTATCATTATTTGGTCACTTAAATCGCAATACATTGTTCGGTGATATAAAAGGAACGCTGTTACTCGTCGCTGTCTAAACCCTCAGATTTATTTAACATTCAACCTAAATAATACAGTGGGCATTTTAGAGTTAAAAGGAGAAAATTTCTCCAGAAATGCCTATAGATTAGCGGCTTGCGCTGCCGTAACTACGCATTTGCGTGCCAGATCTAATTTACAAAAATAGCAATCCACTTCTAACCACTCGTAAGAAGTCAATTAAGATTTAAACACAATTTGTGCACGCGTCGCCCCCGAGCGTGCCTAATGCCGATCGCTCCTAAAACCAATAAAAATGGTGCGATCTTTTTAGTTGCACCTCGATAAATAATTGCGCAGTTTCTGCGAGGGAATAGGGTTGACAATTGTGCGACAGCTGATTCGTAGGCTGGAGCTTGGGGATCTAAGCAGTCAATATATGCAAATGTTGTCAATCTCGTTGCGCGTGCACACGTGGGCCAGCAGCTTCTGTTGTTTAATAATAAAAAGATCAGTGCTCTTGATAGAGCCCACGGGTGCCCAGTCCGTGTTTCTGCTCGGGATTTTTAGAATATTAGAGCGCTAGGGTTCAGTCAAGTGCCTTTCGAACTTTACAGGCTTGCATTAAATTCTTAGCAGCGATTCTTCTACACATGGCAAGAGCTGTAGGTTACTGCCACTGCAGGTATTATAACTTTGTCAAGATAGTTTATTGCCAGTGAAATTATTATAGCTTGACTGACATAAAATTTCATTAATACATTAACTAGGTCTATTATTAAATGATGACTAAAAGTCTTAAAAGTAATGGTTTCTATAAATGAAAACAAGCTATTTACATTCTGAAATGTGTTTATAGTCCTAGTTGCAAATCTTTTAAATAAACTGGCTCTAATCTTGTCCTGAATTATTTGCTTCGTAAGCACGTCTATATAAAAAAAACTTTTTCAACCATAAATTTCCATAGCACAGGGTCTATCCTTGGCCGTCAAGGTTAATGAGGATATTGCATTTTATAGACAGAAAAACTCAATAAAATCCAATTTAAATAATTATACTTCCAAATTAATGTACATTGTGTAATCAGGGTCATTAATCAAAAACAAGTCTAGGTACAACAACACCCATAGAACCAGTGCGGGTGCTAATTCACAATACATGACGAATCGACCACAAACGAAGACTTGTGCAAACTAGCTTATGCCCAGAAACCGGGTGACAAACAACTAACTATATCGGAATGCTGCATAATTTGTTAGGAATCCAGGTCGCTTAAATCTAGTTTAAACCGCAAAATATGTAGATGATTGTACTCCAAGAGCTGCATCGACTTGCACTTAACCTTAAATTAGTTCATTGACAAAGAAAACTTAATGGCGGAAGAATTCGGTTCCCGCATCAAGAATGTAATTTTTTTACATTTTCTGACCTGTTTTTCTTTGTAATATTTTTTTCAACATTTAGAATGTTCATAAATAGTAAGTTAATTGACTTTCATCTGATCGCCTAGAGCACCTAGAATACATACGCTCAAAATAATGATAGATGTGGGCTCGACATCGCAGTATTCAGCGTTCGCTGAACAGATCCTAAATAGACCATAAACAAGCGTCACCGGCATAGATCCAGGTATATTCTCAGAATAATCGTCAGTGTTGTTTACAAATTCTCCGTGTTTAGATGAATGTCGGATTTGGCCGAGACATTGTGGTGTAGGAATCGAATTTCGATCTTTGCTCCCGGCGTCATGAATTTGACATGAGCTCTCGCTAAGCAACCGAAGATTTAATCATTTAGTTTATAGAGTTTAACCAACCTTTACAAAATTATTCCTATCAAGGAATGTTCGGAAACATTCGAAAGAAACTTAACTATAACAATAAAGATACTTTATGCGGAAATTATATAAATTATTGTTAAATATAAAAAGTGATGAAAAATTGACCGTTTTTTTATGTAATAGAAGTTTCATTAAACTGGGCTTTAAAGATCCCGTCGTAACTGACAACTTAATTTTTTATTTAATTACTAGTAATACCAAAATCGTCGATATTTAATTACTACTTAATTCCTAGATTTTCATTAGATTCTGCTACGCGCCTTACATACTCACGAACTGTACTGTACCAATGAACTGAAAATCACTTAAAGTTATTCAACACAGCCAAAATATTGAACAATTGGGCCAGAGCCAATATATTGTGACGAACATTGCTTCGCAGCACTGAGCTTGTCAATCCAAGTATAATAAATAATGTTTATCTATCGCATAGTTTCGTATTTGACGATAAAGCTTTCTTCGGGTTGGTGCTAAGTAGTTTTACTTGGATGAAAAACACAGTCATCAAACGATTGTTCTTCAATAGCCTTAACATTACATCGTGAATCGCACCGCCCATCTATCATCACTTCTACAAACGCCAGAGAAAGTTTGCCCTACGTTCATAAGTGACAATGTAATCTTGGTATCTCTCGTGTATTTTGCTTCGTGAGCGCGGCGATTTAAAGAAGATGTATTGTGCAATACAGATGTCAATCGCATCGCCTTTTCAGACAAAATAGAAGTCAATTCAACCTATTTTGAGACGCACCACCGATTTTTATCTATAAAAGTTAACAGTTGTGTATACTTCGAGTCTTATTAGTGATTCTTGCAGCAATACATTTAAAAAGTATCCCTGCAGGCTTCTTTCCTTATTGGTAATACGTGTCCATAATCATTGAAGATCTAAAGTTTTTGTAAATTTTCCGCTGTAACGTATATTATTGATTTGAACTAACAAAGATTAGTGCAATCATAAGTAATTGCTGCAATGAAACCAAATCCATTACAAAATAATATGTAATCTATGAACAATTAAACAACAAACCAATAGTTTCATTTCACCTTCAAAATTAATAACAGTAGGTAAACTTATTGTATTCTTAATTGCTAACTATTGAAATCATACGTCCATATTCACGTCCGCTGACTGAATGAAGGGTTCCAGTACCTATAATTTAGATGGCTTTTCTCTTAAACACTCTTTTGTAATCGGCTCCTTCATTCGTGATGATCGAATTAACACACGGGTTAGTATACTGTATACGCTATATATGGTGCTTAATGGCCCAAGGTCGTCAGTTTCAAGTGATACAAACCTATTAATTACTGATTACAACCATTGGGAACGGTCACGATAATATTAATCTGGTTCGACCTACATAAAGATCGTTTGCGGAACTATTGTCTCGCACTTTCTGTATCAACGTATCGATTCTTATGATCAATTACCGAATCGATTTCGACCTTGTTCATTGTTTCAATTTGTAATCAATCATTGAGGTCGGTTTTAATTGTATTTACATCACTTTATGTAATAAAACGTCTGAATGTTTGTCTGGATCATGTATTTTATTAAAGTATCATTATAATATTGAAATCTGACATACGATACTAAGTTGTTGACAAGTAGTGATATGCAAAATTGTGTTCGCTAATGATCTTGAAGCTGCTAAGTGAATTCTGCCATTTTCTATAAAGCAAAGACAGTTATATACCTATAGTAGCTTTTTGTATTAGACAAAAATTGACAATTTATCTAATCCAATGATCAGATGGTAATTGTAGCAGCAACAATACAATTTTTTCCTTCTTCTTCATGTATTGCTTTTAATTGCTTTAAAAAATAAGAAAATCCATCAAAGTCACATATAATTTTATGATAGCTAGAACTAATATTGTAAAATTTTAAATATTTTGTTTTTTTGATAAAACAAAACACGTGTATCGTTAAATAAATTTAAGTGCAACGCAACGTAGTGACCGTCACGACTCACGATAGAAACTGCCAGAGGCTACTGTTTTGGATATGATCCAATAACTACGAATGACCTTAAATATATCAAGATGCTTGTTTAACGTAAGAGTTATTTCGAATCATTCGTTATTCATTTCACTTGCGTAGTCGATGTAATCTTAACTTTATATGGTGCTACTAAATCGTTTTGTAAATTCGTACTGAATTATATTAATATCTACAACTACCATACAGTCATTAAATAGCAAATTTTAAAGAAGCAATATGGAAGTTCAATTCGATAAAATCTAGAAACACGTTTGTTGTTACTTACAATATGAATTTCTAACATAAATTCCTTGGTATTTCAATCCTCGCTTATTTACAGTACAAGTGAAATATATTTATCTCAACCACAAATGAATTACGAGTATTAAACTAACTTCATAAGTTTAGACGGCAATCTGAAGCTATTTAATCTCAATTTCCATTAACACACTAATTTATCATGTACGCATGTTGGGCTATTTCTAAACTGACCTCAGTATCTGCGCATCTCAAGCTCATGTCGTAACATATACTATATTATGGACTCCTTAAATTGGTCAAGTAACCTTTAACGTCCGTATTCGGATAATCTTAGACGTTAATTTGCGAATCACAGGATGTTAAATTAAGTTAAATTGTAAGTAATAACGAGTTCTTCAAGCAATCTTGTGGATTATTGCAACATGGAAACATCTACAACCGTTTAATTTTAAAATTTTACCATTTGTGAAGCGTGTGATTCGGATTTAATAGGCATAAATAAATATCAAAACGAGTGGACCTTGTTTGATGAAGATGTAGTGATTTGAGAAAATGTTTTAATAATTTTGTTATGGAGAAGAGATAAGGGAATAGAATTAGACAAAAAGGTTAATATAATAATCTAATCGGAGAAGTGCCCTAGTAGCAGTTTTCACCACTTTCTTTTGCATACCATGGATATCGTTATACACTGTTTTCATTACTATCCAGATGGGTAAGAAGAATTAAGTATTTCTTATCCTTCAGTATCTTACATTTTTATTGTAACTCGTGACTTCGTCGCCGTGCCCTTAAATTTGATCCCAATATTTTGCGCTATATTCAAATATTGTTTCGTTTCTCATATTGTTACTGCTGCCAATTTAAATGTCGACAGCTATTAAATTCAATACGAGATTGACAGATTTGCCAACATACCTGTAATAAAAACTAGCGCAAAATATTAGAAACTAGTTTAAGTAACTTCGGGTCATATTTCAAGGGTAATGCTTAGGTCCGTTAAGCAACTTGTGACTATAATTATATATAGATAGGTACTACTTAGTTTCTTGATAATCTACCTTACCTTTATTATGAATATTACTAGGTACTACTACTTACAATCGAATACACAGACAGAAAATGTTACTGCTATTAAAATTAATTATGATTATAAAATTACTAGAGTTTTGTATAACAGCCATCAAGCTGTCACAAGTTGTAAAATTTTCACGCATTTTCCAGTTAACACTTTGAATAATTCATTTGTTGGTTTCACTGAATTTAGAGTATTTCTCTCAATCAATTCATTTAATCTATTCGATTTTAATTTAATTTAAAAAGTTTTACATATTAATTAAGAGTTCGGACTAAGCTTCACACTATCAGGAAGTCCATAAGAAATATCTTTAGCTTCAATTGACTAAACCTTGACACAAATAATCTGCAAGTGTAATAAAAAAATTGGACAAGGTGTGTTTTCGAAATACTATAATTATTGAAAGTACAATACTAGATGCATTTTATGAGACTTCTTTTAGATTGTGAGTGTTTCAAGTTTACGATGAGAATGACCTTGGTTTTTGATACGGAACATTTAATATCATTACTACAAACAAAAGACTAGAACAAAGTAAACTTCCACTAATAGTTCCATCTACAGAAGATAGGATCTTTTAAATAATATCTAACACCTATTTATAAAACTGGTAATGAACATTATGAGGACAAAAAATATAATAATAGTCTAGTATTTGAATTTGTAAGAAGATTATCTTATGAATTTAAATAAACAGAAGTAGTATGATCTAGAAAAAAGAACTAACCACGACTCAATACAATACGGCTGACGTCTCAATCATGCGATGCTAATAAAAAAGATTTAATCTGGTAAATTGTAAATGAAAAGATTGCATCTTGTAGATTGTGTGCCTAACAAATTAGATTACGGGGAATAAGTTCTACATATCTTAGCCATTACTAAGAGATATGGTACTCACAAACATCTTTAAAATAATGCAAATGCGAAACTAAAATGTCGTAACCGTAGTAGTATACTGATCTTAAACTGGTATCAGCGGTTCAGTAGGTGTTATGAAGGCCGTCAACAAGACTTCGGATATTGTAGCAGAAAACTGATATATTGAGACGTAGATTACAGTAACTGTGTGGTATTTTATTCTAATAAGATTACATAAGTGCAATTGATTTTTGAAGACATGATTTAGCCTTTCTCCCAATATGGTTAATGTGTTATGGATAAGGATAAAGTTATGAGGAATGGGCAGCAGCGTTCTTCTTATACCTACCACCTAGCAAAGTACTACGACTTTTGTGCCCGATAAATGGCAATAGGCTCGCCACCTATTACATGGCACCTAGCATAATTGGCGAAGCGTGGGAGCTAGTTCACCTCTGCCTACCCCTTCGGGGATATAGGCGTGAATTATGTATGTATGTTATACGTAAAAAAAATTTTTTCTTTTCTTCTAAATTGGAGCTGAATCTTATTTATCACCATAATAAAGGTAAACTTTTCAATAACACTTACGATTTGATTTTAAATAATGTCCGTCTATTTTAAAAATGGTATACCTTTAATTCTGTACTCGTAGACCCCTGTCAGTTGAAAGTGATCATTAATTTTTTGTGCTTCGCTTCATTTAATAAATCTAGCAGTTTCACTTTCTTTGTGAATTTATTTGACGCGTTGTAAGTCATTATTCTTGGAGCTTGCATTCGCGGTGTTTGTATGGTCATTGTGCGATGTAGATGACATACGATGCATCCTGGATGAGACATTTTATGTAGGGTACATTAGTGATTTTATAAAGAACACGGTGACGGGAAGTGTCACAGCGTTAAATAATGAGAGTAATAATTCCGGTCTCAGTAAATCTGCTGGTACAGACGATAGCCCATAAAATTATACACTGCTTAAAAGTTTCTCCAGTTCATTTTTACACTACTTCCGTTTCAAGTTCAAACTTCGTTACGATCTTCGACAGATAAGAAACTGTTGGAGCATGTAGTTTAAATTTATACTATTTGTTGTAGTTTATATTTACAAAGAAGAGGAGAAAAAAGAAGTCAGAAAAAAAATCGAATAAATATTGTCTTGATGCGCGAATCGAGCCCACGTCCACCGTAATCCAGGCGGCTGCCTATACCACTCGACCTGTGAACGGTTGACTGGTTAGTCAACCGTTCACAGGAAAATTTAGTGACCTGTTTTTCTTTAAAATAGTTTTTCTAGTATATATTAATGTTCAAATAAAAATCAAATAATATATTACATTTCTTTATAACCTAAATAAATAAATCGCAATTAGCTGAGAATGAAATTCATAAACCATTAGATATTCGTAGGTATGCATTTTACTAAATTTATACCAATCCTGAACTTTGCCTCAGTTTAAAAGCCGAAATGTTAGATCGATGGAAACAGACAGAACAATGAGTTATTGCATATTATTAGGAGCACGAAAGCATGATTGAACATTGTTTAGGTAAAGTTGGGCAACGTGTAAATGGATGTATATTTATCTATATAGTAGTTAGTGTAATTGCCTGAAGATTTCCCTTTGTAGTTACGAGTTATTACTTGAAGTAATAAATCATCACTTAATGACCTATCTAGATTTAATATTGATAGACTAAAAATCATATCTCTCATCAATACCTATTATTAAAATTTGCGAGCTAGTCTTTAAAAAAGCGTTTGTGATGCAAATCTATAATCATACAAGCAACCACAATATATCCGTTGGTAATACATGTCACACTCACTAGTGTGACATGTATTACGATATCGATCCGTAGTAAAATAGCAAATTCATAGCTTATGAAAGATCATCTGTATCAATTACGTGTCCTTTCATTAAATCTGAATCAGACAAACACCATACATACATATATATAATAAATCACGCCTATATCACCGAAGGGGTAGGCAGAGGTGAATTAGCACCCGCGTTTCGCCTATTACGTTAGGTCCCATGTAATAGGTGGCGAGCCTATTGCCATTTACCGGGCACAAAAGTCGCAGTAGGTACATTGCTAGGTGGTATAAGAGGAACGCTGCTGCCCATTCCTTATCACTGATTTATCCTTAGTCGCCTTGTACGACACCCACGGGAGAGATTTGGGGTGGTGACAATTGTATTCTACTCTGCCGTCACCACACGGCACCACAGACAAACTATATTTGTCAAGAACAAATGATTTCTTCCCACTTCAAAACCACAGTCACGATGGTCGAGACGAAACAAATGTGACTTACTTGTGAATGCATCAATCCTATGCTTTAGGCAATAACAGTGCCTGTGGCGGAGCGTGCCGCCCTACTGCTATTAGGGTTAGTGCCAGTCTAGTAAATGTCTAGTTTCAAAACCGACCTACGAAACCTAGAACGTAACGAACCATAATGATCACGTTAGGAAACAAAGCAGCCCATTTAATGAAGCAAATGTCAGGATGGATGATGAATGCGTTCGGGAGATTTCTGCTGTAGATAATACTACTGTTGAGGGCAGAAATTGAACCAAAATTAAATTAGACGTGTGATGTAACTCTCCAAGATCTGCAGCTAGCAAACATAAACTGTCAGTATTTGTAATCATTGAAAATTATTATTGTTTAAATTAAAACGATTATGAAAGTGGTCTACAAAAAATGGAACACTGCTTAAATTGT
Source organism: Cataclysta lemnata (assembly GCA_963931975.1). Taxonomy (NCBI): domain Eukaryota; kingdom Metazoa; phylum Arthropoda; class Insecta; order Lepidoptera; family Crambidae; genus Cataclysta; species Cataclysta lemnata. The sequence goes on along the minus strand of OZ008340.1, from coordinate 15,149,643 downwards.
GAAGTAAAGTGATGCAAAGAAAGAATAGAATTTAAGTGAAGTAAATTGATCTAACGCGTGGTGCAATCGATTTATCGATCTCAATACGGAAAGTAGAGTTGGTACGGAAGCTTTTTATTTGTTTATCCGCTATACGAATATCGACTTTATTTCCTTGAAGTGGTCATGCAAATTTTTTCATATTCTGGAGAAATTCGGTCACGATTTTCATTATGCTTAGCTCAATTTAGGTCATTGACTTCACGGTTGCATTGATTCAATTCCTCAATTAGTCTTACTTTCTGGCTATTTTAATTTGCATTCTTTCACACTGTTATGAACAAACTTGACATTGATTGTTTGCTTAAGGTAAGTCGTATATATTATTAAGGCACATATGCTTCAATGAATACTTTTTTTATAACTCTGCCTATAAATCATAACTCAGTAGAATAATGGATGATATTATAATTAGTTATTCTGGTTAATTCTACTCCATGCATAGGAAGGTTATGAAATACGTTTTTAAGTAAATGAATCGGGACTTATTTCAGTACTTGAATATCTAATATTCGAACTCTTAGTGTATACTTAGAGTATACTCTTCAAGGAATTCAATTACAAGATGTACCAGTCAAATTGCACATTAATGATAACATCTCGGATCGTGGTTCGATTCTCAATTGACCCAGTTCCTAATGCAAGGTGACAGAACGGCGCTGGCGCATCCGCAGACCATCACCGAGGTCCTTGGCACCAAATTATTTAGGGCTGCCTACCTAAAATGAACTTTGTATGTAACTAATGCCACTACCTGTAAATCAGTCTGCCGTGATAAGGGAAACATTCACTTAACCATCTTATCCATGGAACTCGCTAACATCGAAATTTAAGGTGATTTTACATAATATTATGATAAATTAATAAGAGGCTGATGTAAACATAGCAATGATTTATCGTCTCTTTATATGATTAGAATTTTTTGATTTTAACACACTTTTCAGTTATCTAATGTACGTCAATTTTTCTAAATCGGCATACTTTAAACTGAAAATATCACAATTTTAATCAATTTAACAATTCTGTATTATAACCTAAAACGTTATTGATTGTTTAATGTATTTTTGTTTATTTTATACTTATTTCGTTTACCTTTTCTAATCCATTCATTATTTCTTTCACAAGTTACTAGCCCTAATCATCTTATATGTTCTCCGTTTCACGGCTCACATACTTAGTTCTATTGTGTTTTTAATAATGTGTACATTGTTGACCTACAATGGACGTCTTTATGATGTGTTTAGTTGGATATATAGAGGGCATCAGCTTAACTAGACGATCATCTGTTGTTGTTAATAAAAGTAACTATTTGACCTTACTCTTATATTTTATTTGGTGGGGATATGAATGAATCGCTTTGATGTCAGGTTAGAAACTTTCAATGTCATGTTCTGTTATTCGATGTTTTCTTATTCTTAAAATAGCACAAAGTAAATACCTAGCATAAGCACTTGTGTTATGGATAGTATCCAACAACGGGCAAATTTTAATATTAAATTATTTTAAATAATATACATAATATTATAATGGTTTCCATAACACAACCGCTTAAGATGCTAACTTTCGACCTGTTTGTCTATTGGTCTGTTTGTGAGAAATGTTTTTTTATTATTAATATCTCCAAATAGATGACAAATTATTTGTCAGTGCAATATAGCAGCGACCATTCGCTTATTTCTTAATATAATTATATCTTTAATTCTGTCGCCTAGTTTATTTTTTGAAGGTTAGGTCAAGTGTTCAGTACAAAATTACTCTTGTTATAGTAGGTCTATATTACGTTATACGTTACGTTATACTATATTACTTTATACGGTATTTGTACAAAGATTTTGGTGGTTAGAAAAAGAATTTCGAAAAATTATGATCTTGAATCGAACCCGAGTCCGCTGCTATCCGGGCCACCCCACGTTACCACGTGACCACTCGGCCATCCAAGACACTTGGCCACACAAGACACAGTGTCTTGGGTGGCCGAGTGGTCACGTGGTCGATTCCCGCCTCAAGATCATAATTTTTCGAAATTCTTTTTCTAACCACCAAAATCTTTGTACTAATTTTTCTAACATTTATATAATGTTAAAATTAAAATCGAATAGGTCTATATTTCTTTACTTTTTTACAATAAATATTCTTAGAACTACAATGTGAGGCAATTGAAGATTTGATTTTGTTTAATTTAAGCAGACAACAATTAGAAACGCGATGCAGTCAGTAAAATGACCTGCGGGTCCCGTCAAATCAATTATAGTTATCTGGTATATCGGCAAACAAGTAGAATTGACAGATGTGTTACGCTTTCACCTGTACTAAATTACTAATTGCTATGCTATCTGTTGAGGCTCAATGACGCAGTGCTTAGGGCGCCCGGCCTGTTCTATTCGGTCGATTGTTTAAGCTAAGCAATATTGTCGAAGGCCAGTAATTGGATGGGTGACTAAATGTATATTAACTGTGCAGGAGTCAGTTATGCAGCCTACCCAATTGCAGAAGAGGCAGTGTCCCGAGTCCCTAATCAAGATAAAAATTTCCGAACGTACATATTTTTTTATATTGCCTGGAATTGGTAGCTACATTGCTTCGGTAGACACATTGTTCCAGGCTTCATCTAAATTTTTTGTTATAATACGCACGTTAGTTTTGGGTTATGTTCTTGGATATTTAGATCTGTACCCTGTAGGTACTCTCGTAGCGATGAATTATTTATATCGAATCAAACGCACCACCAAACACCTATAAGTGTATTTAATTAAAAACACCTAATGAATTAGGGCATTTACCCGCCCATTACAAGCTATTTCGTAATGAAAATATTATGTTGGGGTCCGAAATATTTCTTAGTTCATGTGAAATTTGATGGTGATGTAATTCCCGCGTTGATGTTGATGTGAATCTCCTTCAAAGTGTGATTCTGTTAAGTTTTATTGCCAAATAAAAATATGCAAATCCATCAATCTACGACTCTTGCTACACTGTAAACATGTCCATCTAAATGTTAAAGTAATGAACTGTCGCGTTTCGTGTTTACACCTATGTCAAATGGAGCCTCTTCCAACCAAACTTCTAACCTTTGTCTTAAGCGAAAACGATGTAACATTGTTACGTCACTACTATTTACGATGCATTGTAAAAGTTAAATTAGTGGTGTGTCTCTAGATCTTATGATTGTTACAAAAGTGTCCATGAAGACAGTAAAGCGCGAATAGTGATTTAACGACTCAAACTTAACAGTAACTTAGGACATAATAAAAATTTTAACTGTGTTATGTGTATACAATTTATATCATCTTAGCCTAAATCATAATGCGATGTGGTGACGGCAGAGTAGAATACAATTGTCACCATCCCAAATCTCTCCCGTCGGTGTCGTACAAGGCGACTAAGGATAAATCAGTGATGAAGAATGGGCAGCAGACCGTTCACCTACGATTTTATTTCGGGTAATAAATTAAAGTCGCGTCTTAGTCTAAGCATTATTTTACAAGCACACCATTAAGCGCGATCACAACTTTGTTACAAGTTTCCCTTAGTAAGAAATACAATATCATAGTCCACAAATCGTATAATTTGCGAACTTTCATTCTTAATACTTTTTGCCCCTTATATTTAATGGGGTAAAGGCTGTTTTTGAATGCCAAGCGAAGCCACCACCAGCCGATCAGCTTTTACTTTCGATAGGCTGCGCCTGCGCAACTTCTTCCGCGAACGAAAGTGTTTTCCGCTAAGTTGTTTTAATATTGGCAACTGGTTTTGTAATTGTCTTCTATGCAAGATGTCTGACGTCTCTTCTAAATCAAACTGATCTTTATTTACACAAATTATTACAATCATTGTTTATTAGTGCTATAAACATGACACTCTACAGATATTTCAATACATACATACATAAATCACACCTATTTTTCCCCGAAGGGGTAGGCAGAGGTGAATTTTTGGTGAACGCCCACTTTTCGCCAGTTAGGTCCCATGTAGGCTGGTCAATTAAAATCCAACATTATTATACATTCTTAGGTTAATTTCACAAAGTTTCGTGATATCGTTAGAAAGCCGAGTCTCGACAGATTTGTTTTACAACAATAACAGAAGTACTTGTCTTTCTATTGAACGTGAAGTGACAAAAGGCCACGTGCAACGATACGGTAATTGTTTTCTATGTATTGATCACGATATTCGGTTTTTCAACACATTTATTTCAAATTCTTTGGTGAACTTGCTTAAGGTGTTTTATATTCTACAAACGAAAAAACAAATACAGAAAAGAGTTTTCTTTTCTTTGTTAAATCTACTTTGTCGAGAAACGAGGTTGAATACAGTGAAAAACTAAGAAATGCCAAAAAAACAAACAACAATTGAATTGGTCATCATTATGAATACTGTATTGCAGCAGTTGAGTTACTTATCTAGTACTAACTAACAAGATCAATATAGCAAAGAAAATAATGTCGGAAACATTTCGAAAACATTTCGTTTTTTCTAACATTCATAATAATTTACAATGGTTAAATAAAAATCAAATCGTAATCACTACAGCATTCCCCCGTGGTCAACCAGTGTTTGCACTAACAACAAATTCATTGACTAAGAATTAGTGTCCAATGAACCGAAACACCAGCTCGATCTAGACAATGGAGAATTTCGCAGATTGGACCGTCCGACCCGAATTCCGCCCCTTGAACTCACGGTGAACTTGATAGTGCTGTTGCAAAATGACTCTTATTATCTACACTTTATGTGCCACAAAGTATGTGCAGCCTTGATGTACCACGCTGTCACTAACTTTCCCGGATAAGCTATTGTTCTGGCGAAAATTTTCAAAGTCAATCGCCTAGCTTACGGTACCTTCATCCTATTGTTTGGGAACTTGAATGTTTGCTTAGTCAAGTTCACCAGCCTTGGTATTGACAGATCCATGAATGTAGCCATTATTTAAAATAACAAACTGATTAGATGAGACCGTGAATTAAACTTAAATTTTGTTCAATGAAAATTGGTGGCTAAAGCTTGGGGCAAAACCCTAACATTAAAAGCTGCAGCTGTAAAGTGATTGATACGTCAAATTAAATAATAACAATGCCAAACTCCTAAATATACTGGAGTCTAATCGGTAAAAGTTGTTTTATTACATTTTTTTTCTAATAATTCATATAACATTTAACAAACAAAACAATAATATAATTATCTTCCGCCACCAACCGAAACGACCAATCAATCGGAATCGGAGAGCTAATGGCTAAACAAATTGAACCATCGCAACTAGTTTCACGTGATTTCGTCCATTACGTTTTAATGAAAACACCTACAATTTGCATACCCCACCGGCAGTCGTGACTGTAATGCTTAATAACGAAATAACACATAATTGAATTAGATAACGGAACAATAATATTGATCGTAAGTATGTCGGCCGCGCATTTCATTGCTTGACACATCCTTGGGTGGGTCACGCGTGTCCATGGTCAGAATGAATTTGCAGCAACTGGTCTTTAACTAGATTGTTAGTAGTGTTGTACCCGATAATTTACTCCTGTAAGAATATTAACCAAGAGTATTAAGATAACTGGCAACGAGCACGTTTCGATTGAGATATGGATAAAACTAGAAACAACGATTAACTTGACTCATCTACAGATAATGGAATCTTCAGTAACAACTCCTTATCCATATCCATTTTGCAAGCTACTGAACCCTAGGGACGACAATTTTTGGTGGGTGTCGAGTTACCTTCTTTGAGGATTCTAACATATCCTTGGATCATCCCCTCTACAAGGTATAAATAAGGATTACCCCAATAAAAAAATGGTTCGTTCACAAATAATATAAGCGATCTGGGTGTTTATTGTAATAGGCAATTTTACAAACTCGATTTTATGGAGGAAGAATGAATAAAGAACTGACATAGGGTGTAAGAAACAAAATGGGGAATGTTTCTTCATCTTTTGAAGAAAATTAAGCATTTAGAACGAACTGAGAAAATTTTAAGAAATAAAAAAGGAAGAATTGAAACGGCTCTTATAACATGAAGCGCAGTTAGGGTGTTAAACTATTTATCATACTTAAAGAAAATCCCAAAACTGATTTTCGAACAAGCCTAAAAGTTATCCGCCCTCAGAACGAGGGCGGCACGTTCGACGACATGCACGCAACTGCAATTGAAGGTTGCCGCTCACTCCCAGGTTCATCGACCGTTTGACAAAATGGGACAATAATTAAACACAACTTAATAATGTTTATCTGCGACTTACAATAACCAGTTATGACTGATCGTAAATCGAACCCTTAATAAATGAACAGTACTACTTAGATTTAATTATGGAATCCAAGGTTAATGTTTGGACATTCTATTGTTACATTTCAAATTGCTTTAATTAATGAGGCGTGTGGATTAGACACACGGAGAGAAGGTGTTGGGCAATTATACTCTTGTCACATCACAGCACTTACACAAAATTAATTATCAATAAATTACCCTTGAAGTTTTAAGCTAAGATGTCTTCAGACTTTTTTTTATAAAGTGCGTTACTCTATACTGTACTCTATAGCAGTTAGCTAATTTTTCTTTATATAATTTTCTAATATCAGATTGCATAGTATTGCATTTATCCGAATTGAATTCTGGAAAACTATTATCTCTTTAAGTATCTTTGAGAAATATCAGTAGAAAATATTTTAGAAATATTAAAGTTTATTTCTCCCAGTCTTCTGGAGACCTGCATTAAAATTTTAGTACAACTTATTATTTACTCAATAAAACCTAACGATTTTAGCTACAGTAAATAAATTAATTTTATTGTTATATCCTAAATAGGTGTTTTCAAATTACTGTGTCGTTGAACAAAACGCTAATATATCTATTTCTGACCTTTGCCGAAAGCTATTTTACAAAATCACGTTTCTATGTCATCTCATTGTCGCTTAAAGCCAAAATTCGTTTGACATTGAAGCCTATTGGAATAAGAAGCGAAATACTTACTACGACAATGACACAAAATAAACGCACAATTTTGAAGTTTGTAAAGTACCTCTAACGCTCTGACAAAGATATTGTTGACTAATCAATTACTTATTCAATATCATAATGGTCCTTCTATTGATGTACTTGTTCGTAGAAGTTCGATTTCAAATTTGTTTAGCAATAGCAATTACAGGCACTGTATTGAAATAAACAGTCGTTGTAACAGCAGCAGTTATAAATAATAGTAGACATTACGAGAACAATTTCTTTAAGCTGCCATAGATAAAACTTGACCTAAATAATTTCCTTTTCTATAAACCACGTCATACGCCAGAGGTCATATTAAATACACATTTGCAGGCACGTAATCATAAGTTACGCGGGCACGTATACGATACCAGCATTGTTATAGCTATCAAGCAAATTATTACTTACATAGGACATAGGCAGTAAGAGTTCTCAGGGGGCTTATTTTGGACTAGTTGACGCAACGGCGGTAAAATGACATTCCTGACCATACCATACATAAATTACACAGTAGAATAAGTTCATGGGACCGCAAAATGATGAATATTATTAATATTTTTCTTCCTTCTTCATTGTCAATAATAAATTTGGAAATATCTTTTTGTCTCTTAATAAAAATCTTCCTTGTGTAAGGTGCTGCATTGCTCGAAAATGTAAATATTTTGCCAGTAAATATTATAATTCAAGTATAAAGTATTTTGCCGCTTTAATCAAAGTAGGTATATCATATTTCATAAGGTTAATTATTCAAAAAACGATTTTGATGGTTAAAAGGTAGCTTATTTATTTTAGTCGCGTGACTTTTCAATCGTACGTTCTTCGTAAATTTTTGTTTACCATAAAACTTAAAGCCTTTATTAATTTCTGTTTTTTTTTAATAACCAGTAACCTAACGTAACACTAAAAATAGCGTTTATTTCAATACTTCATTAAATTCCTTTGTGTATTTTGATCAAGACTCTTGCCAACCAATGGTTTACTTGAATCTTAGAAAAAAAACTTTCCATTTTCACTTTAACGTAATGTCTTAAACCACGGACATTTTACAAATTAACTTTCAAGAAGTACCCGCAGGTACTTCTCATGCCGTAAATAGAAAAGTTCGACTTTGAATTGTATTTGAGTCAAATAGATATTTCTGATCGGTACGCGCTGGCGACTCGCATACACATATTGAATACCAATGAAAGCTATACTCGAGTCAATGCCAAGGAACGGTTTTGAGAAAACGATATTCTGGTGGCCGAAAGACGACAACTTAATACTAATGCACCTCAAATTCCTATGGCGTCATTGTTCAATTTGTTACATGAGAACCAAACCCTTTGAAAGCTAAGTGTGCGTGTCAGTACAAACGACAATGCACTGAACGAAAAATTGATAAAGCTTTACTATGAATGGCTGTATGCAAAATATTTCTGCGGTCATCAACTTCTTTACAGGGGGGAAAGTAGTAGCTATTTTTATGTTTTATCCCTAACTTAATATGCTAAACCAAATTCTCTTGGCTAACCACACATATTGCTCATTTAATACAAGAAAGATGCAACTAAAATAATATTTAGAGACAGTGTGTGTTCTAAATTTATGAACATAAGACTCACTGTTGCTGGAACATGTTTAACAAGAATATGTGTAATATATTTTTGCTACTATTTATAATATAGCTATTTGTACAGTGATGCATACAGTGAGATCAATTGTGACTAATGTTGATTTGTTTTTCTTTACAGAATTGGCCTTTGTGGATTCAATAATCCACATAGAGATCAGAAAACAGAAGAAGTGAAAAGACACATAGGGCAGGTGAGTGATACTATAGAAAATGAAGATTAAGAATTAGACTATGATGCGTAAATATTCTCAGAAGATGAAGACACATGGACATATGGATTTGAATCAATGAAATAGATAAAAAATATGTATTGAGTCATTTAACTAAAAAAGGTGGCCTTTAATAAAGTTCTATTATTTAATGTCCCAACAATAGACTGCCAACTCAGTAGATAAGTACAGAATACCTCCAAACAGATAATTCACTAGGCTTGCTAATAGTAATAGATAAGCTTCGTTAACATCAATCATCAGTATCGCTTATTCTCACAGTTAATAATGGCCAAAAAAAATGGTGCGCTCATGGTGATGAATTGAATCAAATCTTAAAATAAATTAGATCTTCGTGATATGTACAGGCAGCACCACGTCAAGTTGGGGCAGCACAGAAAATTTTCTCAGCAGAATTTAAACCTTACGTTGTAAACAAATGTAAACCATAGAATTTCAGATTCGCGTACAATCTCATCTTTTTATGTTACAACTTCACGTTTAGGCGTTTCGTAACTCATGGAATGATAATACTTAACACATTTTTATAATTAGTCAAGCCCACCCACATGTGCCATAGGTCATCATCAAATCCATTAAAACATACCTGCTTTTTGTTTCCATCCTCGTGGCATTTGCAGAATTTCGGTTGATAGGTAACAGTCACCTCTGACACATCTTTAAGTCTTTTTATCCTTTTTAATATTATAAATTTCTCACTGTTGAGATACAGGTCTCCGCCACAAATAGAACAAATAGGGAAAAAGATCGTTTAAATTAAAATATTTTTTTTCACCCATCCGATGAATGACGTTTCTGAACGCCGTTTAGTTTACGAAACTGTATCGTATCGTATAACAACAGCATAATTGTGTGTGAGTATTAGAAATACTTATTTATGAATTTATGACTGTCATAAGGTGGATATCAAAGGTGCGGCAGGATTTTGTGGACTTTTGGTCCACGTTTTCGGTATCATCTGATGACATCAACTCACCTCCAATACTTTGATTTCTCCATTAAAAAATAACCACGTGGTTCTAGACTTCGATACAAGTTCAACAGCAAAAGAGACGTAACTCTTTACCTCCAAGGAAGCCGATATTTAAGATATAATATTTATTAGTAACGCATTGGGCTTCACCATTGTAAGGTTGGTTGAAAACAAATTTGACGAACACTGAAATAAAAATTGTCTTGATATTCAAATGGAGTGCGCTAACAAGCTGTCTAATACAAGGTCGAATTAAGGTATACAAGTGCACGCTTGAATGAAATAGAAATAAGATTTATTTTAACTTCACGTCTCATGAGACGTCATAGGATGACTGAGGAACAACCCTTCCTATGAAGTAAAGACTCCTAAAGTGCTAAATTCTTCATAAAATATTCAACGGTCCTTATTTTTTAATATAGCTCTATAGCTCTATCCATAAGCAATATGCTGAGGTCAAATGTATAAAGTACCTGTTCTCAGACGGAATTAGGATACGAAGTCAATGCATGATCACATTCGTCATTATAATGGCGATATGGAACCTCATAATGAAAATAAACTGCCAACATTTATTAAGCGTATCTAATATCACTGTTCTTGAAACAAATTACTTCAAATCTCGGGTAACAAGTGTATGAGGTCAGATTCGCATTAAACTTAACAAATTACTTTTGGGAGGAGCTCGATTTGATACAGAAGATAATTGAATTGAAAATTTTAAAGTTGCTAATCATCATCACCAGCCTATTAATGTCCCCACTGAAGGGCGTCTTCCACTATTCTAGGGATCTCCACTATAGGGAGAATAGGCTGTAGCCATGGGACCAACAATTAACGTTCCTTCCAAATACAACGAAAATTAAGTTATTATATTTTTGGTCACCCATCCAAGACCGGCCTTAGGGAACATTTCCTAGTGTACCCATTCATAGAGCGAGCGCCAAAGCCACTGCGCCATCGGACTCCTTTATTGAAAGATATTAAAATTTTTGGGACCACTTACTAAAACCGGAACTAAATCAAGCATGCGGTCATTAATGCGTCAAACATAAAGTAGACGATAATGGAATAGCCAACACAGTTCCGCTTCTATGTTACGCGTACCTACGCGCTGTATGCAAGCAATAAGTCAGTGATTAATTATTAACGGCTCACTGAACTGCCGGTATTCGAAACCAACATGTGACAATTAGATGTTTCGTCAAACCATGTTGTCGTTTCACTTCCCATTGTGGCACAGACTCGTTGTCATTCTACCCTGCTCCTTAATTATTTAAATCATTTTCCCTTAAAGGGTAGGCAGAGGTGTTTATTAACACCCACGTGTCGACAGTTTGTTTCAGGTCCCATGTAATAGAGGAGCGAATCTATTACCATTCAGCGGGAACTTAAATCACAGTAATTTTTTCGAGGGTGCACCAGGGACGCTAATGCCCATTCCTCGTTTTACTATTACTCTTACTGCCGCACTCAGAGACGTCAATTAACTTTAATGAGTATTAACGTTATTTGACGTCTCTGAGTGCGGCAGTTAGTCACCTTGTACGACAAATAGGTAGGGGTGGGGACAATAATTATATTCTTCTTTGCCGTCACCATATGGTAAATGTCATTTGTCATACGAGAATTTAGCTAGGTTTTATGGCCTTCAGCACGCCAATCTTCTTGGGATCGCTGTTATAAAGTTGACCTACCTTCCTACTTCCTACCTACGTTGACGACCTACCTTTACCCTGAATGCCATGAGATAATAGATTGAAGTCCCGAAAACTCTCCGTCACCTCTTCAACACCCACAGGATGTGAAAACTGTATGTTGCACTGCCGTCTGCATGCGGACTGGCTTAAGAAATATTGGCATCCTCTGCTGGATCCCACGGGTGCATTTGTGAGCTTCCAAAAATTAATATCCCAGTTATTATAAACTCGTTAGGTGTTTTAATTTATTGCTTAAGTCGTAACGTCTTTAATAGCTTTACATTTAAGTGGATTGAAGGTACGAACCTCCACGGCAATGTATTTAAAGTCACTCTAAATAACAAGGCCGCTGTGTCAAGAAAAGGTTACTCGTCATTGCATTAGGCTCGCGAGAAGATACAGTCACATTCTCATCTGCAAATTCCTACTCAAAGCGATACAATATTGAATACTAACAAACCATTGACGCGAGGCTCTTTACTATTTAGTATTAACTTGATAATATTACCTGAGAAAAGATTAACCCGATTTGTGTTTGCTTTGAAGACTTACTCAACTACAATATTATTGTTTGAAGTTTATTTGAGTATTGTGTAAATATTAGAAAAATTATATAAAACAATACAAATTATGAAAAATAGATAGCGGTGAGAGGATAATTTCACACTTACATTCTTGTATTTTGATATTAACAAAACTTGCAAAGACGGACAGTATTTAGATGTCATTTAATGTGTGGTGACGGCAGAGTAGAATACAATTGTCACCACCCCAAACCTCTCCCGTGGGTGTCGTAGAAGGCGACTAAGGATAAATCAGTGATGAGGAATGGGCAGCAGCATTCCTCTTATACCTACCACCTAGCAAAGTACTGCGACTTTTGTGCCCGATAAATGGCAATAGGCTCGCCACCTATTACATGGGACCTAGCCTAATTGGCGAAGCGTGGGTGCTAGTTCACCTCTGCCTACCCCTTCGGGTATATTGGCGTGAATTATGTATGTATGTATTTAATAACCGAAAGAAACTAGTATGCAAAGACGTGCTAACTTTGAAAATCGATTGGGGAAATTTGCAGATGATGTACTATTAACGACGATTAAGACAGCGCTTATAATTTCGGGGAGACAGAAGATGACAAATATCTCCCGAAACATTTCAGTGAACTAGTAACAAGTTCCTTTGTTTGTATCAATAAACAGAGACATCCGACTGTTAACATAATATCATTCGAAGCTGCTTAACATTCGATTATGATCATACACACCCGTTACTATCGTCAAAAGAAAAATAAATGTAACTGACTATTACTCTAAAATTGAAATTCCTTTGCAATTAATGTATTCTCTATGCTGGAGTCAGTTCACAAACGCTAATTCTAACCTATCAAATTTTTATTTTTTTTATTGCATAGATAAAATCTAAACAGATTTGGCAAGCTCAGTCGCTTTATTGGCTACATAAATCGATGCTTGTGTCTTCCGCATTTTACATTAAAAAAAATATTCCCATGAAAAATAATCATAACAATGGTTGTTTCTAAATATTTTGACATGCACCTATACTTAAGGCCACTGACGTCATAGGTCAGATGATCAGTTTGGAACCTATTCTATTGTTGAGAAGTTCTGTCATGTTGTTAATCACAATAAGACAAATGATTTTGACCAAAAAAAACCGTAACCATTTAAGCCAACACAACCTTGCCTTTATTACGTTAGCGCTAGGACATGATTGTGATGTCATCGATGTAGCGGTGTTTGATAAGATCATTGTAACACGAGGTGATTGTCCTCAGATACATATTATAACGTGAAGTGTAATCTTAGAAGCATACCCATCAGTCACGTAGTGTAGTATGCCACGTTCACACCTTCTCGGTGTATTATTAGCACCTGATGCACTTTTAACAATGTTACACTACATGAATGGCCCTGACCGTGTCTAAATTTAACATTCTTAAAAGCTCTGACATTTAATATGCCATCAGTCAAATTACGTTATCCCCAATTATCTTGTCCAGTCGTTACTATCTTCATTAGGTGATTATACTTAAAACTTTTTGCAGTACATATTTAAATATTGTTTTAACTATTGATCGTGTTAATTGTTTTGTGTTTTTCCTTCAGGGTGTTAAAATTAAAATGGACGACGCCGGTAACATACTCATCAGGCGCTACTCCAAGAGTAGTGTTTTCGTGAAGAGTACAGCAGCCACCAGCAACGAGGAGACAGCAATAGGACAGGATATAGTGAAGCTACCTGGCTATTCATTGGAGCAAGAAAAAATATTTAAGGTAATTAAAATTTTTACTTATTTTTGTAGTGGTTAGTAAACTTTTACCTATGTATTTCTAGAAGGTGAAATGGATCTAGTTAAGCAGAAAGAATCCAAAGGCATCACAGAAACATTTACGAATTTTGTGTTTAAAAAAAAATAGTCAAAAGATAACAATTAGCTATAGAAAAAATTATAAAGAGGTGTTTGTGAGTTTGTGAGATTACTCATCATTTCATTTAGTCAAAATCAGTAGTTTGCGCAATTTGATGTCAATTAATATGAAAACTAAGACGGAAATAATATAAACCAGAATAAAATGTGAATTTAAATATCACATAAGCGTAAAATTACATAAGGATCTTCTCTAAATTGGGATTAAGTTTACAAATAGATTTAATAATGTTTCTATTAAACGTAATAATATTATCCGTTTACTTAAACTACCAGCCTTAAGAAAATTACGCCATCGTTTTAGAGTTTCTGCACGTTTTATTTTTTATTTCTTAACACAATGATTAGCTGGTGTATTTTTTATACATATTACCTCATATGTTTACTATTCTAAACATAGTCATCATCAAAATTCAATACACAGTTATTTCGATACTAAGATCTATCGAATTGATTTTTAATATTTACAACCTAGTTTTCATAAATGAGAACATTCATGATATTATTAATTAACAGCGGCCTTACAATATTAATCTATATTACATTGCACATCATTTTATATTTTTCACGAAATATTAATATTATATGATAAATTACTATTTCGGTTTAAATTAATGTAAGATTCCACGAGAAAATCCTTATATAATTACCAAACTTGATATTTAAATGAAATTCAAAAGTTATTACATATACTCAAACGTGGTAGTACCATATAATTTCTCTTCAAAGTGCATAATAATGGATGCAATGGCCTTTACGTTGCACCACACTCTCTAATATTCACTATTTCGAATTACATAATTTCCTTTCTTTTGGTCATTATTGAAACACAGATTACAAGAAAAAATTTAAAAGGCCGAACATTAGCCTAATGCTGTATGCATTGTAGTGCATCGTTCATTTGGAGCGCATCACGACTGCTCAGACGCAACTCAAGATGACCGTGACATTGCCACATAATGTCTTTATAGAGCGTGTTACTAGATTGCTTAATTTTCAAAAGAACCACTTTGTAGATCTGTTGTCGATAAAGTCCTTCTAAATAACTACAATTCATCAGCGCTTCTGTTATTAAATTTCCAGCTTCAGACTCGAGATAATTCTTAACAGGACCATTTTGCAACGAACACAGAATGAATTTTGCAATCGAGTGTTCTTTAATTAAAACAAGCAAATCAGTTAACGATAACATGTCCGAAACAGGGACGCGTTATCGAACAATAGAAGATTCACTTCCTAGTGAACAAGCCGTAGATACATCAGTGGTTCATACACCATTACCTACATAGCTTTACGTAAGTTAGTTGCAACGAACAATGAAAGAAGATAGCAGTATTAAGCAAGGAAAAGAATGGTCATTGCCTCATATATTTGTTTGGTTCTTATACTATTTCCTTGGGAGTAATGAAAGCTAATTTGCAGAAAGTGTCTCTATTGTTTGTTTAAATTCAAACACTAAATTAGCTGTCCAATCAGTTACGACAAAATATTGGCCTATTGATTTAAATTATTGAGTTTACTGTTGAAATTAGTTTCAGATTTGAAATTTACAATCAAAAGTAGTACCTAATGCAGATAATGACTAATTTGTGGTTATTTATGAGCTTAAAGTACCTACCCACAAAGAATTCCCTTGAAACTATATTTAACAAGTATCTGACTACAAAGATCACGTACCAAGTCGACTCCGACAACTTGACATGCAACGAGTATGCAAGACGTAGAGGTACCGTTAAAAGCCAGTAAGATCAAATTTCCGAAACAATTCATCACATGGAACTAATTAACCAAAGAAGTGACGGTTTCGTAACACAATGGCGCTACAAACATTCCAGTAATAATTAAGAATCTCAAAAAGGTCTCACTTAACATGCTCACCACGGAGGCCACACGATGAGTTAGAAATAACGTAGGCGGCAATTTTTTATAGATAACATCGAATATTGTAGATGTCTACGCTCCGACGGATCGACGGACATCTCGATGCAAGAGTGCGGTCGAAAATGCACCGGTTATGTAACGACTTCATAACCCTTATTCGATTTCGTCGGTGCATCTGACTCGGCACTTTCGGCTTTGTTTGCCGGACTTCCATTAAACGGCGCAACCAGTCATCTTTATTAGTGGACTTAAACTTTCATAATGGGAAGGGCTACCGTTAGATTCGACAAATTAACCTTTATTGGTATCTAATCTTGAATCGTTGTGCTGTATCATTAAATTGACATCGATTGCTTTTTCGAGAAATGGTCCGTGTATTTTGTTTAAGTAATAGGTGTAGTAAATTAGACATCTAAATTTTCTTGAGGGTATCATTTTTGAGCTTTCCTTACTACTACCCAATGATCAAATGTTCTTTCGATTATAGCATACAGAATTGTTGTGTAATATTAATTCGATATCATCTTTCGATACAATGATTCGATTGTAAGATTATTTGTTTAGTTCATTATCATTTGTTGGATCACATTGTTGAAATAAGATAATTCGTCGGCAGCCTTCTTTTTACTCAGCAATTTTGTAACAATCTATTTAAGTTGTCTGTCAGTTTCATTATCATTGTTATGTTCACGCTTACTTCTTTCAGTAGGAACGCAATTAAAAATTTTTCTTTGATATTCTTAATTGAAGAAAGCGTACTTATCGACTCTACTTTTTCGGTGTTTCGGCTTGTTACCAAAACATATAATACATAAATTACACTATTTATATCCGAAGGGATAGAGACAGAGGTGGATTATTATTAACACCCACGTTTCGGCAATTATGGTAGGTACTGTGTAATAGGATAGGAGGCGAGTCTTTCGCCATCTAACGGACACGTCAGGCGCAGTATATTGCTAGTTCATATGAGAGGAACACTGCTGCCTAATGGGCAGCATAATCTTTGCTATCTTTATCCTTAGTCACCTTGTACGACTCCCGCGAGAGAGATGAGGGGTGGTGACAATTGTATTCTGACCTGCCGTCATCATACGACGGAAAATGAAATTTGTTACCAGTAATATTCGATATTTTACTGTTTCAATTAAAATTATGTGTACTTTGGTTATTAACAGCGTAACTAATGTCAAACTTTGTCCTTCAGCTATTCGACATGAAGAAATTCCAGTCGAACGTGAACCGGGAGCTAAGGCGTGCATACCCCGACCGCCGGAGGCTGGAGACGCAGTGCCTGAGCGCGGTGGCGTTTGTCAAGTCAGAGGGCGAGCTTCTAGATTGCCCGATATGGGTCCTGGTTATCAACGTAGTCGCCATGGACATGCTCAAGTCGAAGCTACCGCCAGGTAATTTTTGTTTTTTAAGAACACATTTCTTCTGCGAAAATATGAACTGCTCTAAGACGTCAAACATTTACGGTTGATTTTAGAAAGAAAAAGATGGTCATCATAATATTTGTTTGGTTCTTATACTATTTCCTTGAGAGTAATGAAAGCTAGCTAGCGCAGAAAGTATTCTATGTCAATTGTTTGTTTTAAGCTCTACACTAAGTTAACTTTCCAAACACAAAATATTGGCTATCCATTTAAATCACCGCCAAAATACCGCTAGGTAATTGTTGTTTTTTAAGAATCCACTTCTTTAGCGAAAATATTGACTGCTCTAAGAGGAGGTGTTTGTGATTTATGGTTAATTTCAAAGTCTGAATTGATTAACTATAGTCCAAAATCTTTATCATCCTAGCCTGCTCCCACACGTCATGTCTATTGTCCTGGCTGCATAAAAGTAGTTTTGAGTAAACCTTATTATTAAACTGAGCACTATACTAACCAAACCGAAGCACATTTCCAAGCCAGCGGTTAAAAGTAGCTTGCTGGCTGATTTTCCAGTCAAAACTAGTTCTGACCGGTCATGAGTATTGACTGTAACACATACATATACTACGTGCGACTATTTTGTAGCCTATTAAAGAAATTATCAGTAATCTGTCTAAGTTCACCTTCAACTTAAGCTAAAACCATTATGGCATCAATCAATATACCATAATGGTTTTAGCTTAAACAACTATGTATTGTAGCTGATCAACAACAAAGGAACGAATGTCCGGTTGTCGCGTGGTTTTACCTTGAATTAAATCGTCTAGGCTTTTGCTTTCTATTAATAATGCTTGAAACATGTTGTGAACACCATTATTGGCTGAGGTATTTCAACTTTATATCACAAAGATGACGTCAGCCTACTTGAACAGTTTGTACTGTTACACTCTGTTTATTTTTTGGTGTGTACTAAAATGCCGACATACTTTCAGGTTTTTGGTGCCAACCATTTAAGTTTGGAAATAGAAAATATATCCAAATAATATAATAAAGCGAGCAAACTATCTAAAGCGGATACTTTGCTGCTGTAAACTTATCTAAAAGAAATATTTTTCCCATGAAGATGTAGAAATTGGAATCTGCCCCGTTGAATGTAGGGCAGTACCTATGCTCTCGATTTGCCCTTAAGTGTAATCAGTTTAAAATTATACGAATTACAAAGTATCCCAAAACGGGCAGATTGGCTAAAGAGGGCTAATTTCTTTACAACCAAGGGCATAATACATATATGTGAGAACTTTATTTTGCACCCGCAAGGCAGATAGTGGCGCTTATGGAAATATTATCAAGGCTTCAATTAATTTTATACACGAACGTGCCCATTTTACACACTTCTAATGTATCTAGCTATCGCAGGCATTCCATATTTAAAAGAATTCAAATTTATTATAAATTAGAATAGTAATTTATAGCGAAATACAACTTAATACTGTGACCAGGCATGCGCAAAATCCTCAATTAACAAAATTTTCTGTCTAACGTCTGATCCCAAGCAAATTAGCACCACGTTTACGTAGTCTAATAGGCATTACTTCATAATTGGTATAAAAACAGAAACATCCGTACTAAAAACTATTGATATCATCTTTTCTATACTCATAAAATATAGTCAATATGTAAGCAGTATGATAACTCGGTGGTCACTTAGTTAATTTAAAATGTCACGTAGAAATAGACGGAGAAGATGAAAAAGATGTTAAGGAGATGTTCAGTCGTGCTTGATATTTTGTAGATTAATGAAACAAATATAATTAACCTACTATTTAGGGGAATCCTTGGAGTTAGCATAAAATTATGAAAATTTTATTATGGAACAGCAAACATAAATTTGAATAGGATATTAAATAGTAATAAAGAAATTATCGTTATCTGTATTTAGTAAACGGAAATATGTAGGGATATATATTACAAGAAGATAAAGACTAAAAAAACTTGTACATTTAATTTCTCTAAATATAAACAGATTATTTTTCTAATTATTCCTCACATCGACATCGACTACTAAATCAAGGTGTAACAAACACTTACATCTTAAATATTTAATAGAATTCTACGGTTCGTGTTATTAACTGTGGCAGTGACACTGTCTGCCCAAGCGCCGACCACTTGATTATGATCTATCGACACTTTTTGTTTTGTTTGCTGGTTACTTCATTAAATAATGATACACGTTCGTTAGATTTTGACATGTGTTTACAAAAATCACGACTGTTCATATGAATTAAGACAAAGAAACTACACAGAGCGTACACATATTAAAAACAATATTTAAGCTTATAAAGTAGGTACTTTTTGTTCTTAAAGGTTTTTTACCGTCCTTTTCAAAGTTCTTGGTATATTTTAATGTAGTGAATTATGTATTTCAGATTAATATATTTTATAGTTGAATTATTATAAAATACCATTTAAGAAGTAGTATTTGATTGAAATTAAGAAAGCCTTGATAACATTTTTTCTTATCTAAAATTGAAATAAAATTATAATTCAATCAACATTGAATTAATGGACGAAATTTACCTAAATCGATTAAAAAACATTAGGAATGTAATGAAATTATCAAAAAATATTACTCAAAATTGAATTTCTGAAAGATTAGGTGTTCTGTCATAAATTAAGAACACACAATGTTTTAGAGTACTTTTTCAGTTGCGTCACTCTTACATTAAATGAGCGATAATAATATATGCAAAAGGTCTGTCCTTTCGATAACTCGTATCATAATATTATAATGCAAACGGGTTCTCTAAATATATTCTAAACTTATCAATTTGTTCAACAAAAACTGAACTAGGAAGTGATATTGCTCGAACTGTGTTGTCTTTATACTCTATTATGAACTTTTAAATTGGCAGTCCACAAATTTGGTTTTGACGAATCATGTGTAGATTGTTCCGCATTACCGCTTAGGTCACTAGTTATTAGTTTTATTTTATAACTCTCTATTAAGTCGTTGTTCTAAAACGAACGACCAATTATATTAAGTGCTAATAGTAGCATGTGTGGACAAAGTTCTCTAAATATTGGTATTTATACATCAGTACCCAGAGACATGATTTTAAATTAAAGGGTTCATCAAAGTGGTTTTCGTCAATTCAAAATTAGTCGCTACTCTTGCCAGTCCAATGGTCTAGATATTAATGAACATTTTTGTGTTTACATTAATTGAGGTCTATGAGTACGAACGTAGGTAAGACCCATAAAGATTTGTAATTGTACAATGCTACACGATAAAATAATAATATAAAAATATAAGTATATTTAAAAAATCATAGGTTGAAAGAGAGCTTGTTTTTTTTTGAAAGTCGAAGGTAGAAAGTTTTAGATTTTGCATCAAGTGCGAAATTGGTATGGTGTCAAGAAAACTCTACAACTGTATACATTAAAGACAGAATTTATAGCCTTGCTATCCCTATTAAACAATCGCGCCAGATCCAGATACAAGCAGCATCATTAGACTTGACAATGGAGACGAGGCGATTTCACACTGCCTAAGGCACCACAATGGCATAGAAAACGAACGAGATCAGTGGAAAAATCACAAAACCTACGCCAAAGCGCTGCGGACGCACAATACGCGTCATACGGAATAAATTGCCTAACACCAGGTGGAGAGACAGAGATATATCGCCGCGCTGTAGGCCTAGCACGGGACGTGGACAAAATCTCTCTCAACCACGTGACAGTGTTTTGTCTCGGGATTTAGTGGGAGTTAGAGCGAGAGGAAAATGTTTTCTTTTCCCCCAGGAGATTTTGTCAACTGTGCTAACTGTTTAACATCGGCTGCGAAAAGAAATATATTACAAAAATCTGTCTAGTATCACAGTGTTTATTTATCGAACTCCTCCGGAACAGCTGGACCGATGTTTTATGATTTTTTTTTCTGCATAATTTTGGTAGGTCCGAATACAGATCGTAGGCTAATTTTTATACCTCTAGGTGGTAAGAGTAAAACAACGTTTGCTGGGTCAGCCAATATTATATAAAAACACGCTTAGTAGGCGTTGTGCGTGATAGAAATTGTCAGTGATGATGCTCGCTTGGTGAAATGACGGCATTGACAGGAGTATTCGTGAGAACCAGGTCTTGCTAAGCTTTCGATTCTATAGATGCACAATTTAACAATGGACATGAAGACAAGGAAGTGAACATGTTGGCGATTGACGCATGATTCGATGAAAGCTGCTTTTAATTTTGCTGTAGCCTCCCCTGTAGTTCAATATGTTCAAATGGCGAAAAATCTGCCAGAAAAAAACCATACTACTATTTATTAAGCACACCCATGAACGTAATTGTAAAATTACTCCACAATTACCATCGAAATAGTTTGATTTTTAAAGATTACTTACTTTGGAACACAGAATCTTGTAATTATAGGCAATTACATAGAACAATAATAAGTAGGTACATAAATCGTCAATCAGCATTAAAAATTTACACAAATGGACGGACTTAGCTCAAATTTGGACTGATTACACTTATTAGTCTCGCCGTTTTCGGTCGTAGTAGTAAAAAATGCGTTGACGAAACGGTAGATAATTTTATTGACCTCAAAACCAGGATCGTCTTTTAAATTGAAAGATGTATTTAAGGTGCCGTGGATAAAATTCTGGTTTTTGTAATTGCAAGGTGATCGGCCAATCGAGGCCTAGCTAATAATGACACTTGACTTCCGGGAGGCATGCGAATTGCAGCTGACTCAACAGATGCTACAAAAGACGTTGAAATTACCTTAACCTTGAGAAATTCCATTCTCACTATCTTTGGTTTACGTGTTCTTGATCTCAGTTCTCTTGGTGTATCTCTTTTGGTTTATGTACTAAGTCACTATGATAAGATAAAATAGTATTTTCTTTTGCTAATCTATCAACTCAACGACCGACCTCATCATCATCAGCCAACTACGCTGCACTGGTGCACACTGATTCAAACTCATATTCATTTTATATGAAATTACTTTCTGATTGGAACCACTAAGAATAACCGCATCAAGTATGCACACCTACAATTCTCACCAGTCGCTTTGTTTGTTGTGCAACAAAACAATCTCCTTCTACTCCATCATGTTTTACTCCTAATTTCATTCTAACTATATAGAAATTCTCTAATCCAAACCATATTGCCGACTTAGCAACAATTCAACATCCAATATTGGTTTTGTTCAAATCATGGGAAAGAAACCGCACCGGCGAGATTCCCGTGATTTTCCAACCCGGATAAGATGCGCTGCTAGATTTTCTGCAGTGGTTTCGCGGTCCAGTCAGTATTTATCGCTGTGGGGAACTAAAATAAATCTATTGGGCACCATAGCTAATGTTTTCTGTGTAGGAATCGTGACACCTTACCGTGGGGACCAGTACAATGCTTAGATATTAACTTCAAGGGTTATATATGTCGTGTCACCGGTCAGTTTTATCATTGCCTCTGATAATTTTACTGTACACTGATATTTTGCTTCCTTCAGACTATAAACTTAACTTATACTAAAGAATAATTGAATCATTATTTTCATTGCTCCCAGGATTACACACGATAAGATCTAAAACGATGAATTAATAGACAATAACAATGTATTATCGAATAAGACTCGGAAGCTCATTACGTTAGTTCATTGTTTTACATTCAAAGCACATCGTAATTTTGTTTCGTAACGAAGGTCATGATATGTCGCTCGTGATTGAGTCTGTCATAACTAGATCAGTGGAGCAACGCAGTCTGCCTGTTTATGGCATTACAAGAGAATTCGCTTCGAAATCGAACCTTGATTGAGTCTTATAGATCGCAGTAGACGAATCGTGAGCTTTGTTATGCAAAATAGCAGAGCATTGACAACAAAATGCCCGCTGTGATCGAAATACGAATTTGAAAGAAGATCAGTCAATAGTATATAGTTAAAATGGAAGAGCAGAAACAACGCTATTGCAAAACAAAGTAAACAAGCAACGCTTGAAATATGAATTAAAGATTGATGAACATGTTGGGTTTAGTAATGTCACATTTCTAGAAACAGCCCTTATCTGCAGGAAAATTTGGTATTGTATCCACGTATTTTTCTAGCAGATAAAAATGACCACTCCATGTGAACTTCGAATTAGTATGCTGGTCATTGGAACGACTAATCTGGATTCTAATCCCGTTGAGACATGGCGTCTGCGGTATTTCCAGACACAAATCTTTGTAACTCGACAGATGTTCTATGCAAATATATCATACGCGCGACATAGGAACTTAAAGATACATCACTATTATTTTTTTATACAATATTATTTCCATTATTGTATTCTGCAGTTTTAAAATTTTATTACTTTTCTAGGCCAGTAACGTCAAAATAATGAATAATGTAATTAGAAATTCGTTGATTTACTGACAGTCATAATACGTACTTCGTAAACATAATGTCGAACAAAAACGATTGTACTGATATTAAAGGGTGTAGCAACAGAGAACACGATTAGTAATAGCCGGTCGCATTCCATTGTGGTATTTGTAACAATTTTAGTGTGTTTCATTATGAAATTAAGGTCAAGCTCCTATTACTACGATATAATATAATTATATTTATAGGTAGATCATTAACTGTTTACTTTCAAAACTATTTTCTTATTAATTGTTTTAAAATCGAAGAAATTTATTATCGTCTGTGATACTATGTGTGACAATAAAGATGATATGAATGAGAAGGGAGTGCTTGATTTAATGACGGCTAAGTGATATATTTAAAAGGATAAAACTAGCTGCTCCGATCCTAGATAACCGGAGAACTGGTGAATGATGCTGCTGAATGCTATTTGTAGGAATGTTATTTTAAAATAGTGTTAAGTGTTGATAAAATAAATGAATAAATAAATTCTATTGTGTTGTAAGCCTTTGACGGCTTACTTTCTATTCAGTGTTACCTGAGAACAATTTAATAATGACATTCGTTCGCAATAATAAGTAAATTTTGACATATTTATAAATAAAATCACACCTATTCCTTTCATCATCGGGCAGTTTAACCAGAATAGTTACCCATTTAAAAAATTAGCGTTATTCTAAGATATGCCAAGAAATCGGCTTACTCATTTATAGACCAGTTATTATTTCTGCAATTAACGTAGACTGTAGATGGTAATAATGATAAAGGGTATCAAACATCCAACCTTTACTTGCACGACTAATAACCATAGGTTGGCGAGTCGTGAAGAAGCCTGATTGCCGCCCGATCTGAACATCACGACAACACTCATGTTGTGAAACCGTCTCTAAATGTTCCCAATTGTAAAATACGAAAACGTTACATTCAACATTGTAAATGGACAATTAGCTAAGTTGCAGCCAGGCATGTAGGCACCTTATATGGACATTAAATTATCAATGCATCAAAGAGTAATTTAATAATTATCTACGTAAGTCGTTCATTATCTCGCAAGGGAAATGCTTAATTTAAGTATATCACAAATTAAAAAATGTAAAAACATGAGAGTAATACAATTTTGTTGAATTTAAACGTTCTGTCCGAAGCAAGGCGAACATGATCTAAAGTATTACCGGTCATCCATCCAACACAATGCCGAGTGGTAAGAGCACAGCAGAATACAAATTTTACCACCCCAAATCTCTACTGCGGGCGTCGTACAAGGTTTAAAAGAGTGATGAGCTTTATACCTACCCCTTCGGATATATTTATGTAATTAAGTAACTATCCATCCAACTATCGATATTTCCGAAAATAGCTTAGTCTCAATGAAGTTTCAATTCCTTCCTCTTTCACAGTGCAAAGGCCAATGGACATCAAGAACAGACCTCGCATACCTATTCCTGATGAAGACCCGTACAGCATTGCCAGCTCCAACGTCAACGGATCAGGGTCCAGTGGAAGCTCCGGTGGCTATGGCCACAACAACAATGGGCACGGCATGGTAGCAGCTACCAGGGAACAGCTGATGATGCAGATGGGTCAGAGGAGAGGGGACAAACCGCCCAAGTTGCCTCCCAGGGAGAACGGCTACGGACCTGCTGATATTCCCAAGGTTAGATAGACTTGTAGTTTCCCTAATAGTATTCTTAGCACTTACATTGATTATATTAACAAATACTCAAACTAAACTTAATACATCAATTATTTTGCCTTGTGGTGACGGAGGAGCTAATATAATCATAATTTATTGTCACCATCCCAAATCTCTTCCACAACACGGGTTAAAAGTGATGAGGAATGGACAGCAGCGTTCCTATTGTAACACCTAGTCATTTTTATATTAGTGGGATTTGTAGTTGTAATGGTAACACATTTTATATCGAAAATAACTAAACGACTTTACAACGGAGACCTTTAAATCTACTCCATATTATAACAGAAAAGGAATTTTCAAACAAATTTTTACCTATCGAATTTTCTGGTGTATTATAGGTATTATGATCTCAAAAGCATGGCTACTTATCACAATTGACGGTAACGTGACAGTGGTATGTGACGTTCCAACTAATGAAATTCGTATGTTGCAAAACGCAGTAAAAGTATTTCCTGTTGCAACCAAATGCCACGTATCCTTGAAAGTAACTACCTGCTGACCAAGGAACTACTGACAAATACTTTGACTTTTATTCAGTCCCCACACGACATTTAAACATGAATATTATAAATTTATGTAAGTCAATAGTCTCCTCGAATGTATAGATGAAATAAATCATTCCTCGAAACCAATCAGTTGTTAAAACCTAGAGAATTTTGTAACAATCCTTAAAATTTTAAGAAGATGAAGAAGAAAAACCTACTGTGAAAATTTATTATAAGAGAGTGGATACTAAGTCCCTATCATCTAACCCAAAGTTAGCAACTTTATGCCCTTGAGTTATACATCTAGATCTAGAAGAATAAATAAAACAGAATCTGGAATATCATTAATTTGAAATTTGACAGAGAATTAACACTGCAAAGATTTACTCCCTCTTACGAAAACAAATGAAATATGCGCGAACTAATTTACAAGCAAGCTACGTGTGAGTCGATTAACATCAGTTGCATGTAATAGTTATAAATAACTTTACTATTCATTGTAAGTGAAAAAGGTGAATCACTTTATAGCTATCTATCATTAAGATTCTAGAAGAATTGACGAGGCCGCTCTGTCGTCACATGGGTTAGGGAAATATTCATAAAAAAAATTGAGTGTTGCAATTTCGGAACAATACCATAATTTGGTCGAGTTTACGAGTTAATGCTGTGTGTACAAATTGAATTTACATAACCATTTTATTTCGAGGTTTTCCCTTACAAGCTCATCGTTACAAAACGAATGATTGATGAATCTCATTGTGATTTTAATCTGAATCAATGTACACATACAATATATCTATTGCTTCACAAAGAAAATTGGGTGTTTATTGAAAATTATATTAGGTAAGATTAAAACTTTTGTTGGTAGGATAAGGGATTAGTGTAGCTACTACTGATTGAGCTTCCCAAATAATTCTGGTAAACTTACACAGGCAGAATGTCGATGATTAACTTACATTGTGTTTTATTTACAACAACCTAAAAGAAATCAGCCCATTATTAAAGTACGTTCCGTAGTTACAGACACATGTACAAGACCTAAGTATTATTTGCCAATTTACGATTCAATTTACTCCTTTACTATAATTGACGTAATTTAAAAAATAATGACGTGCCGGCTAGCTGGCGCATGTAGATAGATACTTTTTATTTTTGACCAAAAGCAATCTCGAGGTGAAAACAAATGTGTCTGATAAAGAAAAAATGAAAGAGTAAATGTCCATTCGCTTCTTACAATGCGGAGACAAGAATCGTACCCAGGTTATCCAACCAACGTACTGAATACCTGGTAAACGATACAATGTTTCTATCGAACGAATGTCTAACTACACTTACATTTGACACCACGGTTGCCATGGTGGTTACAAGGCCACGTTTTCGCAGTAATTTATATACCTAACTACGTATCCAAGACAAGACATATCCGTAAAAAATATATTACAAAATTTAACCAAAATTCGACAGCGAATAAAAATCGTTTGCTCATTCTAGTCCTAAAGTACAAAGAACGGATATTTCAATCGCTGTCATTACATCACTATCAATGTTACTATGTAATTTAGTTACAGCTTGATATCAGAGACAAAAGTCCGATTGACATGTTATATCATCGGCAAGTATCATAACTCAACAATAAAATATCGTTACATAAAATCGTATCGGGTCATGCTTGGTGACGGTCCCAACATTGGTCCTTTCTGATGTGGCGAAAAGATTATTTTGAAATTTAGTTCAACAAATTGCTCCGTCAGAAGCGTTATGAAATTATTAATTTCATTTGTCTACTTTATAAGGCACACTTAACACAGCTGGAGATAATAATTTCAATTTTGTATACATTGCTGGCTGACTTAGAAACTGCAATACGTATTCCACAATAAATATTCAATAGAGATACTTATCACGTTTAGGACGCAAATAAGATTTATCACAATTCGTATGGGTTAGGGTGCCGACTTATCGAGGTGTTCCTTGACTGTAGACAGTTTGTGGCAATATATGGCGATGGTTAGACGCAGCGGGATGTACAGAGTACAGTCAGCCACACATTAGGTATCACATGTCTTACATACGCTTTAAAACGATAATTATGTAAAAGGTAAACGCTAAACGATGATCTTTGTACTAATTTTTCTAACATTTATATAATGTTAAAATTAACATCGAATAGATGATTTTTTTTTTTAATTTAGACGGAACACAACTTTGATTCAAGTTGAACTTATCTAATATCTTAACTTGTCCTAAAATAAATATTTTTATCACTTCGAGTAAGGTAACGACTGAATCAGTCTTTATTCTTCCTTATTATAAAACGTGGACTAAAGTTAGTCATGGTTTAAAACTGATTCTGTCACTTTTATTTGCTAAATGAAAGACGGAGTTAGCATCAATGTTAAACCGTGACTAACATTAGTCCATGTTTTATGATAACTGGTAATAGTACTCGTATGAAATTACTTGAATGAGTACTTATTTTATTGGACAGTCTATCTTTTGGCTATCGGCCAAAAGATTCCGCATTCGAATCCTGGCAGAGGCAAAATTTAATTTGCGATTTATACGGACATTTACTGTCGTATCATTGGTATACAATGTTAATAAGTTAATTAAAATATTTTTATATGTCGTATTACCCGCGTCATCTAGTTTCCATAATACAAGCACTTAATTTGGGCTAAACGATAGTTTATGTATGTAGCTTTTTCTCAGATATAATGTATGAATGTATATTGGACGCATGGTCTTATTTCGGTCACTTAAAGCGCCAACGGTTAGGTTTATGCAGTGTTACTTACAAATGAACAATGTCTTTTGTGTGTCAATTAGCTTTCTGGTTCACCATCGGCACTTTGTAGGAAAGGTATTCTGAATCGGAATTGAATAAAAGTCAAAAAAGAATCCTTGAAAATACATGTTATCGCTAATAATAAAGACACCAGTGGTACAGCTAAATCGAATTTTCTGTTCGATATAGAACCGGTTTTAAATAAGGCATTTGTGATTCATCAACTCACAACAAACAACAAACAAATTACAACAAACTTAATACTTTTAACATAAAAAACTTTTACGCAACGTATGAGTTAAATCTGTAAAAGTTATTTATTTTCAAATGTGTTGCAAAAAGCGTTTTACAAAAAAAGAGTCTAAATTACAAGAAAGATGAAGGCCTTTCCTTTTTTCTCGAGGGAGCTAAAGAGAAAAATAGTAGTTGATGTTTTAAATTCAATAATATTGAATCATTTTGCTGCTATTCACGAAACGAAAAATCAAAATGTCGTGATAAATGTTAATGAATACTAATTTTTGTTTTGTGTTCTTTTCTAGCCTGACTACGACGACATAGAAGAAAACGGACGCGTAACACAGTTCCCCAGAGGAAAGTCTGATAAGGGCAAAGACAACAAAAAATACGGTAAGTCTAAAGAAAAATAAGACAAAGTACCTAAAGAAAAATAATAGAAAACATAAATAAAAATAAATTATCAGTTACGAAAGAATCCGAGAGCAAGATAACAGTAGCACGGCAATGTAAAGTATTTAACGACGATCATAAAGATGTAGCCTGAACGAAATCAGTATGTTGCGAACTTGTAGTGCACATAGTCAAACGCAGAATCAATAAAGCAACGTTTTTTACTCGTTTGTGGCCATTAAACACGGCGTCTAATTAAACAGGCTACATATCTGAAGCTAATGATACATTTGAATTTTAAATCACTCTAGTTAAAATTCTAAAAATATTAGTGTTCAAAGCAGGTCATCTAATTAGCTGCGGTTAGCATGCTTCGGTTGCCTAATATGTAGTAATTATTTTAAATTATTTATTTGGAACAAGTAATTTAAAATTGTGACAAGCTATTTACTTTGTGTATGTTTCTCGATTAATTTCAAAAGCAATTTTCATAGCTAAACCACTCAGCCGCGTGGTGGCAGAGTAGAATACAATTGTCACATCCCTAAATCTTTCCCGTGGATGCGCTACAAGGCGACTAAGGATAAATCTGAATATGATTAGGAATGGGCAGCAGCGTTCCTCTTATACCACCTAGGCTAGTAATGTATACTGCGACTTTTGTGTCCGATAAATGGCAATAGGCTCGCCACCAATTACATGGAACTTCACATATTTGGCGAAAAGTGGGTGCTAGTTCACCTGTGCCTACCCCTTCGGGGATATAAGCGTGAATTATGTATGTATGTATGTAAACAAGTTGTCAAAAAAGTTCTAGGAAAACGGAAGTTCTTATGCAGTAGGTGACAGTAACGAAAGTGAAACTCCTTTAAACAATGTTGCCACAACATTACATTCAAGTTCCGATGAGACCGAACAAACCAGTACTAACAATAGCGCGTTAATTACATTCAGACAATAAATTTTCCTGTACAACGCCTTACTGTGCCCATCACGGTATTCTCGCAGAGCAGAACACACGCCGCTAAATCAGCAGCCTCTATGTTTGGTCATTACGGCTCAATAAATTAACGAACACCTTTTAATGAGCTAAGGACTTCTTTTTGCTGGTTGTAAATTAGGTTAAAGAGTTTACAAAGGAGGAAATCTGTTTTTTTGCTGTGATTTAATACATAGCTCGCCTTTGACGCCAGCTTGATACCCGTATCAGGGAGGCGCGTGTGTTGAGAGTGTAAAAAATCACAGAAAACGCATTCGGCACAGATATTTCGCTGGAATTATCGCCGACTGTCATGTATTAACCCGCGCCCTGTGTAACAGTGACAAGGCAGACAGCTCCGGCGATTTATGGCACCAAACAGAGAACATAGGCGCTGGGCCCCAAGTGTTAACATTATATCAATATCAGTGTTACGGGGACAGATCATCATTTATAAATACTCGTCTGACGCCAACATTGAGATTTAGTGTCTCGAGAATAAAATATTGGACCTACATACAAACGCTGCACAGTAAAAGCCGCAGCTGAAGACAACAAAAGCTTTTAAACTCGCCGATAACAAATCAAAAGCAGGTTATTTGCCTACTACAATTTTATTCAAAGCATTATAATAATATTCATCGTTGGGTTTCAGAAATATATTATAATTATTATTCACCGCGTAACTCAATCAGTATTATAGATTTTTTGTCTGATGGGATAATGGAAATCAAAACAATTATGTTCCAATTTAATCACGTAGAGTAGCATCATAATCCGATTTCCACTTTAGCCTTCTGTCATACCTAAGACAGCTAACGCGCAGTAATAATTGCCACAAATTTGTACCAACAACTATTGTAACAAGGTATTGAAGTGTTAATCTACTTAAAATGATGTTCTTAACACAGACCTTTAACGCTTAAATAGAAGCTCCAACCAATTATTAACAACGTTCAATTTTGTTATCCCCAATAAACAATGATATAAAATCACTAGTGGTCGCCCGCGGCTTCGCTCGCTTTAATATACGGTTATTAATATAGCCTATACCTTCCTCGATAAATGGACTATCCAACATAAAAATAATTTTTCAATTTGAGACAGTAGTTCTTGAGATTAGCGCGTTCAACCAACCAAACAAACAAACTCTTCAACTTTAAACATAATATTAGTAGGTATAGATTGTATTTTAAATAATAAATTAATTGGCCCGATGTAGGAACTATGTTGATGCAACGATCCGGTTTTGTTTTTGACGTGTAAAATCATATCAGGCAACGGCTCGCGTTTCCTAACGCACATATTTGATCAAGTGTGACGTATCTGGTCCAGTCGCGCTCGCTATGATGTGACGGCCGTCGCCTTCGTCGTCATCGTCTCGGTGCAGAGGTTACGTCGAGACAATGCCCCGGGCTGGTGTCGCAATCTCTCGCTGGCATTTCGGCGGGTATCCTTGATATTTGGATAGGCGGTATTTGGAACGAGCCGGGCGTAGGATGCGGAACATGGGGTCGGTCGTGCATGCGTGCCTTAGCGCCAATGTGAGCTCAGACACTTAGGAATTCTTAGCTGACATTTTAGTGGTGCTGTGATTACCAAGAAAATTGACGGCAATTCAAAAAATCATCATACCTATATCGAAATTAAAGAAAATTGAAAAATACGTGTACAGTAATTTAATGTCCTTTTTTCCATCCATATAATAAAAAAATACCATACAAAAAATATAATGTTGTTAATTGTGGTTAGTAAAGTACAAAAAGTTTAGTCTTGATGCTGGGAATGAACCCGCGTCGTCTGCAATCCGGACAGATGCATAGCACTCGGCCAATCAATACGTTAGTTAACTTGCCGAAATTTCTCTAAACTTTACACTTCACGTTGTAAGCCAACTGATACCTTCGCAATGTAGGAATAAATTTTCTGACATCCATTTTTACAAATACCGGCCATTCCACTAAGCTTGTGTTAGACTATATCTTTTCGAACTTTTTCTGACCACAATTTTCTTTGGAATAATATTTCTAACATTTTCTTTTAATTTTATAATATTCAAATAAAAATCAAAATTAATGGTGTCATGATGTTCATTTCCTTAAATCTCCCTATATTCTTCCATCCATAGGGAAGCCTGTGCCTTAGCAGTGGGGATATTAAAGGGCTGGTGATAATAATGCTGATGATGTTAATTTCAGATGATCCGTACTACTGCGGTCTGCGGGCCCGCGTGCCGAACTTCGTGAAGGCCAACGGGGCGAAACACGTCCTCCCGGCGATGACAGAGCGCTTGACCCTGAAGGAGGCGCCAGTGCCGGTGCCAAGCAAACGCTACAGCGTGGCCCATGCCCACCCAGGGCCATTCCCACCGCACATGGCGCCATTCGCTCACGCCCCCATGCCCCCGGCCGCACTATGGCACGCACGCTCCTACGAGAGCGGAATCGGTGCGTACGAACGTCCCCCCAGGAAGGAAAAACTCATGTACCAATTCTATCCTAACAGGGACACCAGGCTGCGACCGATCGTCATCCAGCAGCCGCGCTAGGTGTACATATTAACCCCGCACTAAAACTTACACCGCCTCGACGCGGACTCTCCGCTCCAATCTTGGTATTTAAACTTTCCGTTATTTCAAACGCTTCGCTTGGTAGCACTCTAAGCCTGTAGCTTCGACGGCACTCTAACCTCACCTCACCGACGTCACAGGTTTAAGCTACTACAACCTCTTCTCTTTCGCATACACTCTCAACTGTTTTTATTTCATTGAAGTTCTAAGCATACTTTCTCTGCGGCTTAGTGATCATTACAAGCCTAGTTTTTCTGAAAACTTTAACTTTTTGTAGATTGTAGTTTGCTTCCTATTATGAAGCTTACCTCTGTCAATCTCTGAATCTAACTCACTTTTATATTTACAAAATACATCAGGAGATTTGAATACGCGTCTCCGTTCAACAGTCTAATATCGGTAAAACAATGACTATTTTTACGTTATTTTATTTAATTTTCACTTGAACACAACGAGTAAAACTCAATAGAAATGGCAGAATGACAATTGTTTTTTGAAAAAATCCGCTCTACCTTGGAAGGTAGAGCGGCACCTAAAACAAAAAATTCACAATTTTTCATCCGGCTAGTGGTTCTAACCTTTCAATACCCATGCCTTCCTTTTAACTAGGGGTGAATCATGCCATTTCTATTGAACGCTATGGCACACGACTGACTGACACAATATTGCAGATGGAGAACATTATGACCCATACGCGCTATACGGGAGGCTACCAATGCCCGGGCGAGGATTTCCGCCACCACCAGCACCTAACGCTCGCCACATGTTCATCGGAGATTGGGACTAAAGCTCCAACACTTGCTCTGCAGAATTAACTAAGTTTGTAAAAATACCGTCACATTGATGCCGTAATAGAACAAGTAACAGCTGTTTCTTCAATTGGCGAAATAAATGATTGTTTGCTTGTAAGGGCATCAATGTCACCGTATTTGTTAACTATTTATTCATTTTAACCTGATGAGCTTGTAAATATTTCTCAAATCTGTCAATTTTGCTGAAAAAAATGCACCTAATCGTTTACTGTGCTTCATATTTTATTTTGCTACTATCAACATTTTGGATTATCATCCATATAAAGATATGAAACAAGAGAAAACGATAGATTTCGTTTAATTGTATATTCGTATTTAACCATAATTATTATTCTAGGTATGATAAAATAAATTCAAAGCTTTGAGAGATATTTGTAGTTGGAAATAGAAATCACTTTACCATACCAATAACAATGTAGGTAGATTTAATTTAAGTTAGCTTAGGTATTATTTGATCAAGTATCACTGCCACTTTATCACGACTACCGTGTGTTCATCACTGTTTGTGGTTCTTAAATTTAAATTAATTTCTAATTTTAAGGTGTCAATCCTAGTCAAAACTGGGTTGGGAAAATTATTGCGAACTGTGCAAATTGTAACGTCATTATCAAAAACGTCATTATTAACTTCAATCGTAATAATTTCACGTCTTCTGTCTTTACATTTGATATGAATTTCAAGGAGACATAAGATGTAGAAGACTTATTTACCAAATCAAATACTGCAGCATCACATAGAGTCATCTTGTGACATAAATAGCGTAATTTAT
The DNA here is from genome assembly GCA_963931975.1 of Cataclysta lemnata. Classification (NCBI taxonomy): domain Eukaryota; kingdom Metazoa; phylum Arthropoda; class Insecta; order Lepidoptera; family Crambidae; genus Cataclysta; species Cataclysta lemnata. The sequence goes on along the minus strand of OZ008340.1, from coordinate 15,115,255 downwards.
GGAAATAGTATTTTGTATTCGAATGTTTTGAATCCACGTGTAAATATTTAAATAGTATACCTATTTAGTACATAAGAGCATTATAGAGTATTTAGGTACCTAGTTATTTTGGTATGTTGTAAACCATTAAAATCGGTCACAAGTCTTTGCCTAGTTAATTTTTGTATGTTAAAATGTTAAGTTGTATTCCATATCAATGACTTATTATTATACTTCAATAAGTGCCTAGTTTTAGAATCTTTTGTAAATATATTTCTAAAAATATTTTTTATAATGATAACAATCATATTAATTGATATTTGCATATTATTTCCTTCAATACTCAATTACTTATAATCATTTAGGTAGTTTTATACTGAAAAATATTAAGCGTATAAGGAGAGACATGCTAAAGTTTATAATTTATTGTCAAAATTTTCTAAATAGATAATGCTTTTCTGTACATTTTTATATTTTCATAAAAACTGAGCATTAATATAATGTACTTCTAACTGTGTACATAAAAGAAGTATATTAATTAATAATAATAAGATTGTCTTAATAATAATCTTGTATGCATTTCACTAGAAAAATTGTTCTGACCGTAAATAAAATTTCGAAGGTGCTTCACAGGTTACCATAATTATTTAATACAAATTTATGATGTATTATAGTTATAAACGCTGCTTTCAGTAAAAGTTAAATGTATAATTCAAATATTTCACATAAACAATTGAATTTACCGTAGTCAGACACATTGAAACATTGATAAGTAGGTATAATGATTTGACACGTTATTTTTTAAGTGGTGTTCATATATTTATACTTACACATTGATTAGTGTAATAACATCTACAATACATACTGTAATAAATACAAAATATTAAACTTTATTGGGAATTTAATGTATAAAATTGTTTGTAATAATAACATCAACATCCGATTTATGTTATGTATCGCAGGGTGTTGGTTTATGAGTAACCTATTTTAAGGAAACATGTGTATGAAGTAAATATACAATTATTTTTAATTAATAAGTCTTATTATTTACACCTTTTTCGTAAATATAAATAAACATTTCACAAGATTATTCTTGTACTTTCATATTCGTATAATCAAATAGTACTAAAATAACCCACATTCCCCATCAAGTTATAATTTTACGAAATTATTTATTATTCATTTTGTTTTTCCTTAGGCAACCTAAACTCCCCTTCTCCCGTCCATCTTTTTACTAAATATCTAATATAGCGTCTGGCTTGTTTTAATTCTTCGGGATCACTGTCCCGGTCAGAAAATAAATCTCTACAATGGGATGCCTGACTGATTAGCTTCGCTGGTGCTTCATAAGATACATCTTCTAAAACACCAAGCTTACTCCAAGGATCTAAGTCCCCGTTAACAAAAACAACATTAGTAACGTTTGGTCTCAAACCACCATAGAAACTGTTCACTTCTAGAACTCCCTTTTCTACTCTAGCTTCATCATATTCAGGTCCAAACAACTTTGAGCACATTTTGTAGTAAAACTCGGCGGGCATATTTCGCGTGAAAGGATGTTTGTCTGATGAGCCTGTCTGATAATAGCCAAATTCGGTGCACGTCTGCCAAATCCAAGCAGTGTACCAATCAATACTCCTAATACCCGTGATCATGTCATCGAAATCGTAACTGTAACATTGATTCTTCTGATTCCAAATGCTATCCGTTTCTTTGAGCGTTCTAAAGCCCGAAGTGAAATTACTCTCACAATATTCTCTTATTACTTTGACACTACCATACTGCGCCCTATACATAAATTGCGATGACTTTTCTAAAAAGAATAATTGTTGGTTTACTAATTCTTTCATGTCACAGAAGTCGCATATATTTTCTTCGTCTTTCAGTTTAGTAATGCCTTCGTCGCTCTTAAATAAAGTTTCGTATCTAGTAAACGTCTCAGCTATTTTGTCCCAACAGCCAGGTGTGCCGTAATGTTCGAAATCGTCACTGACAGTTTCAAGATATTCATAAAAATCTGCTTTGGCCAACACTGGCGCACTGCTTGCAATTGCGACGTCTACCAAATCGGGATACAACAGCCTCATCCATGCTGCTAAGTTTCCGGCATACGATCCTCCGACGACCACTACTTTAGACAATTTGAATTCTGGCGAAGATTTTATTTGTTCCAGAAGTTTGGCCATATCCGCAAGGGCTTGCCTTGAACTTAAGTACATCAGATTTTCAGTTGTAAAATCTTCAAAGGGCTTACTTTTCCCATAATATCTGTGTTCGGCCACGTACATGACTCCTCCGGTTTCTTTTGCCAAATCGTACATAATGCCAGTCCTTAGAAAAACAGGGCTGGCTGTTCCTTCGCCGCCAAGAAAGAAATAAATTGGTTTGTCTGGCTGCCAGAAGTCATGTCTCTCAAAATAACGCATTTTCCAAGTTCTGGTGTCTTTGTCATCGAAGTGGTTCACTGGTTGTTCTATCCAACTGGCCTTAGCTGATTCCTTATCTACATTGAAACCTACAGAAATGGATTCGTTAAATTCTCTCATGAGATATTCAAAACCTATGAAATTTAAGCCGCTTGCAAAATGCCAAAGTAAAATGACATAGGCCACACATAGGACTTGCTTCATCGTGCTGTTTGTATTCTACAACAGAGCTTACTTGCCCCTTTTATACGCCGACTACCTTTCGTGACTAGTTCATACTGGCGTCGTTAGGTACATTGAATTTTTTTCTAGAGAAATAAATATATTATTATAAAATTTAAAACGAGTAAAATTAAAATTGTATGACTTCAAGTTATTTATCATTAATTCAGTCTTAATTACCTGCTGTTTTCACACGCTTTTCTGATTATAAACAGACTGTATGACATGGGTCATTGAGCAAACCAAGCTCGCTAAGGCCAGTCATTGCGACACGGCTTAACGTGTCTTCCGAAGCACGGATTGACCAATTCGCCCCGGCTGCTTCTACAGTCGGTAATATGGGCACTAGGCAAACGTGGTGGGCCATGGTCCATTCTCATCCAGTCCATTCATTCATCCATTAGGGATTGACTGTGCCCCAGCATTGGGGTCTTAAAGGGCTAGTGATGAAGGTGCTCATTATGACACATAAACCAGCAGAATTGTAGAGCAAACAATAACATACATCTCTTTAAATATGATAATTATAAAAGCTAACCCATTTATTTATTAAATTGCAAAATATTCAAATAAAAATACAGTCGGTATGATAGCCACTTTAGTAACAAGAATGTAAAGGTGTGAACCGAATAGCGATGCGGGCGCATAGGACCATATTTTACATAAATCGTACCTGTCACTAAATTTAAATTTACAACTATACATAACTCGGAAATATTCACAAAATTACCTTGCATAATTTTCGGAGCAGTGTATGCACAATAGCGAATATTTTCCATTTACGCGCATGCGCAACATTGCTCAGATAACACTAGCAGTGAATAGATTTTATAACTATAAGCTGGTGTCAGGCAGGCGCGTCCGGCTGTAAAACCTAACCCAAAACCTTGAGCAGTATGGATTGGAATTTTGTTATTCCAATCACTCTCTCCGTTCATCGGTCTCTCGACATGGGACGTTCCGTCTCTTTTCTATACATTCATTCATCACTAGTACCTTTACGGTGCGATGGATGATATGAATCAAAAAAGTGGATGGCTTGATGACGTCTGACCGATATGAATGGAAGAGGAAACATACTGCGCCGACCCCAGATAGACTGGGAACAGGGCAAGGAGAAGAAGACATGTGCTCGAAGTCTGGCCGTGTGGTGACGGCAGAGCAGAATACAATTGTCACCACCCCCATTTTTCCTGTTGGTGTCGTATAAGGCGACTAAGGGTTATAAACAGCAATGAGTAATAGGCAGTTCCGTTCCTCTTAGGCCATCTTGAAATGTACTGCGGTTTCCGTTAAATATTAAATGGCAATAGACTCGTCAGGTCGGCGAAACGTGGGTGTTAATTCACCTCTTCGGGGATATAGGCATGAGTTATGTATGTGTGTACTTTTTCTTTGTAAATATTTTATTTATTTATTTTATTTTACTGTTTCTATTATTATATTATTTATATGAATGTACGATGGAATAATTGAAATGTGCTACTGACTGCTTATGAATTATTCAGAAGGCATACAACATGAGACACCTATCACTTTCTCAAACGAATTGATACTTTAGGACAACATCTTTTTTGATTGACTGGCGGTAAAAATATTTCTAAATATATTTGTATACAGATCGATGCGTTTCACAGTGCAAACTTTATCTGTGGTACGCACAAACATCGAAACTCAACTTTACCGCTTTGGAAAAGGGAGTTATTTCCAAGCGACTTGAATTGACGCGTCGCTTATCTCGTTGCCATGGCAACGAGTAAACAACAGAGCTTTTGCGCGTGAACGTCCGAGGTATAATTGGTGTTTCATGACCCTCACGTGGCGATAACTTGATGCTGGCGTTATGGATTTTTCGGAGGACACAGCCCGTAGTCGGGAGAGCGCAGTAAGGCGGCCTGACGCGCCCAGGCCGGTGTCCAGGCGAGGGTTCCGGGAGTACACGAACAGCGGCTCGGCGAGCACAAGGTGAATTGCAAAGCTATTCGTTCGTCGGTTACAAATTACTGTAAAATACAAGAGTTCTGGTTGGACTGTGACTTAAATTAGAAAAATACTTAGTCGATTTAAATATGGGGCAGCTAAGTACCACCTATACACTAGTTACTTACTAGAATATAATCGCTAATTCTCACATCGAATATGTCTCATAATATAATACTTAATTTAACCTTTGAATACCTTTAAAAATATATTTATAAAGAAAAATAGAGTATGAATGTGTGTAATAATGTTACCTTATATGAATAAAATAGTAGATTATATACCAAGGGCGGTAAATCAAAGAATGTCTCAGATTGCAAGACAAGGAAGGGGGATTTTCTACCCGCACTCGTACGGAAAATCCCACTTCCTGGTCAGGGGGTGACATAAAATTATTTTAACTTACCTCGGGCGGTAAAAAAGAAAGCCTCAGATCTCATATTAAAACGCCTCCCCTTGCAGCCTAGGCGTCAAATACTTGAGATCCTTCTTTGTTTTACCGCCCTTGGTATATAATCTCCTATTTTTGTAATACTTAGGAGTGGAACAATGAGGCCCACGTCAGCGTACCGACCTGCAGGGGGCACTGCATCCCGCTTGTCCACGGCTGGGTTTGGCCCGGCACCTCCTACTGCTGCCAGGCAATCGACAGCAATGACGGGCTTTTCAATGGTATCTATGTCTAAAAGTTATATGTTGTTGTCTAAGGGCCTGTTTCACAATCGACGGGTTAGTTCTGAATAGCTTACTTGGCTGTTCAATTGACTTAAATTTCATTTTGCAACTGTCAAATGATCTTTCCAGAATTTATCAGCCGATTGTGAAACAGCCCCTAAAAGTTATATTCCAACAAATACAGCTTACGGTATCTGAATTTTCTTTGGTTCTTAGTTAGTTTTTGACAAAATCAAACTGAGCGGTATACCTACTCAATAACTACTTTTTGGCTTTAATTTACAAACCACATTTATTTCAATATAATAGAAGGACGAACGAAGTTGTCGGACTATGGAATGGTTAACATTCTATTATTAATAACTGGTGAAATACACATTCTTACCTTTAAAGGTCTCCGCATACGTAACGGGAAAATTCCCCGGATGGGACAGGGCCTCTCTCGTACAAAAAGCCCCGTGTGACATATGTCACGGAGACACGGACGGGGCGTGCACGGGGCTTTTTTACAAGAGAGGCCCCATCCCGTCCGGGGAATTTTCCCGTTACATATGCTTAGACCTTAACTTGGTTCCTACTGCGGCCTTATTTTATTTTATTTCATGACAGTAAAAAATAAACAATTGCAGATAGATCGACCGATAACCCAACAGGGTATATCAGGCCTACGCACGGGTACCGCTCGCGGATTCCGTACGCGACAACTCCAAGACAAACGGTATTGGGAGGAGATGATGCAGGTAAAGATAAGAGAGATGAAGGCGGAAATAGCTCGACTGAACGAACAAGCGGACGCCGGTGGAAGAGAGAAGTCGGCCAAGAAGCACTACGAGAAGAGAGTCAGGGAATTAGCGCAGGAACTTACTGGTACGTACATATAATACATACACATGCAAGTATGGCGTGACGTACGCATACGTCACGCCTTTCTCCCGCAGGATAACTTATTCTTTTCACTTTCTGCGATCCTTAATACATACTTCTTTCGCTTCGTCCATTTTTATTTCCGGATTGCCGTGTGTGACGGCAGAGCAGTATAAAATTGTCACCACCCAAAAACCTCTACCGCGGGTGTCGTACAAGGCGACAAAGGACAGACAGCGACGAGTAATGGGCAGCAGCGTTCCTCTTACTTATACCATCAAGCAATATACTACGATTTACGTGCCTGATTGATGGCAACAGGCTTACTTACTACCAACTACAACCAATAGGACCTAACATATTGGCTAAACGTGGGTGTTATTATTTTTAATAATATTTTCATTTTATTATATTTTCTTAATAAAGCATATACCCAGAGTGGGGTTCCATTAACAATGTGACGTTAATATACATAGACTTAAGAGAAATAAGTTTTGTAAGGTATTTGGAAATAAAAAGGCTTAGGGCCTGTTTCACAATAGACAAGTAAGTTCTAAGTAGCTTACTTCGTAGATCATTTGACAGTTGTAATATGAAATATATGTCAATTGATCTGCTAAGTAAGCTACTTCGAACTTACTTTTGGATTGTGAAACAGGCCCTTATTATTATTATTATTATAATAAAGCATATCCAAATTTTGTTTTCGCGTCTTCGCACCCGTTACCTAGACAGAAGCTAAAAATCAATGTTTTGCTTTAGCAGGCAATTATATCACTGAGCTTTAACTTGTTTGCATCGCTGTGACACGCAATGTATGTTAAAGTGTTTTAAGTAGGTATTTTTTATACATTTTATTTTTATTTGATTTAATTATCGTGTATTAAGTTTTGATGTATGTGTACAAGTGATGCAATTAAATTTATATCTATCTTATTACACCTCTGCATACCCAATCGGAGATAGAGGCTCTAGAGATCTTTTTGCTATACCTAATTGCACATTTAAAAAATAGTGCTCCAGGAACGCCGTTGCTTTTAGACCATTGCTATAGGGCATTGCAATCTTGCTGAATAATAGTAAAAGAACTGAACATTTATATCCAAAAATCGCTTCTTTTCCAAGCAATAACGTTATGTATCGGTACTGTATTCTAGATTTACAAGGACGTCTAGCAGACTACAACACTGCCATAAGAATAGCTAACGGGGAGGCTACCAAGCAGTCGGTGGAGGAACAGGCCAGGGAGTTGGAGCTAAGCAACAGGAAGCTGCAAGAGGAAGTCGAGCACATCTTCATAGAGAAACAGAGGAAGGAAAACCAGCTGAGACAACTAAGAGAGCAAATGGACAAGGTTATAAAGCACAACTTTTAAAGATATCAACGGCAGCACTCAGAGCCGTCAATAAACTTTAATGAGTACTTTATAATGTCTTAATTAAATAATTATCTTACTGAGTGCGGCAGTAAGTATATCTTAGATAATTTACATTATTTGTATGAACTAGTAAGTTAAACTATTCTCTGTCGTGTGGTGACGGCAGAGATGAAAATGTACTAACAATTGTCACCACCACTGCCTTTTCCGTGGGTGACATACAAGGCGACAAACAGTTATTGTATATGAACCAATGGGCCTGAATGTTCCGGGTGCACCATCTATCAAATTACTGCGATTAAAGTTTTCTGTGAATGGCAATAGGCCCGCTCTTACATGGGGACTGAGTAATCTTGGAAAATGAAAGAAAAATCGTGTTCAAAAATCTCTGCCTGCCCCTTTGGGAAAAAGGCGTCATTTAAGTATTTAAGTAGGTAAATTTAAATTATGTACTTTATGTACTGTATCTTATGTAAATAAAAACATGATGACAGGTAGGAAATGCTCATTTTCTAAGTAATGGACACAATAAACCTTAAAAATTTTGTTGCGTAATACTTCAGAAAAATATTTTGTATTGCCTAATTAATGAATTAATTTTTGATTTTAGGAACAATCAACAATTACAAAGCTGCTTGGCGAAATGACGCAAGAACAAAAGGATGAGTTCAACCAGTTGGAATCCACAGCGGCTGCCCTTAGGGAGGAGGTGGAGCAAGCCAGGTCACAAATAGACCATCTCAGTCGGGAGAAGGATGAATTCAGTAAAGAGATTTCTGGGTCTCAGGTACTTATTAGTAAAAGTTTCAAATCTAAAATCTCTTGACATACAACGTTGAATACATTGTTGTTAATAATTAATAATCTGAAATAGTTTGAGCGATATGCGATAATTATGTCATGAAGTCAAACCGCCTCTGGGGTCGCCCGCCGGAATTAAGATCCAGAGGTCCCGGGTTTGACACCCAGGGGGATACGAATATGTACTTAGTTTGATTGGTGGTAGGACTTCTTTCAGTAGGCCTATTCGCTAACTTTTTTTGACAGTTGAAAGTGATGATCACCGAACTGTTTACTTATCCATTACTGTTTTCATAGGACAAGTGTCACAATAGCGTTATAGTAAAGTAGTAATGGATAAGTAAATAGTTCGGTGATCATCATTTCAACTGTCAAAATAAGTTAGCGAATAGGCCTACAGGTCCGCCTGGCTAGCTACCACCATTTTATCCAAATCTGTCATACATACATACATAAATCACGCCTATATCCCCGAAGGGGTAGGCAGAGGTGAACTGGCACCCACCCAAATCTGTCATGCCATAATAATAATGGTAATAGCATTACTGTGTTCCGATAATTGTGCAAAGATAGCCAGCCCTTCTGTGGTTGAGGGTTCCAGGTGAAGCTTGATTCCATCCTCGGCCCTTATCGTCACTTACCATCAGGTGAGATGAAGGGTAAGAGCTTCCCTGTCTAGCATAAAAAAGTACTTGTCTAAAAATGTTAACCTAGATCTGTATATTTTTTCGAGTCAACAAGGGCTTGAAATAAAACCTCCAATCTTTTAAGATCAAGGTACACCTGTTGGAACTCAACCGTCGCCTGGTTGCAACCGAAGAAAAACGGGACAACTTGAAGAATGAACTAAATAATCGCTTAGATCCTCAAGAGGAACGGGAGAAATTACTACTCCAGGTAATTAATTTGAAATTCTACTACTACTAATGTACTAGTACTAAATTAGAAACAATAATTGTAATTTCATTTGTAGGTTCGTGAAGATAATGCAGCGATTTCGTCTTTGGATAGTAACGCGGCCAATTTGAAGGAGCAAATAAAAAAAGTTCAGGAGCTTATCGAACAATCTGAGCAAGTTAGTGTTTTAGCTATACAGTTATTTTGCATGTTATTGCATTAAACTGAGTGTTATATGACCCCGTATTATATAAGCCGATTTCAGTTGCTATATCTACCCGTCAGTCCCACACTGTTTTTTTATTCTCAATGAGTGAGAGAGGCAGGTAGACGAAAGCAACTGAAATCTGATTACAAAATATTTGTCTTGTACTAAGATGATTTTCGGCATGTGACTTATCGTGGCAGTTGTGTTTGATTGTGGCGTTTCTATTACATATATGTTTAACTTCACAGGATTTGGAAGAGGGTAATTCCGAACGCCATCAAAAATATCGCGAACTAAAAAAGCGAGAAGAAACAATGGACACATTTATGGCGACATACGAAGAAAATCTCAACAAAGAACAAGAGAAAATCATGCAATTGGAAAAAGATATAGTGTTTGCCTTAGATCATAGAAGCTCTAACATAGATCTTGATTTGAGTGAGATTGACAATTTAAAACAAAGAGAAGGCATTGCTGCTTACGATGACAGCAAGAAATCATTTGATGGCCTTTTGAAGGATTACGAGAGATTTCAAACAAATTTGAAAAAGGTAGATATTGCAGTGACGATCTATATATATATATATATATATATATATATATATATATATTATAGCGTAAGGGTTCTGCAAGGGGGCAATTAAACAAGTTAAACTGGGTACTGAGCAATTGTATTGTCTCTCAATCGTAACTAGCAACAACGCGAACGCGGGAATAACAACGGCACCACGCGCGTGAGTTGTTCATGCCGGCGTCACGACTACCACTGGGGATGCGGGGCGGGCGTGCAGGCGCATCGGTGAGGTGCAGCACGGGAAGCATCCCCTCCCGCGCCGCCCGCCAACGGTCGCCAACGGACATCGTAAGGCGCGTTACACAAGATGCTCTATATAGGCCGCGTACACACGGTCGCCACACACTCCCCCTCGAGTTAAGGAAAACGCCCTCGCTCCTTAACTCGCAAAATACAAACATATTAATTAACATTTACATACAATGGAACAAACTGGACAACTATGTTTACGAGGACGACCTCTTCTACGTTTTTGTACAACGGGATGAGGAGGCGCATCATCACGATTAAGAAAACGGGTAAGTTCTGAAACGTGATATTTACCCAAGATTTCATCATGGTTTTCTATATTAGCAATTACATATGCAGTAGGACTAACTCTCTTCACTATAACGTAAGGCCCATCTCTTTTTGGAACAAATTTAGAAGTAAAATTTTTAGCCGCGTTACTTAAAACATGTGATTTCAAAAGGACATGATCGCCAATCTCAAACTTCTCTGCAGGACTCTTTGATTTGTCAGCACTCTCCTTGCGACGGTCCTGTTGAACTTCGGCGCGTTCTTTAATTTCTATTAAAGAATTTACAAACCTCTTTAAGTATGGAGTAATTTGAGGAATAAAATTATCCTTACTTAAAACGGCTGTAATGTCATGTCGCACCTCGACTGGAGAACGAAGCTCCCTAGCAAACATTAGATGTGCGGGAGTTACACCAGTTGTTTGACAAACTGCAGAATTCATTATAAACCTTACAACGGGAAGATGCTGGGGCCACGAGGAATGATTAGTATCTACCAAACGAGACAACTGAAATTTTAAGTCCCTATTTTTCCTTTCAGCAGGATTTGCAGACGGATGATACATTGGTATTAATTCCTGTGTGATACCTAAAATAAACATACACTGTTGCATAACAGCGGAAATAAATTGGACACCATTGTCCGACACAATGCGACGAGGAAGCCCATAACGTAGAAAATACTCCTCTATCAGTGTTCGAGCACACACCTCTGATGTTGCTTCATTGAGGGGATAAAGCTCAACCCAACGAGTCGCTGTGTCCTCAACGAGTAATATCCAACGTTCACCCTTATCACCAATGGGAAGCGGACCAAACAAGTCAATAGCTAATACTTCACCTCTTTGACTAAGAACCGGTGTTTGTAAAAGACCTTTGGGCTTACTATTAGACGCCTTGTAGCGTTGACAGACAGTACATGTCTTGACGTACTCAGATATGACTCTATGCATACCTGGAAAATAAAAATGCTGAGAGACTTTATTATAGGTCCTATCAACACCATGATGACCAGCTATGTCTGCATCATGACACTCTTTTATAATTTCTAAACGTAAAGAACTAGGAACAACTAACTGTGGATCCTCACTATCTGAATCAGGGTTATACCTATACAAAACACCTTGTTGCATAAAGTAGCCACGTTCAGACCATCTTTTAACACCTATAGATTCAAAATCTGATGTATCTTCCAGTTCACTAATTATTTTCTTTAGTTCCAGGTCGTCGTGCTGCGCGTTGCGGAGATCGGTGGGACTACGAGCAGGTAAGTCTATTACGACCGAACATACACCACACTGATTCTTATCATCTTCTTCACAGATTGGACGACTCAGCGCATCAGCAACGACATTCGCTTTGCCTGGAATATACTGAAACTGAATATTATAACCTTGTAACTTTAACGCCCATCTAACTAATCTACCCGATGGCGATTTTAAGGTAAGTAACCATTTTAATGGTTGGTGATCACTTCCTAATACGATATCGTGTCCTTCTATATACCCTCTAAAACGTTCTACAGCCCATACAACTGCAAGAGCCTCACGCTCGGTTGTACTGTAATTTCTCTCGGCAGGTGTCAACAGTCGGCTGGCGTATTCAATCGGCCGCTCGTCCTTCGCCTCACCCTGCAATAAAACCGCACCAAGTGCATAGTTACTAGCATCTGTCCTCAATACAAATGGTTGGGAATAATCTGCCTGTATAAGTACCGGTGCCGAAGTAAGTTTCCTCTTCAACTCTTCAAACGCCTGTACTTGCTCAGCCTTCCACTGCCAGGTTTGATTCTTCCTTGTGAGCTTTGTAAGCGGTTCTGCTACTTGGGCAAAAGATGGGATAAATTTGCGGAACCACGAGCACGTTTGTAAAAACGTACGCAAATGTTTAAGATTAGACGGCTCTTTCATCTCCAAGACGACTTCTATTTTACCTGGATCTGGGGAAATACCATTTTGTGTTACTATGTGTCCTAAAAATTTGACGCTTTCTCTAGCAAAAACACATTTCTCTCGGTTGACACAAAGATTAAATTCCCGAAGACGGTCGAAAACAAGTTGCAGGTCATCCAGATGTTTCTGAAAAGACTCTTCTGTAATCACCAAAATATCATCTAAGTATGTTAAAATAGTAATATTTGATAAAGAAAAGCAGGAACGCAACCTATCTATTAGACGCTGAAACGTAGATGGTCCATTCTTTAATCCGAACGGCATCCGTTTGAAGCGATACGTTCCGAAAGGGCTAATAAACGCTGTTTTGTCTCTATCGGGCTCGTGGACACTCACATGCCAGTATCCCGACCGAAGATCTAGCGTACTCATATAACAATTACGCTTAGTAGACTGAAGCAATTCATCTATCCGAGGCATTGGGTAATGATCGGTTTTCGTTACAGCATTAAGACGCCGATAGTCAACGCAGAAACGAACAGATCCATTTGATTTAGGTACAAGCAAGGCTGGAGACCCCCAAGCAGACTCACACTCTTCTATAATACCCTCAGCCAACATCTTCTCAATCTCAGCTTTCATGACCTCTTTCTTAGCTGGTGTTAACCTATAAGGTGGGACAGCGATAGGTAAATGATCGCCAGTGTCTATGAAGTGTTCGGCGAATGGAGTCGGATCTCCCCCTGGCTCAAAGATGTCTAAATTATCAGCAATGACGCGCGCAAGAACATCGCGTTGTTGGCCACTAAGCGAAGTCGCCTCGTCATCCCGAAGTACATCTACAGCCGCACATGAAGACGGAGATGACAATTTCTCAAATAGCATGTCAAACTTCTGCTGACTATTTTCAGCGAAGTGCCAACTGTTATTACCAAAATCAAATACCAAATTAAACTCTTTTAAAAATTAATACCTAGAAGGCTTTCGTTACTATCCGATTCAGGAAATATTAAAAACGGAACGCGTTTTGTTTTATGATTTAGTGTCACCTCTACTTCAGTGGTAAGTACCATCATCTCTCTACTAATCCCATCCGCTAATTTAACAATTTGTGTTGACGGCATTAAGGGATAACCTAACTTTTTCAGGAGAGCGTGCAGCGTGTGACCAGCGATGCAGCTACGAGCTGCTGAATCTACTAACGCGGTGCCATGTTTCCCGGAAATAATAATATTCAAAATAGGTCGACGAAAAGATGACGTGCAAGACATCTGATGAGATTCACTATAAAACATATAATCGATATTATTACTAACATTATTACAGCAAACAATATTATCGAAACTATTCATCGTATTCAAATAAATACTATGTGATTGATCAACATAACTATTTTTATCACAATCATATTGCATAATCTTATTTACTAAACAATTATTTTTATACCACTTATGATTATTTACATAGCTTTTATTTTTACTCTTATTATTATTATAACATTGTTTTCCACTATTCCGAAAATAAGTATTTTTAGTACAATTATTACCATTAAAACTTTTGTCAACAAAATCATCAGTAAAATTCCCTGCGGCGGGCGCAGGGTTACCTCGAGAGTCGTTAGCACTATTATCGGATGGCCGCTGCGTATGTGAGATAGCGCAAGCATTAGCGCTGCGCTCGGGCTCCGGCAGGCGAGAAGTATCCGTCGGCGCTCGCGCCAGCGGGCACTCCCGCGCCCGCGGCATCAGCATACGATCCGTACGATTTTGTGATGACGCAACGGAATAAAACGCACTTTTTACACTTTGCGGATTACAATTACTACATTTCGATTTTATAACATTTGGGGCTCCACAGCCATAACACTTTATTTCACTTTTCACTTCATCACTTTTAGACGTTAACTTTGCGCAGTTATCTTTACTGTGGCCTGGACGCTTACAGTACACACAAAAATTACGTTTCGTAGACGCGGACTCTGCACTCGAAACAGCATCTTTCGCCATTGTACTCGACGACGGCGACGCCTTCTGCGACGACGACGACGCCCTATGAGGCTGCGACGCCGTCGGTGGCGGCGGCAAAAACAGTTTCTGCGGTCGCTGCGACGACTTTTCATCTATCATAGTGTTACTCTCTTTGAGAGAGTCTTCTACACTTCTGCACTTAGTAAGCAACTCTTCAAAGTTATTGACACTGTCCCTGCATACCCGTTTTCTAATTCGGCGGTCTAGCAAGCCATAAGCCATATCCAATTCGACTTTTTCACATAAGTCTCCACGCGGTAATTTAGAAAACAAGGCTCGTACTCGTGCTATAAAAATGTCTGTGTTCTCTTGTCCTTGAGAGAGAGAAAACAAATCCTTATATATTTGAAATGGTGGGATTCGCTCACCGAATGCACTTTTTAACCTTTTTATCGCATCTGACCAGGTCAAGGTGGATCCCTTAATACCTTGCCACCAAACTGCGGCATGACCTGAGAGCAGCATCGATAATCCTCTAAGTGCATTATTATCAGCGATATTCAAGCAGTCTTTATAAGTGATAATTGAATCCACAAAATTATCCAACGACTCCTCCGGCCGGCCGGCATACCTTGCAGTACATTGCGAAAAATTGCCGCCGTTACTGCCGGCGATAAGTCCTGATGAGAAGTCCGTTGTTGAAGGTGTATGTTGATGTGGCGTCGACGATCTAACTTCATTAATTAACTGCTGACAGAACTGATTCTGTGACTGTTGTAATGTAAGCAATAAGTTGCTGAGTACTTCCTGCGACATAGTAATGTTACCCGAGTCGCCCGCGTTTGCGGCGGCGGGAACATCTCCAGGAATTCTTCCCTCGTTTTCAGCTTCAGACATTTGTCTTGTTCGCGGCATTTTCTGAGCACTTCAAAAAAACTATGCCGAAGAACACAACTAGGTAGGTACAAAACGTCTGTAACTTGTAACGGCCAGCGTTGACCGGGCCCCTGGTAACTAGGTAGGTAGGTAGATACCTACTGTACACAGTTTGACGCACAAAACTTGCACAAAAACACGTTGGGCGCCAATATAGCGTTAGGGTTCTGCAAGGGGGCAATTAAACAAGTTAAACTGGGTACTGAGCAATTGTATTGTCTCTCAATCGTAACTAGCAACAACGCGAACGCGGGAATAACAACGGCACCACGCGCGTGAGTTGTTCATGCCGGCGTCACGACTACCACTGGGGATGCGGGGCGGGCGTGCAGGCGCATCGGTGAGGTGCAGCACGGGAAGCATCCCCTCCCGCGCCGCCCGCCAACGGTCGCCAACGGACATCGTAAGGCGCGTTACACAAGATGCTCTATATAGGCCGCGTACACACGGTCGCCACAATATATATATATATATATATATATATATATATATATATATATATATATATAACATCTAATAACTATATATATATATATATATATATATATATATATAGTTATTAGATGTTCCGACTAGTCATTGTCATGTCCTTGTATTTCTCAATAAAATGTATGCAGAGTTAGTAAAATATGCATTGTTCTACGACTTTTAATATTCGTAAGAAATTTTTATTTATTATCATCTATAAAAATAAATAAATATTTCCTGCTAATAATAAATTATTATGTTTGGTTGATGGGCGTATTGTACACAAAACTGCGATGTGACGTCGCATCGCAAAAATCTACGAGCTCCCACGCCGCATCGCAAGAACTTGCGAATTGATTTGCATCGCGCATTTCTTCAATTTAATTCTTCTTTGCTTTGCCGCTTTGCCTGACCAAATTGCATCACAATGTTGTTGTATTATGTTGTAGTTATATGCGTTGCGTATTCGCATCGCGTCAAAACGCAGTTTTGTGTACAAGCTCTAATAACGGTTTCCATGGCTCTTGTTTTTTGACGTTTGGACTTTGGAATGCGAAAGTTTTGATCGATTGATTGTTTGATTTTTCACGTAAAATTTTTAGGCTAAAAAATTCATTTTCGAGACTGTAGAGCTGTCAAATATCCCCAAGATTATGGAAACCGTTCGTAATCCAATTCGAAAATTTCTGAATATGCCCAATGACCATGATCGGCTTGGCCGACTAGTCGGCCGATTATTCGGCCTTTTAACACCGACTAATCGGCTAGTCAAAATCAATCGACTTTGTTCTTACTACAAACGAGTTAAGGTTAACAATCCACTGAAGAAATTTAAGTGCGGTGCGGTTGATCGTACAATAGCTTTGTAATGTTAGATTATTTGTATTATGATTATTTTAGGCAGAGGCTACACGTGAGCGGCTCGCCACAGAGTTACAAGCTTTACCGGAAAAGACAAAAGCTATGCAAGAAGAACTTTTAATATTGTCTGACCTCGAGAGACTAAGGGATGAAGGTATATTTATTCATTGTCATGTTACATCTAATGTACGATGAGGCGGCTGTTTATAGTGACATCTGCCGTGGAGTGACCATTAACTAGCAAACACCTAAATATTATAAGCAAATTTGGAAGGAATTTGTTCATAATTTTAACTGTTTCTAAGTACTTGCCGGTGATGAAACAGTCTTTAACTGTACTTTTATACAGGTGAAGAACAAAAGAAGGCCTTGGTGACAGATTTGGAAGTTTTGCGAGATAAACTGGCACCGACAGAGAGCGCAGTCGATGAGGCATCGCAGAAATTGAAGAAATTGCAAGTATGTGTTGCTTTTCTAAAAGTAGAGATTTTTTCTTTATAATCTTATCATCAGCCCTTTGATGTCACTATCAAGCCACAGGCCTTCCCTATGGATGGAAGAATATAGGGAAAATGGGCCGTATCTCACCACACTGGCCCAGTGCGGATTGGTAGGTATTAACGACTGCAGCCGGGACCAACGGCTTGACGTACTCTCCGGAACTCGAGATAATATATTTATGGTCACCCATCCAATGACAAATCTTAGCGAACATTGCTTAGTTTACGCAATCGTAGGGCGAGCGCGCTAACTAATTTTCTAGCAATGGGGACAGTGATAATTATTACGAATATTATTATAAAAATACAAAAGTATTATTGATTTTTTATAATAATAATTGGTAAATAAGCCTTCAGTAGGCGTGTTTTATGTATGTATGTAATTCTTTTGTCAGGAAACTCTGGACGGTAACGACATGTATGCCAGACTAAATAGTCTAGAGGAGCAACTAGCGCAGTTGGAGTCCAGAAAGACAGTACTTGAAGAAGACATTAATTCTATAACACTAAAAGCAGACTACGAACCTCTAAAGAAGAAATCTTTAGAAGAATTAGCGGCTTTGAACAAGAGAATAATGGATGATTTGAAGAATGCAAAATCGTATTAATAATTTAGTTAAAATGTTATGTAATAGACTAACATTGTAGTTAATTGTTTTTTTTATAAATATTAATGAATATTATAATACAACATTCGGTATTTATTAATTAATTGTTTGCGTGTTCGTATGTAGGTTTATGCAGACTTTTTAAGCTTTCTTTTTCCTGGAATTTTGAATGCGGTTTTGTAAATTAACGACCTCAATCAAAATCCAGGGGTAAGAGATCGTGGTAACAAAAACCAATTGAATATTTTGAATCAATTTATTTAGCACGTAATAATTTAATATCACAGACGTATTATTTAAAATAACAATATTTAAAACAAAACAAAACAACAACCTACACATGCACATTAATTAATCACACGCGTCTATTCACTTACACTATCACGATTTTTCAATATGTCAAAGAAAGGCACACATAAGATGGCGCTTCAAAATTGTCTTGACTACTATTTTGATCGAATATCCCTAGAAAAGTACGTTCAAAAGTAAATACAAAAATTATTTTATTTCCGATTATTTTAAATATCTAGTTTTGTTTTTTAGCTTTACATTCTAGTATATGAAAATCAGGCCATAGATTTGCTCATTCTGACTTAGCTACTTATATACCTTCTTTTTTTGGTTAGTGGCGTATATACAGTATATTTCGCCAGTCTCAAGTTTTTTGCTTAGTTCAGTGTTGTCACTTTGACTCTGTTTTAGCCGCTGAGTATCGTGAGAGTACAAGAGGATATTGTGGTAGAATTTCAGGTGAAATCTGTTGATTTATCTAAAAACTTTACACATCAAAATCTTGCTCACACACAAAAACAGGTATGAATATTGTCAAACAGTTTTGTCAATAACTTTAAGCGCTCTATGGCAAGGATTATACAGTCAATAAATATCGCGACACTCGCGATATTTATAGACGTGTAAGTAAACGGAATTTGCAACTTTAATGACGATATTGACAAAAAAATCTGGATTTTTTGATATGCTCAAAGATTCAATATTTAATGACACCGATATTGGATGGCGATATTTATTGACTACCTAATCCTTGCCTATATCTCTCGCACTATCTCGAGCACTAAAGCTCTAACTCTCTTTCTTTCTCTGTCTCTCTGTCTAGACTAGACGCTCTTGTTAAGACCCGAGTACTAAGATTTCATTTGGATTCAGTATTAGACCCGTTCCAGTCCTAAGCTTGGTTAGTCCCACTAAGAACATGAGCTGCCTCCTGCTTATCCAATAATGAGGTCAGTTCCGGTGGCACCACCTTATTACACGCTTTCCCTAACGAGCAGATGTTGCGTATAAACTTCTTTGAGGGCACAATGTTCAACTCTTGCATACGAGTCCAGAGTCGAAGAGCCCCTTGATAGTCGTCGTCGCGTTCTGGAAAAGAATGTATTGATGACCGGACTTATTTGATGGTTATTTTTATCATATTTTATCAACCGTCGTGTGGTGACGGCAGAGTAGAATACAATTGTCACCATCCCAAATCTCTCCCGTGGGTGTCGTACAAGGCGACTAAGGATAAATCAGTGATGAGGAATGGCCAGCAGCGTTCCTCTTATACCACTTAGCAATGTACTGCGACTTTTTTACCCGATAAATGGCAATGGGCTTGTCACCTATTACATGGGACCTAACATAATTGGCGAAACGTGGGTGCTAGTTCACCTCTGCCTACCCCTTCGGGGATATAGGCGTGATTTATGTATGTATGTATGTATTTTTATCTACGCACATACGAACAACTTTTTGGCACATGCATGTACGAGCATAACACAGTGACCGTTAAAAATGTGCGTGGCGATCATAATTTAACGCTCACTGCGTACAATAACATTTTTTTTTAATTATAATATGTAAGGTTAGGAAAAAAATAAAAGAAAGTTGCAGTACATTGCTAGGTGGTATGAGAGAAATACTGCTGCCCATTATTCTTCGCTGTCTTTACCCTTAGTCGCCTTGTACGAAACCCGCGGGAGAGATTTGGAATAGTGACAATAATTGTATTCTGCTCTGCCGTCACCACACGGCACTGTTCCGAGTTTGTCTGTTACATCTTATCTTTAGATCTATCTAATTGTTAGATTTTAATTTTAACATTATATAAATGTTAGAAAAATTAGTACAAAAATTTAGGTGGTTAGAAAAAGAATTTCGAAAAATTATGATCTTGAGGCGAGAATCCGCTGCGGTCAGGCACCTGCACGGATAGCAGCGGACGCGGGTTCGATTCCCGCCTCAAGATCATAATTTTTCGAAATTCTTTTTCTAACCACCAAAATCTTTCTATCTAATTGGTTCAATTAATAAACAACCACTCACGGTAAACATCGAGCATCAGGTCGTACACCTCGTTCACGTCGACGCGTCTCAGATCGGTCGCGCACTCGGCTACAATACTTAGCGCTTGCAGCTTTTTCTCGTCTGCGAACCTTTCGCAGACTCGCAGAAGCGCGTCCGGGTGGAACTTCACCGTTGGGTCCAGGAACATCTTGCGTAACGTGCTTTTGTAACCGACATCCGCCAACGCAGCTATCAGCGTCAACTGCAACATAATTATATAGCTCGTTAGAGTCAGAATGGCTGATTCTTCTTCTCCCTGCCCTGTTCCCAGACTATCAGAGGTCGGTGCAGTATGTTTGCTCTTCCATTCATATCGGTCAGACGTCATCAGCCATCCACTCCCTTTTGATTCATATCATCCATCACATCACATCACACATCAGAAAAAGTGCTCGTGATGAATGAATGTACAGATAAGAAACGGAACGGACCATGTCGAGAGACTGATGAACGGAGAGAGTGATTGGAATGACAACATTCCAATTCATACTGCTCCAGGTTTTGGCTTATGTTTTACAGCCGGCCGCCTGCCTGACACCAACCCTTTTTTGGGAATATGCTGTTGTTGGTGGTTTGCCCTCCACCATTAGGGTGCCCCAAGGTGCTTATTGGTGTACACCGGGCAATCTACCTTAGTCGACTTTTACGACACCCATGGGATGAGTCGGGGCTGGCCCATTCTACGTTGTTTTTTCGCTTCCAGGCCAGAATGGAAGACCAGCCGCTTACTAGACGAATTTAGGTCCGTTTATATCTACAGACATTGAGCGTGCCAGACACGTGACGTGATGGATACCCACAGACATCTTTTATTTACATCTGCAGGCATTGAGCGTGACAAACACCGTCTTCGGCGTCAGACGCGACCGCTCTTATTAGCACCGAACACAGACGTGACGTCTGTACGGTTCCGAAGTTCCTACTGATACTGATACTGCGATATTCTATAGTGCACACTTTAGTGAATAGTGATACTTTTTTTTTTTTAAGGATCTGGGCAGTTGGCCTAGGGGCCTTTACAGCATCTACCGGGTTTTTTGGGGAAGGCGAGGACCTTGACCTAAAGCCCACTACCCGGCAGGTAGCCACAGACACGTACAGACATGAGCCGTGCAGACAAAATATTCTTTGCGCGAATATGGGTCGGGCAAGGCCCGTGTCTGTCGGCGTCTGAAGATATATTATTTTTTATAGCTTACCTGTACATCACCAGCGCCGTGAACTCTCTTCACCACATTGAGTATGTCCTGTGCCAGCTTGTTCAACCTGCTATTGGATTTCTCGTTGATTATAAAGGCCTCTTCGGACTTGCCGTCGCCCATTTGAGTGAGGATTCGACAAACGAGTTCGTGTTTGAGCGGTGTTTTTTTGTACTTGCTGGCCACGCTGTCAAACTCTTTCACTGCCGCTTCTATGTTATCGCTAGAGAAGAATATTAATGATTAACAACTGTTATTATAGTAGATTATATACCAAGGAGGTAAGTATATAGTTTTAATCACCACCTGACCAGGAAGTCCACCTTATAGTCAGGTGTGACATAAAATATATTTATTTATTACAGTTTTTAAATTTACAAGTATAGCGGGGTGATGGTTTGGAACGTTCTTTCGGGGTTCTTGCAAATAACATCACAAGTAACTAGCAAATAATGTTTATGTGTGTACGTACACACGAACGTATGTGCATGCATACGTTAGTGCGTACGTTTACACACTAAGATAAAATATATGCCCAAATTCCTAGTTAAGTGTAGTGTAGGCGCGTTGATCGCAAACACAATTTATTTAATTGATTTGAAAATATTCAATATGTACCATTTCCTTCCACCGACAACAATTATTGACCTATTATTAAGAATACAGTGAACGCCCCACGTATTAAAAGTTTATAGAGGTGAACAGAAATATGATGAATGTATCACTAGCTAAAAAATGAACGTGGAAGGACGTAAAAGGAGAGGAAGACCAAAGAAGAGATGGATGGACTGTGTAAAGGAGGATATGATAGCGAGAGGGGTGGATGAGAAATTGGTGAAGGATAGAGAGGAGTGGAAGAAGAAAACATCCCTTTCCGGTATATAAAAGAGTCATAATGTCATTTTGTACCCAATATGTGTTGTGACACTTTTCTTCCCGGGAAGCGACCCCGTTGTGCCAACCCCGCCTAGAGCAGGATAAGTGCAGGAAGAAGAATTTTTTTTTTTTTTATAAATAGTAAATAAATATTTTTACACTCACATCTGTCATCTAGCCCAAAGTAAGTAGCCTAAGCACTTGTGTTATGGATACTAGATGACGGACATATTTTTAATATAATTATGTATATAAATTTTGAAAATATACTATATAAACATATACACAACCATGACTCGGAAACAAACATTTGTGGTCATCACAAAGTTTGCCCCTACCAGGATTCGAACCCGGGACCTCTTGGCCAATACCCAGCAATTTGAGCATTCGACCAAAGCGGCCGTCAAATATATATTACGAGCTAAAAAATAGTCCATTCGCCTTACTTTTTCAAGTGAACCCTAATCAGCGGTCCAAGAAATACATTTGAGGGCTTGCAGTATCTTAAGTTGGAGAGGAGGTCGAACATCTTCCTTGTTTCTGCATGGGTGCCGTGTGTAGCGGTCGCGTCGAGTAATCGCCAGCAGTTCATGGCGATACCGTTACCGCCCACAATGCGCCTGAAAATTGAACGTCATTTTATGTATTAACAGAGGTTTAGTGCGTTTGAGCCTCAAAATAGCGCCAGTGCCTGAGAGACTGCGGAGTAATAGACTTGGATGGTTTGATCATGTCACTTCCATGCTGGCCTGGGAGCGAAAAAATAACGTAGAATATGCCAGCCCCGACTCAGACCCCAGAAGTATCGTAAAATCGACTGAGAGAGATTGATAAGCGCACTTTGGGGCACCCGAATGGTGGAGGGCAAACCACCAATAACAGCCCTTTGGGTATAGGGATCAAGCGTAGTGTCAAGCAGGAGGCCGGCTGTAAAACCTAAGCCAAAACCTTCAGATGAATTAGAATGTTGTCATCCCAATCAATCTATCTGTTCATAAGTCTCTCGACATGATACTTTATGTCTCTTTTCTATATACAGGGCGTCCCACGGCCATGCCACACGGAGGGAAAGTATATTAAATATTGAACGTAGGATATTTTACTAAAAGAAGACATCGTTTTATTTTTAATAATAAGTAGAACTGCATTCACAGATTTTTTTTAAATCGCCTACCTCAACCGGGAATCGAACCCGCCAAATGTGATAGAAAAATTACATGTATTTTATAATAGCGTTTGAAAGGGCTACTCATAAGCATTATTTTTTTCCTAAATAACCTAGCATATTAAATGAAAATAAAATTTTTCATTTAATTTAAAAAAAAGAAAATTTATCAAATGCTCAAAATGTGATCCGTTCTGTTGTATACAAATTCTCACTCTTTTTTACGTACGTTACTTTACGTGTTCCATTTTCGAATTATTTATTTTTACTAATATCAGCCAGTTGCATGGTAATTGTGAGCTCATGAAGAAATACATACAAGTACCTACTACACTTCATGTATCGCTTTATTATTATCATGTACTTACACTACGGAAATCTCGTATATCAAGTGGGTAGGTCTTTGAAATGATAATGTTAATTGTTGGAAGCATGGCCAAGTCAGAGAAAATTTCCCTGAACAAAATTTTAAATAAAATGAAAAATTTTATAATCTTAGTTTTATTTAATATGCTAGGTTATTTAGGAAAAAATAATGCTTATGAGTAGCCCTTTCAAACGCTATTATAAAATACAAGTAATTTTTCTTATCACATTTGGCGGGTTCGATTCCCGGTTGAGGTAGGGGATTTTTAAAAAATCTGTGAATGCAGTTCTACTTATTATTAAAAATAAAACGATGTCTTCTTTTAGTAAAATATCCTACGTTCAATATTTAATATACTTTCCCTCCGTGTGGCATGGCCGTGGGACGCCCTGTATTCGATTCATCACTAGCACCTTTCCGGTGTGATGGATGATATGAATCAAAAGGGAGTGGATGGCTTGATGACGTCTGACCGATATAAATGAAAGAGGAAACATACAGATAATCTGGAAACAGGGCAGGTTTAGTAGGGTTCATAAATTATATCATCTCTTTCTGACGTACAGTGCGACAAACTTAACTGATCCGTTGGTGGTGTCGGTGGCAGCGAACAGGGAGCGTCACAGAAATGTCGATATGTATGGGAAAATTGTAGTTCCAATTTTCGCCGCCAGACCAGTTAAGTTGGTGGCACTGTATAATTGACGATATAGATTTATATTAGTCCGCATTGAACGAAAAAAGAATCACGTAAATTAGATCAGAAATCTCGACGTAATCGGTGTAGGTATAGGTACTAACACCTCCTTTTTGTGAAGTCGGTTATAAACACATTACGTTCAGCGATTGAGTTTGTGTAATAAATTTAATTTAGTCGCGGAAAAATTTATTTTAGAAAAGTCACCGGTATAATTAATTGACGGCAGATTCGACGGCCGGCTTGATCGAATGATCGTTGGATATGGGCCAAGAGGTCCCGGGTTTGGAAAACTTTGTGATGAACACAAACATTTGTTCCCGAGTCATGGTTGTTTATAATTATGTCCTTATGTAGTATATTTTCAACATTCATATACATAATTATTATGATATTAAAAATATGTCCGTCATCTAGTATCCATAACACAAGTAAGTGCTTAGGCTACTTACTTTGGGCTAGATGATTGGTGTGAGTGTAAAAATATTTATGATTATCCTATATTATAATTAACTTTTAAAAAAATATCAAGGTATCTTACAGGCTAATCTAAAAAAATTAAAAAATGTTAAAAAACAATTGACAAATAGACTGACCTCTTTTTCGACTGTTCAGTGATCAGTTCGAACGCCTTGCCAATCTTCTTTCTGTGCACCATTAGCGTAGCGAAATCTATCACCTTGTACTCGTCAAGGGTGAAGTTCGGTGCGGTCTTGTTCAAATCCGCGAGAGCCACTTCCGCTAGGTCCAACTCGCCCTGCTTCACGTGCAGGTCGAAAATGGACGCTTTCATGCCGGCCGACAGGAAAACCTGTACAATACGAATAGCCATATTAACACCAACCCGCACTGCGCCAGCGTGGTGGGTTATGGCCCAATCTCCCTATGTTCTTCCATCCATAAGGAAGGCTCGCGCCCCAGCAGTGGGGACATTAAAGGGTTGGTGATGATAATGACGAATAACCATCGGTGAACAGGGTAATTTTTCTGTACATTCATTCATCACTAGCACCTTTTCGGTGGGATGGATGACATGAATAAAAAGGGAGTTTTATTTTATTTATGCTAGACAGGGAAGCTGTCGTGTGGTGACGGCAGTGCAGAATACAATTATACTCAATATCTTTATTGCAAACCATAACGTACAATGAGGTGGAAGTATAAAATTCATGCAAGATCACTATGGACCCCGTCGGACACGCAATTTGCTGTAGATGAGAAAAGGTCACCGTCCTCCCCAAATATCTCCCGTGGGTGTCGTACAAGGCGACTACGGGTAAAGACAGCGATGAGTAGGGCAGCAGCATTCCTCTCATACCACCTAGCAATATACTGCGATTTATGTGCCCGATTCATGACAATTGGCACCCACTTTGTGACCCTCAAAGTGAGTGCTAAATTCACCTCTGCCTACCCCTTCGAGGATATAGGCGCAATTTATGTGCGTATGTATGTATGTAGTTAAAGTCTTGTCCTTCATCTGACCTGATGGTAAGTGATCGAAGGTGGAATCGAGATTCACCTGGAACCCTCAACAACAGAGGGGTTGGCTGTCTTATCACAAATTAATGTCGGAACACAATAATGTTGTTAACATTATTATTATTACGACAGATTTTGATAAGATGGTATTAGCTAGCCAGGCGGACTTGAAGAAAGTCCTACACGCGGGAAAGATTGGGTGTGGTGACAATAGGCATGATGACTAATTTTTAAAAACTACCCTATGTTTTTCTTACGTGTCTACTTTACCCAAAATAAATTATATTTTTGTAAAACCTTTAAATTTTGATAGAAAAGCATGTTTTGAATATTGCAATTTAAAATTTCCGCCGAAACGCCAAAATAGCAATGGCGTCTGTGTGACGTCACTATACCGTAAAAAGGCCAGTTTCTATATCAAACTAGTAAATTTGATTGGCAAATAAAATGTCAAAATGGAGATAACTAAATAATGACGTCACGCGGCGTTTTAGCAAATATGGCGGATTGCTAAGTTTAGTAAAAAAAAAAATATCAATAACAAGTGTAATCTCATTATTACAAATGACTATTAACGAATCTCCTTATGCTAAATGATTATTATAACTCATTTTATCAGTGATTCTTTGTAAGTGTCATCATCCCTATTGTACTTGTTTTTAATTTAAGAATCGATGATCTCTTACCCCTTCTTTCTGACACCTGTTCACAATGTCTGTAGCTGCTTTTAAATTGCCTTCTCTGCAATACTGCTGTAGCAGTTTCCTTAGCACGCCTCGTGTGTTCATGCCCTTAGCATCCAGTTCGTTCAAATGCGCTTTAAGGGACTCTTCGTTCATTTGTTTCTGAAACATACATGATGTTGATAACTTCTTCTCCATGCCGTTCTCAGGCTATCTGGGGTCGGCGCAGTATGTTTCCTCTTCCATTCATATCGGTCAAACGTTATCAAGCCATCCACTCTCTTTTGATTCATATCATCCATCACACAGGAATGGTGCTCGTGGTGAATGAATATATAGAAAAGAGACGGGTCGGACCATGTCGCGAGACCGATAAACGGAGAGAGTGATTGGAATGACAACATTCCAATCCAACCACTCAAGGTTTTTGCTTAGGTTTTACATACGGCCGCTTTGACTCCAAGCCTCTTTGGGTCTGTTTTAATGTTAATAACTATATTATTAAAATGCACGCTCGCGGCGTTTGTTCGTGAATAAAACATAGATCTACAAATGTCGCGACAATCCAATAAAAACTTGAAAAATTATTATTGAGTTATGTTAAAAGTCGTCAAAAAAACTTTGTTGTTTATGATATCAACTATCTCTATCTAGTCCTGCGAAGTTGTTGGTGTTTTACAAATAATCCTGGAGGTATACATAGATGCGAATTACAAGTCCAAGTAAAGAAATCGAAAAAAAACCTATTATTATTTATTATTTTAATTTGAACATTATATAAATGTTAGAAAAATTAGTACAAACAATATTGTGGTTAGAAATACATAACCCATACATACATAAATCACGCCTATATCCCCGAAGGAGTAGGCAGAGGTGAACTAGCACCCACGTTTCGCCAATTATGTTCCCATGTAATAGGTGGCGAGCCTTTTGCCATTTATCGGGCACAAAAGTCGCAGTACATTGCTATTGCTAGGTGGTATAAGAGGAACGCTGCTGCCCATTCCTCAACATTAATTTATCCTTAGTCGCCTGGTACGACACCCACGGGAGAGATTTGGGGTGGTGACAATTGTATTCTACTCTGCCGTCACCACACGGCGGTCCTCGATCTGCAATCCGAGCAGATACCTATACCACTCGACCAACCAAGACGTTATGTCTTGAAAAAATATAGTCGACCAAGACGTTAAAGCCTCACACAAACTGCAGCGGTCAGCGGTGGCGGGCAGTTGTAACGTAGGTTACATAAGGACATTATTCAAACCAGCGCGGTCAACGTTTGTTCGGGTTCGCCACCGCCACCGTCCCGCCACCGCTGCTGTTGGAGTGAGGCTTAAAACCAGTGGCGGCTGCACCTTAAGTGCGCTTGTGCGCTGAACCACCAATTCAAAAGATTTAAAAATTACAAAATATTACTTTAATTAATTCATATTTAGTCTTAAATTACTAATACATTTATTGTCTAAACAAACAAAATCACAACAAATTAAATTTCGAATTATGACAAAAACAATTTAAGCGCTTTGCTAAGCTAATAAGAATTATTTTCCCTGTAAATAAATATTCGCGCTCGCCGGAGCGCACGAGGGCTGCTAATATAACTTGTATGGGTTACGAGCTAAAACGCCTGGCGCGTGAGACAAAAAATAGTTCATATAAATGTATCGAAAAATTGTTCTGACTGAGCGAACCGAAGACTACCGAGAGGCACCGAGAGCCCCCGATGGTTTGACGAAATTCGCGCGCATTATGGGGTGACCGATGATGACCTCTCGTTATCAGTATAGTTTCGCTGTATCAGTGACGCGTTAATTATTGTTTGGTTTTGTTTACATGAAGCTAATTGTTTTTGTGTTGGTTCTATTTTATACTGTGTGTGAGTGAAAAAAAGCATAAACATTTCGATGACCCACCAGCCGCCACTGCTTAAGACTATGATTTTAAGATCTTTTTCTAACCATAATTCTCTTTATTATATACTATTCTTTATTAAATACTATTAGTATACTCTAATAACGTACAGGATGAACCATCTGATGTACAAACAACACGCCATCGTCAACGAGCCTCTCGTCTGTGATCTCAACCAGATGATTCCGGAACACATCAACCGTTGCACTGTCGTAGTGATCAGGCAGCCGGTTCATGCAGTAGTCGGACGCGGCAGTCGATATCTTCAGCGGTGTAGACTTTAGTGCCTGCAAATAGAGTTTACAATGGCATACTTCAAGTCAACGTTACGTTACACCAAGCTTTTATATCTTACAATATTATATAGTTAAGTCCACTTCTACAAGCGGTTAAATTTACCTTATTTTCCCCTTTGGGGCATCCAAATTCCTCCTCTATTCAATTTATCTGGGGTCGACTCATTATATTTATACCACATTGACATCGACTTGAGACAAAATGTAAACAATGTTGATGTGTCTTTTAATATAAAATACAAAAATAAAAATGTGTTACACCAATATTTCAAAGCAGCTAACAGTTTTATTTGTCTATAATTGATGATAAATTTTAGAATACACATTTCTTGTTTTTAAGAGCATTTCGTTAATAAAGAGACATATCAAGATTGTTTACATTTTGTCTTAAGCCCATGTGAATGGGGTATAGAAGCCCTGTTAATTTTCTTTTTCATCTACTCGTTGCGAACTAATCTATGTATGCTTGCCATCTATGTATACAGAAAATAGTGGTACTTCACCTACCTTCACCAAATTCAAGAACTCCGTAAGGTCATGTTTAACTCTCTTATCTGCGATGAAGGCACAAAAGAATCTTCCTAGCCAGTCCTTGTTCTTGTCTGATGCCTTCTTTACCAAATCTTCTAATAAATAAACTGTAGATTTCTCATCTTCGCTCATGAAATAACCTTTAAGTAATGGTTTTAACAATTTCTGCGCGTCAACTTTACCCTGGAACAATTCACCTGAAACGATTTTTGGTTATTTTAAAAGCTCAAATTGTTATTGATCATTAATTTTAGTACTAGCCACCACAATTATGTTATAACAAGTGAGCTTGGAAAACGTGTAGAAAAAGAAATATTATTTTTGTGAGCTAGCAACATCATTTATAATGTCAACCTACTTTCACCCCGTGTGCGCAAAAGAGTCACAACCGCAAGCCGCTTTTGGGAAAATTTTACCGCGTTTTTATGTGAATGTCGTTCAAAATTAATAAGCCAATTTTCACAATTCGTAGTTCCAACGAAAATAATTTTGTGTCGCTAAACCTTATTGCCATATAAATAACTCTGATTTCACCATGCACCCAAAGCCTAATTCTCAGTACACATATTATTTCTCAGTACAGTACATTTAATTTTAATAAGAAGGCCAATTCAATGGAACCAGAAAAATGGGACTGGTACACATTGGGACATGCAGGCAATCCGATTTTCTAAAGCCTGAAAACACGGAAGTACACGGAGAGGCCGATCGGATCAGGCCAAACAGACTCAGATCGACCTGAACGGATTCGTACACATAGGGCCTCTTACAGTTTTCAGTTTTGCCTTAATTTCTACCTGACAGGATGCAAATCCGTATCGTGCGAATGTAATTTCTTATACACGATCCGATCAGTTCTTCCGGTCAGGCCGATGTGAACGAAATCCATCCGGCCGACTGACGCGAACTTTCCTTCAGGCCAGATTACACACAAACGATACGGATTTGCATCCGGTCAGGTAGAACTGAAGGCAAAACTGTCCGTGTATAAAGCACTTTATGTTCTTCTTATAAATTAAAGAAGAAAAGAAATATTTACACCTGAATACTGAAACGCTACTGAAATTTTTAACACTGTTTATAATAATTAAGTGGACAATACCTGTCAGACTTCGCATGAATAACGTCAATTTTGACAATACTTAAGTGTTAAGCAGGACTCAAACTTCGACTAGCGTTTTAGTATTCGGGAGAAAGTAATATAGAATATACAATTCACATACATATCTCACTAGCAGCTCTCACTTGCCCAGTGCTCAAAAGTATCACCATCATCGGAGTCAACACAGTGGTCACTGTCAGACCAGTGTCCAGAAATTTCTTCATCAAATTCTGTGGCGAGGTAAAGCTGACGAAGGGAAGTGCGTACTCCAACATAGTATCATAATCTGGCTTAACGTCCATCGTGACCATGATGGATAGAGTACTCATAATACCTGAAAAAAATTGGAAACGATCGAAAAGATCTACACTGGAACGTGTGTCTTAGGCGGCTCTCACGGAACCTTATCAAATATGGTTGGGCAGAGAGAGAAGTCCGGGTGGCGAAGAAGGTGAGTGTTAACATGTTGTGATTGTGAAGGGGCTCCTACACTTGGGTCACAAGTCTCAAGTGCTATCACTGTCTCCCCTCTCACACTATGGGCCCGATCCATGGAATGCTAAGTTATCGTCTCGTCACTCTGTATTTTAACATTAATATCGCGCTCAGTGATCTAGGCCTACCCTTTGCAGGATAAACAATGGTTATTGTCCTGGCACGATTCTACATAATATCGTTAGGTCAAAACCTTCTGGCCTACCTTTCTCCCCAAAGTTCTTTGAGTTCTGTATAAATATGGGCCAAAAATAATGTGGCCTAATAGGCATGCCTAGTTGCTGCATCCTGACAAACATATCTAGGGCAAGTGGAATTTTGCCCAACTGTAAGGCTGCTTCAGACGCGTTGTGTAAAGCTATCGGATTTCTCCCAGTAGACATCAGTTCTTGGGTTACGAGACCTATAACGCTTGCAGGCTGTAACCAAATAGTTTATAATTAAATAATCTATATGTTACCGGAAATTTATGATATCTTGGAATTGTATACAACTCCTAGGAAATGTATAAAATTTTGTATAAATTTCGAACCTATTTAGGAAAAGTATAAAATATTGTTTTAAAAATTATTTAATATACAGATATCCTGGGAAATGTATACATTTCCTAGGAATTGTATATAATTCCAAAATAGTATTAGGAAATGTATAAAAATAATGCTTGCTATAATAAAACACGTTGTTTTATTTTTTATATTCTTATATTGTACACAATTTTTTTTTAGCATAGGCATCTGACTGTAATACTGTAGTCGGTTAGGTTACAGTGTAGTTGGTTAGGTTAGGTTAGAACACGAACCAACGAACAGTGTGCTTATATAGAAAAGTTACAATCTTATAGTTCCCTCGCGTTGAACTGACTAAAATCATTGGATTTTCGACAGTTCAAAGCGATAAATGGCTATATCATATCGTATTTCGGTGATCATCCAAGCCGGGCATAGGTAAAGCCGCCTCTGTTTACCAAGGAGTCAGACGTTTTTTCTGAATAAACAAAATTCATCACACCAAATTCCAACTCCACTAAGGCATCAAAAATAATATATAAGTATGACTTCCATTAGGGATATTGTCTCCGCCTCAATTCACAGAAGTATGAATCGCAGAGATATGATACTCGCAGGTCTACGCATCGGATCGGATATATTACATGGAAAAATATATTAATTATAATCATCATCATCATTCCGACGAGAGGGGCCCACTGTTGGGCATAGGCCTACTAAACCGAGAACTATTTATTTTTTCTGAGATTTCGATTTTGGTTTCGAAGTTGTTAAGTTTGATGGCCCGAATAACCCCTTTAAATATGACTGCACCTCTCTGTTACACCTTGTATATTGTTACAAATATCTAACAAAGAGGCGGAGACAAGTAGCACGTAACCGTGACGTCGCATCGTACGATCGATGACGTAGCATGGCGCGAGCGGCGGGGAGACTCTCTCCGCTCCGCTCGCTCTCTCTCTCCCCGGGAGAGAGAGGAGAGAGAGCAAGCAGCGCCGGTACAGTAGCGCCTGCACTCACTCGGTCGACGACAAGCGAACGTGCTAGATGTTGTTATTTTGTGTCTTTACTTGCTGTAATGGTAATTTAACTGGTTCATTTTAATCGATATTTAGTTGGGGTTCCACTTTGTTTTTTATTAATATTATTCGCGTACGATTTTTAATATCGTTATAAGAATTAGAAACATACCACGGAAGCTTTAACACAATCTCTGACCAGACTTCTACCATGCAATCCCTGGTCATCTTTTGGTCCAAATGCAGGCAAGGGCAAACATTTGTATATTTCCAATGCAATAATCGGGTGGTTTTGGAAAACCAAATAGGTCGTTATACTTTGCATATAAGGTGTTATAGATGGCTTTTCCAATATCTCAGGTGGTAGGAACCGAAGAACCTGTAAACAATAAAAATTTACAATTAAATTTCAAATGCCATCAAGCCTCTCTAAGATACCCAAGTGTTTTAACACCTGCATTTAGCAAAATTGTTTTTTGATCCTAAGTAATAGCAGGCGAGCCCTTTGTCATGCATCGGAATCCCTAATCAAAGTAATTTACAAGATGGTGCACCAGGAACGCTGCTGCCCATTCCTGTATATAAATTCATAGATAAATATTGAAATATAATTGAATTTGAATAGGCAGGAACTCATTCTTCTCAATAAAACCCACCTTAGGTACAACATCATACAACCCAACAACAGCTAAAGTTTTGACAATATTCATAATATGAGTCTCCTCAAATTTCAGTCCATTCCTTATAACTTTTTCCATTTCCTCTATTAGAAGACCACCTTTCTTATTCCAAGCTAACGAACATATGATTGCTGTATAGGTATCTACTGACTTTTCTATCTTAAGAGATTTCATCATAGACAGTACTTCTTGTATGTTTTTCATATTCCTGAAAAACAATAATATGTGCATTATTTGAATCAACGTTTCTTATATTTCTTACTTCTAAAAATTGCCATGCCCTCTAAAAATTACCTATTAGAGAAATAAAACAGATATTTCTATAATAGGTAATAAATAAACCAAACTGTTCAAATTTTTCAGGACAGTTAAAATGAAATTATATTTGTTTGTATACTACTACTAAAAAATTTGGAATACCATTGGTAGCTATAACTTGGTAATCAATTATTTTGTTGATGTTGTGGTCGTTTTAGCAAATCATGCCAAATTATTGTTGAATTTAATCGGAACCAAAAGAATTACTGACGAAATGCAGAGATGGCTGGATTGCCAAAGTGTATTTAGAGTTTGACTTTCTATACTGACAGAATTGTATAATTATACATATTACCCAGCTCGTCCTTGACATAATATGAGGGAATTAAAAATGCTTTCATTAGTAGGAAGATTCTGTGACTTCATATTAGATATGACTTCAGTTGATTGGTTGACATCACCTGCCTAGAATGAAGGAAAATGAAATAAAAATTTCATCAACATTACCTCTTACTCTCTCTCTCTATTGTTCTCACTCTCTATTGTGTACTTACTTCAGCCAGTGTTTTTAGTATCAGCTCATATGTAGTCATATTCGGTTTAGATGGTGCCATTTGGTTAATAAATGAGCTGACTACAAGTTTTTTGCTGACAGAAATGTAAACACGTAGCAACTCATTATAGTGATCAACATCAAAATCAGCATGTGCCCTGACCAAAACAACTAAATATTAATAAGTGTTATTTCCAGTGTTATTTCAATAAATAAATAACATTATAAATATTTCTTACACTCACTCCTATCATCTAGCAGATTCTAGCACAAAGCAAGTGGTATAAGCAGTTGTGGTATTATTATTACTGGATGTTGGACAAATTTTAAACATACTAATTTATTAAAATAATAGAAGAGAGACACTACGATATCTAGCATAAACAGTATTTATATACATACATACAAAAAACACACCTATATCCCCGAAGGGGTAGGCAAAAGTGTAGAGGGTAATACAACTTTTATAAAAATTAATTAATTATTTTACTTTGTAGTGCTCCATATCTGCTCCAGAAGTCCCATTCTTGATGATGTTGATTCATCAGGTAAGAACTCAGCACAACATTTGATTAAGAGCAATTGTTGTTTCTTTGTAGAGAAATTAATTTCAGTTATTTTGGTGATTACCCTAAGCAGGTCGTTCTTGTAAACTCTGTGTTTATTATGAATATCAGTAGAAATTCCTGCTATAAGCTTTTCAAGCAAATCGTTGGAACTCATGCTGTTTTTATTTTCTTTGGATTTTGAATCAATTACTGTTTTAGGACCTAGATTATCAGCAACCAATACTTTATCAGAAAATTTTGTTTGAAGTGTTGTTGACAAGAATCTGTAAATTAATTAAAATCAGGTAAAATAATGTTATTAGGGTCAATTCTGACATGATTCTCTAAACTTAAAACTAAATTTAAGATCAGTCTCTCCTTTTCATTCCATATTGAGAATGACAGAGAAACACTGTTGTCAAATTAGTCTTAGGTTTAGAGAACCATGGTCAGAATCGACCCTATTATCTCTCAAATATTTAATTCATCCCATTAATTTGTGGTTAAAAGTAATGAAGTTTTACTTCGTCCAATTATTATTATGAAATTTATGCACAATCAGTAATTATTAATAAAATTGGAAACAATCTAACCTTACTCTTGGTAAGTTCTTACATTTACATAGATGTGAAGAAATTATAGTACTATTATGCAATATGTATCTTTGTCGTATAATTATCTTGGTAATGTCTAAAAATTTGGAATGCCGAGTACAAAACATTTTGAGTTTTTCAGTTAACAAATGTAAACCAAAACCTTTTATTTACAATTTTCCAATGAATGACTGAGTGAGAGACAGAGAGATGTCATTGTCAATCAAATCAATGTCAGTCACACTGACTTAATTTTTTTTGTTTTTGTTTGATTTTAGTTAGTTTTAAATTCTCCCTATATTTTAGGGAAGGCAAAGGGTCTAGCCCATACAGCCAAGTCTTTAGTGTATATTTTATCTGTAGTCTTATGAAATAATGAGTGGGTGATCTATGAATGAAATGAATTTTACGTTAAAATATGGGTGTCACACATTTTAACGCATCTAGGGAGTGCTTGGCGCGAATTGAATGGTAACAGAGTTCATGATGGTGACTGATGAAATGGATAAAACCACTTTTTATAGTGATCTTCACCACATCATCAAACACATCATAAGACTTGTTTTCAATGATTCTGCATAATTGCACATCAACACGGATGCTTGTGCATCAAAATAACACCACTTTCACTGCACAAAATCCACTATGTGACAATTTTTGAATTAGCGAAAACAAATCTGACTGACACCACGAAACGCGCCAAACACTCTCTTGTTTGTTTTTTAATTCTCCCTATATTTTAGGGAAGGCAAAGGGTCTAGCCCATACAGCCAAGTCTTTAGTGTATATTTTATCTGTAGTCTTATGAAATAATGAGTGGGTGACTCGGAGTAAATTACTCTGAGGTGGGTGAAATGTATGAATGAAATGAATTTTACGTTAAAATATGGGTGCCACATATTTTAACGCATCTAGGGAGTGCTTGGCGCGAATGACCAAAGAGTATATAATACACGACGTTTACGAATGACTTATACTTTTTTTTGTGTTTTTTTTTTTAGTTTTAAATTCTCCCTATATTTTAGGGAAGGCAAAGGGTCTAGCCCATACAGCCAAGTCCTTAGTATATATTTTATCTGTAGTCTTATGAAATAATGAGTGGGTGAAATGTATAAATGAAATGAATTTTACGTTAAAATATGGGTGTCACACATTTTAACGCATCTAGGGAGTGCTTGGCGCGAATTGAATGGTAACAGAGTTCATGATGGTGACTGATGAAGTGAGCAAAACCACTTTTTACGTGGTTTTCACCACAACATCAAACACATCATAAGACTTGTTTTCAATGATTCTGCATAATTGCACATCAACACGGATGCTTGTGCATCAAAATAACACCACTTTCACTGCACAAAATCCACTCTGAACCAATTTAAGAATTATCGAAAAAAAATCTGACTGACACCACGAAACGCGCCAAACACTCTTAGTGTTTTTTTTTTATTATTTCCTTTTTTAGCGAAGGCAAAATTATTTGACTCATACAGTCAAGCTATGATGTTATGATTTTTTTATTATTTTGTAATTATCCTTTTTTAAGGAAAGTAAAGAGAACTTGTACCGACTGCCATGTCTTTAGTTTTATTTTTCGTGAACTAAACATAAAAAGTATGAGTGACATGTCTTTTTACGCCTCTTGGGAGTGCCTGGCGCGAATTCAATGTTATCAGACTTCATGATGATATCTGAAAAGGGGGTGAAAACCGCTATAAAATTCTTATGTCAAACACACCCACTTCTTTAATTCAATCCTTGGTCATAAATCCATATGTATCAAAATAACACCACTGTCACTGAACATATCCAATATAAAGCAATTTTTGAATTAAATTTTGCTGACATCATCGATAGCGTCAAACACTCCTCTTTTATTTTTCTTCTGCGATTTCGAAAGGAAACACAAAATAGCACTTCATTTATCACTGTAGCTCTACTCCAAGTCCGACAGTAAAAATTTAAAAATTTAGTCACTATGTAGATGTCAACAAATTCCCGCTTTCAAACTGTAATTAAAAGCTACTTATAAGAGATTTCCTTAGGTAGGTACCGATTAAGCTAAGTTGAATGTTTGTCTTTCTAAATCTAAGCGGTTGTAGTGACATAAGAATTGTTTTTCCAAATAAATTGTTCAACATAAAAACAAAGTCTTAATAATTTGATTTTATTTTAACATGATATTATAAATGTTAGAAAATTTATCACAAAGCACAATTTAAGAAATTAGTTAAAGTCAAAAAGTTAAAGTCGCATAAAGACTATAATTTTTCGAACTTTTTCTTACTACTTTTTTCCGAAGAAAAGTAGTTAGAAACCACTCATTGAATTATTACTACATCATTAGAAATAAAATTATTTTGTTATAAAAGTTCGGTGAGTAACAAATTATAATTGATGATTTACCAGAGAAATAATAGACTGAAATCGAACTATTAAAGTAATTTATATGTGGCGATAGTTTCTGTAGAATTCTTCGTATTCATTCACACGTAAACAATACAATCCTATTTGCTCACACTATACGCCAAAAGTAAACACAAAGGAAAGGAGTTGAGTTAGTCCATAGACTATACACATAAAAGTTAGTCTGTAAATCTATTTGTAAGTTTATGTAATCTGTATTTTAGTTTGTCAATTTGTCAATCGGGGATTGGATGTGGAATTGTGGATTGTGGAGTGTTTTGTGTTGTGTGTGAGTGAATGTAGAATTCATTTAATTTAACGTGGACATGTGGTAAGTTTTATTAAAAGCCGTGTCTTTAATATAAGCGGCTTAATGGTATTAGTGTTTTACCAAAAAAGTAGTTTTATGATATGAAATAGAATAAACGTCATCAATCGGCCGTTAGCTGACCGCCATCGCCCAAGCTTGGTGACGGTGGTCGGCACCGCCTTTTCCGCATAAAATGATGTATCTTTTAAATCTGTGAAGCTTAGATACATCTTATCGGCCTACAGAATAGTGTAATAAGATCAAATGATACAAGGTTTTATGAGCTAACCCTGAGGTCGTCTTTTAACATACTTATTACAACCAATTTTATACTTCGTCTGTTTTGCCGCCTTGATGATGAATCATGATGTTATGATTTCTCTGTGGGTTTTCCGCGTCCGGCAGAATTGTTTTTTATTAAATTAAAACATCATTTTATAACAGATTTCATACTGATGTTTATTTCTTACACGTTTTTATTTTTATTTTTCATTAATCTACTCAATATTAATTTATGCTAAATATTGTCGGAAGTAACTCCCACCTCCATACAGTAAGTTTATTATACTTAAGTTCACAATGAAGTGGATAAACTTCTGAAGTTACAATCACACATTAAATGTTCTTTTATCAAATGTTGTATTTAATATTTGTTTATTGAGTGAATATCTATTTTGTTGTGTGGAACAAAAAACAACACTTTAACAACCCATGGTTCATGATAATATCAAAAAAGAATTTGGCATTTACATACATAGTTAATATGCAGTCTGAGTGTGCAGTCATGCAATGAGATAAAATTGGAACATTATTTAAAAATGGGATGTTCTTAAATTTATATTACAGATTTAATAGCTAGCATATTTGTAGTACATGTACTCATTGTGAGGATTCATACTGTTACAAAGAGTAGCCAAGAGCACCACCTAACAACATTTGTTGCAACTGATTAAAATGATAATGAACAAGAAACTTGAGGTTTCTAGTAGTAGAAAATGGAAACCCTCTTCCTAATATTATGTTCTTCTTCCCAGGCTATCTGGGGTCGGTGCAGTATGTTTCCTCTTCCATTCATATTGGTCAGACATCATCAAGCCATCCACTACCTTTTGATTCATATCTTCCTAATATTATGTTATGACCACTAAAATTTGCAATTCAGTTCGACAGTAGATATCCAATTAAATTGTTAGAAATTGGTTGAATGCTCAGATTGCTGGGTATTGGCCCGGGTACGAATCCTGGGGCAAACTTTGTGATGACCACAAATGTTTGTTTCCGAGTCATGGTTGTGTTTATGCATATGTAGTATATTTTCAACCTTTATATACATAATTATATTAAAAATATGTCCGT
Source organism: Cataclysta lemnata (assembly GCA_963931975.1). NCBI lineage: Eukaryota > Metazoa > Arthropoda > Insecta > Lepidoptera > Crambidae > Cataclysta > Cataclysta lemnata. The sequence continues at coordinate 15,076,119 of OZ008340.1, read as the reverse complement.
CATCTAGTATCCATAACACAAGTGCTTAGGCCCAAAGTAAGTACTTTGGGCTAGATGATAGGTGTGAGTGTTAAAAATATTTATTTATTTAATGTTTAATCAACAAGACATTCAAACATTATGTTTCTGAGTCTCTTAATTTACTAGGTAACCAAAAGGGAAAATCTTTTCTATTGACCTTAAAAAATTAACTTTTATTTGCCAATATTAATACTTAATACTTATTAGGAATGCCCACGCTTGGGTCCTGTTTGCCTGAGTGTTTGAGTGTTGCATAATTAATACATTTGATAAAAAAGAGTACAGTCAACAGCACTACCACAAAATGGCAAAATTTATTAAGTATATTACTTATATTACATTATAGTAAGTATATTACTTATTCTTCATATACTACATACTAAGTATAGTCTTCTATGCTGGTCTAGGAGCGAACACATAACATAGAATAGGCCAGCCCCACTCATCCCATGGGTGTAGTAAAAGTTGACTAAGTGAGATTGCCCAGTGTAGATTAATAAGCACCTTGTGACACCTGAATGGTGGAGGGTAAACCACCAATAACAGCATACCCAAAGAGGGTTTGTGTCAGGCAGGCGGCTGTAAAACCTAAGCCAAAACCTTGAGCAGTGATTGGAGCAGTGAATGGATTGGAATGTTGTCATTCCAATCACTCTCCTTTCATTGGTCTCTTGACATGGTCTGGTCTGTCTCTTTTCTATACATTTATTCATCACACCATGTGTGATGGATGGTAATGAAACAAAAGGGAGTGGAAGGCTTGATGACATCTTATCAAAATGAATGGAAGAGGAAACATACTACGCCGAGCCCAGATAGACTGGGAACAGAGAAGGGAGAAGAAGAGGATACATATTAGGTATACCTATGGAAATCAGATTTCCCGTTAAGAGCGACGTGTTGGCGCGCGCTTATGTGAACTAAACGACCTGGTTCATTGAAATCGTTTGTCCTCAAAAGTGAACTTGAACTCTTTGTGAACCTAAAAATTAAGAAAAGTCTCGCTGTCGCTTATGCATTGTAGTATCGTGTTCGCCGAAGTGGGTGCATGCCACGCTACGGGCGGAAGGCGCGCGTGCTCTTGCGCAGACAAATTACACCGAGCATAGATCACTAACTGTTACCAGACGGGAGACTTTCTGCGCGGCGGCACAGTCAACGGCTCTTCAGACTACCCAAAACTGTCAAATTTATTCAATCGATTGTCAACCTTATCTTGTTGGCAGTAGAGCCAAAAGTCGACTGAGAAAATTTAACATTTTGTGGTAGTCTGCTGTTGTCTGTACATTACTAGTTGATATTTCAATTAATGCAATACCCAAAGAAAGTTGGTGTTGGTGTCGGGCAGACGGCCCGTTGTTAGCCAAAACCTTGAGCGGTAGGGATTGGAATGTGCCATTCCAATTACTCTCTCCGTTCATCGGTCTCTTGACATGGTCCGTTTCGCCTCTTTTCTATACATTTATTCATCACTACCACCTTTCCGGTATGATGGATGATATGAATCAAATGGGAGTGGATGGCTTAATGACGTCTGACCGATATGAATGAGATAGGAAACATATTGCGCCGACCCCAAATAGCCTGGGAACAGGGCAGGGAGAAGATTTTTAATACATACATAATTCACGCCTATATCCCCGAAGGGGTAGGCAGAGGTGAACTAGCACCCACGCTTCGCCAATTATGCTAGGTCCCATGTAATAGGTGGCGACCCTATTGCCATTTATCGGGCACAAAAGTCGCAGTACTTTGCTAGGTAGTAGGTATAAGAGGAACGCTGCTGGCCATTCCTCATCACTGATTTATCCTTAGTCGCCTTGTACGACACCCACGGGAGAGATTTGGGGTGGTTACAAGATTTTTAATAAATGCAACAAAATACAATTGGACCTTGTATTATGATGAATATATGCCGTGTGGTGACGGCAGAGTAGAATACAATTGTCAACACCCCAAATCTCTCCCGTAGGTGTCGTACGAGGCGACTAAGGATAAATCAGTGATGAGGAATGGGCAGCAGCGTTCCGCTTATACCACCTAGCAATGTACTGCGACACTTTTGTGCCCGATAAATGGCAATAGGCTCGCCACCTATTACATGGGACCTAACATAATTTGCGAAACGTGGGTGCTAGTTCACCTCTGCCTACCCCTTCTGGGATATAGGCGTGAATTATGTATGTATGTATATGATAGTCATATGATGAATCACTGGCCTACATTTGCAACAATGTACAGTCAACAACACGTTAAGGTTACCACAATATCTGTCAATTTTTCTCAATCAACTTTGTGTTTTACCTGAAACTGGTTTAAGTGGACAATCGATTGGAGCTATTTGACAGTTTTGTATAGATTGACGTGCTGTTGATTGTAAAGTAAATTGGACCTTGCAATAAGGTCATAAGGTGACTAAGAGAATTGGTATCAATTACAGATTTGTGCTTCAATGATAGATAGATAATAGAATTCGGCACCGTAAGTAAGCGTTCAATAGATACTTATGTGAAATGTGAATATAAATAAGTAACATACCTTTCATACCTAATTAATACAACTTGGTATTTTTTTTTTTATAAATTGAAACGTATATTTAGTATATTTTGTGTTACATGTATGTTTCAATGTGTATCTGGCGTGGTTACATACACAATGTCATGTCTAGGTTATGCATAGCTACAATTTTATCATTTTCAAGGGCCAGATAAATGTTACATGTGCGAATTATTCGAAGTGCCGTCGACAAAATGTGATACGGTAGCTGGTGCTATGTGAATCTGTACTAATATTGTAAAGCTAAAGTTTGTTTGTTGGCTTGCTTGGTTGAACGCGCTAATTTCAAAAATCACAAGACAGGAAAATTTTAAATTTCTCTTTGTGTTTGATAGTCCATTTATCGAGAAAGGCTATAGCCTAGTAATCGATATGACAGCAAGCGAAATCGCGGGCGACCACTAGTTTGTTTATATTCTTTGAATGTCCAAACAGGAAACTGCCTCTCATTGACTATGCATATCGTAACGCCACATGGAGACATATCGGCGATACATACTGGATTGTAGACCGTCTGAATGGATCCTCGAAATAGATCCGTATGAAAGATTAAATCGGAATTGTGTTCAAAGATAACAGGAAAAGGTTGCGTAGTTAATTTACATTTTTAGTAAAAGTTTTATTCGAGATGCCGCTCTTTCTGAGTATTTGGAGGTAGGTAATGAAAAAAATGGTTACAATGTCTTTAGTGGGCTTTACCTGCCATTAAATTTGATCCAAACCACGAATTGAAAAAGTAGGCTCAAATTCAAATCAATGTCCTGTTCAGTGCGCCCTCTTAATTCTTGGAAAATAATTAGCTAGATTAGTTAAATAAATTTCCTATAATTTGATAACCTTGTTTATTGTTTTTGTAATTTTAGTTTCTTTTTGGTAGGAAAAATATCCTTAGCATAATTATTTCTGTTTGAAACTAATGACATGAAATAGATAAGTATTATTTTATTTTTATATACTACACTTAAGCACATATATACATAATATATTCCACCGGATTACCAACTTCCCGCTATGATAATGTTTGGCATACTATACTAATCAACAGTTCATTAATTCTTCTTATCAGTATAACTATGTAATTATTTTTAAATAGACGCTTTGACGTACAAAACCGGATGCATTAATATATTTTAAGCCAGGTTAGCGCTAATAACACAGAAGAAAATTGTAATTAATTAGGCTGATAGCCAGCGATCTGACCATTTGACCACACTGTACATCAAAGACCAATAAGCACTAAGGCACCAGAACGATGGAGGGCATAACCACTAACAACAACGTTACATACCGTTTTTCGTTGACTGTAGGTACATCTGTTATAAAAATCTGTTTGCACCTAAATACTAGTTATGTATATCTATGTTTGACCTATCTTGACTAAAACCGGATATTTCTTGATCTGTAGGGCTTCGTCTCCGCATAAGTATAGGCAGTGATTTCCACTTGACGGGTACACGATGAGGTAAACCCGAAATAACTTTTCCAACTCAATGATTCGTGTAATTTCGGTTAAAATATCCTGCCGATGATTACTTTAGTATAATTTAATTGCCAATTTATTTATACTTTAGGTTCATATTCGCTTTAAGACAATGCCCATTTGTCAATATAGTATAAAGACTGAAGTCGGTCACCATGTTATATCACTAGCACACGTTTACCATGCCTCTTGGCTTCTGCCACCATCTACCTGTCACTAGATTATAACACATCAAGCTGCACTCCTGTCCGGCTAGCATGACCACCAAACCACGATATGATGTAGCCATTTATCGCTTTGAACTGTAAAAAATCATTGGATTTGTGTTATGTGTTAAAATATTACGGCATCTCATTCAATCTCTAACTGGATCTACTAGTCCCAACCGTACGACCCTCTGTTACACAGATGTCATAAGGGTTGGTATCTAATAATAACTTCCGCTCACTTTAATCACCCTACGTCTGTAAACGGCAGTCCAGTAAAAGTAAGGTTTGATACGATTATTACCTATATAAACATTGTAACATGTCAATAACTACTTAGATATCTTTAATAATATCAACCAAACAAATCCAAGCATACACTTATTGAGCCGTAATATTAAAAAATATATTTATCAGCAAAGCATATTTCATCTGGTTAAAAAAAATATTTAATCCATACCTAGTTTGACTCAAGATACGTCACTGACTCAGCAAAATAATATTAAAAAATAGAATAGTTTTGCAGCGCAATGATAAAACAGTGAACATAATTATCATTTTATTCGTTTTTTTTCTACTAAATTGACGCCAGAGTGTCTTTTTCAAAGGAAATCGCTTAGATTTATTACCTGGAATGACGTAAAAATGCAAATTCTTGGAATAGGGCATGGCGTTGTGTTGAAACATTTTTATTAATCTATTCGATTTTAATTTTAACATTATATAAATGTTAGAAAAATTAGTACAAAGATTTTGGGGTTAGAAAAAGAATTTCGAAAAATTATGATCTTGAAAATCGAATAGTTTATAAAGCAAACCCAAGCTTAACCGAACGCACGGTATTTGTAAAAATATCTGCTTTGGAATGTTTGAAATTTATTTCTACATTGCGAGGGTACCCGTTGGCTTACAACGTGAAGTGTAAAGGTTAGAAGAATTTCGGCAAGTTAATTAGTGTCTTGGGTGGCCGAGCGGTCAGGCACCTGCCCGGATAGCAGCGGACGCGGGTTCGATTCCCGCCTCAAGATCATAATTTTTCGAAATTCTTTTTCAAACCCCAAAATCTTTGTACTAATTTTTATTAATGTTATTTTTGTGCGAGTTGTGCCCTCCACAACCGCACCACAATAAATTGCCTCTATTTTAACCGCGACACGATATGACAATACCCAGTTTCCCCGGCTGTGCATTTATTACCTTTATGAGATACAAGAGATTGTTTGTATTGTAACTAGGTAGATACTATGTAATGTTTTCTTATATTTGCACGAGCACTACACATTTGAAATAAAACAACTTTTACGGATAAGACTCGCGTATAATTTGGTGTTTGGCATATTAATTATTTAACCCGACGTTTCGATCACTTTACAGTGGCCGTCTTGGGTGGCCAAGCGGTCAGGCACCTGCCCGGATAGCAGCGGACGCGGGTTCGATTCCCGCCTCAAGATCATAATTTTTCGAAATTCTTTTTCTAACCCCAAAATCTTTGTATATTTTACTTACACAACCGCAGGCCGAAGTCATCTAATCTCTGAGTCAGCGAGGTAAGCAAAGGTATAGGAACACCCTTGCCCTCATATTGTATGACGTATGACATACTACAGCCATTTAAGTATGACTTGGCTTATAAGCCTGACCATACTTACTATTTCCCTTTCCGTCATGTAGCTTTACACACTTTTAATTATTGTTTCAGGTTATGTGCGTGTCGCTAGATAAACGGTGCTGTGATAGGATTGTACAACGATCCAACACTGTGGAATGGTTCCGGTGAACGGGCGCTGTCTTGTTGATGTAAGTTGTGCATTGTTTGCGAAATATTATATTGAAGTAGAGTACAGTTATTATATTTCTAAAATATGAAAGGAATGATTGATGTGTGAGTACAGGGCAAAGCGGCGGGCCCATAGTCTCTGCCTGCCCCTCCTGTAGGACAGAGGTGTCTGGTGTATAAAATTGTATTGAAAATGGATAATGTTAGGGCTGGCCTCGATATCTGCTTCCATAAGAAGGCAGGAAGTAACTAAAGTTCAAATCGATTTAAATACGAGAATACCTCCTTTATACAGTGTGCTCGCTTGCACAAACAGTCAAATCCTCCAAGGAATTGACTGTTTGTGGTAGGTAAGCTGATTGAGCTACTCATTTAGTGAGTTTGTTACTGGCACTGAGACTTGTTTTGTTGACACCGAGAGGTGTTTTGGTTTATTGTTTTGGTGTAGATACACATAATATGGGGTTCAAAATATTAATTATAGTATGGACCTGCGCTGCGATGTCACAACTCGTCGACAATGATGGGTTTCTTTACCACTGACTTGCGTCCCGTTTCTGCTGGCAAGGCGTATGTGTCTGATGTTACGAACTTTGGTATTTCATGTGTCGGAGTCAGCGCTTCGTTGACGGATAGGATTGTAGGTATAAACCTGTCATTATAGACCTGGGCGTACTCTTCTATTCTCCGGACTCACGTGTTTTCGATGTCTATCGTCTTGACAATTTATAAGTGTATTGTAATCATACCATGATCAAACGAATTTTTGACTTGAGCGCATTGGTTAGAAACCAAAATTACAAAAAAAAACCGAACTAGCTTGATAGGTATTATATTATAAACAAAGTTAATGTAATATATTATAAGCGGTATAATCTCTATGGGCCTATAGGTGAACATAGTATAAAAATAAAAATAAAAGGATATGCCCCCCCTTTTTTTTGGTATCTGTTTCTTTTCTATTCACTACAAAATTTGTATCTACTGTAATTATAAAACTCGTTTTGTATTTGCAAGTAGTGTCGTATAATGATATTCATCACGAAGGACGGTTTCCGTGTAAAATCACTAGCACATGGTTACCACAAACTGTCTAGCTTACTCCACAAAATTTGAACTCTAAATGGAGTAGTACTAAAGTTGAAAATTGATTGCATGTATTTGACTTGTGTTTATTCTATATATTTGTACTAGTGCTTCTTCTGTCTCAGTTCTGCCAATCTTTTAAACTCAGTGTGTTTATTTTTGCCTTTTTTAAATGTTTTACTTTAACTATACTCTCTGTATTTTATTTTATTTTGTCGTGTTGGAAATTCAAGGGATGCTCACGCACGCAACGGAAAGTATAACCTTTTTCTAAATAAAAAAGTCGCAATTATTTCTTACGTTACCATTATTTATTTACTTGCTCATCAGAAATAAGCTTATTAGTGTACCTATTGTAGTTCTCCTTGTGAATCTATTTATATTTATGCCTAGCAAGTGCTTACCTTCCCACGACTTGTGGTGGGTGGAATGAAAGTATATCGAGCTTTTGATACTTAAACTTATTTATATAACAGGTTGGTTACTAGACAGGGAACGTAGTGTTTGGTGGCTAGATTTGTATCCACGATATTTATATGACACACAGATGAGTATTGAGGAATTCTTTGCAAGCTCACGTTTGAACCTAAGAATGTTTCAGTTGAGATACAATAAGATGAGGCCATAGCAACCAGTTACAGTTGTTGAAGTATGGGTCCATACGAAAATGGAATCATGATAAAGAAACTATAGCCGTTTTATATACTAGTGTATTATTTAATGTTATTCTATAGGCACCTTCATAAAAACAGAAATTCATTTATCTTTAATTTGATATGGCAAAAAAAAGCACGCACCTTACCTTTGAATAGATAAGCAGGCGTGATTTATATATATTATTTCGACGGTCCCTACGTATAAAAGGACATGTCGAAAATGGTAAATTTTTTTATTACACTTATTGCTTTAGATTGTCCGTACGCTCATACCAATATAAGATTTTTTTTAAAGTGTATATATTTTATTAGATACACAAACCGTATGAGAGAACAAGTACAATAATTTATGGAATTGGTGGCGTTGTAGTATATCTAATACTTGTCCTTTTGTACTGTGTTTTAAAATGCGCGCCACTCGGTGCTAAAGCGATCTTGTCAAACGTTACGTATAAAGAGATATGTCTTTATTAATTTATTATTTCTATTATTGCTAGATATCTGATGATGTTTGAGGTATCATTGTAAAGATAATTATATACTACGTTATTATAAAAGTTTTACTGGCATTTTGTTATAAAACATTCCATTATTTCTTCCGTGCCGTGTGGTGACGGCAGAGTAGAATACAATTGTCACCACCCCAAATCTCTCCCGTGGGTGTCGTACAAGACGACTAAGGATAAATCAGCGATGAGGAATGGGCAGCAGCGTTCCTCTTATACCACCTAGCAATAGTACTGCAAATTTTTGCCCGATAAATGGCAATAGGCTCGCCACCTATTACATGGGACCTAACATAATTGGCGAAACGTGGGTGCTAGTTCACCTCTGCCTACCCCTATATATAGGCGTGATTTATGTATGTTTGTATGTATTATTTCTTCCTACGTATAAACAGTTGTCTTAGATTTGTCTGACATGGCTTTATTCAATACCAGTTTAAAAACAGTCATCAATCAGTTTTTTTTAAAGAAAATGTACATAAATAAAATATGTTTAAAAAGAAATTAAAAACTTTCTCAATATAAGAAACATTATGCGAACAATAATATTTATAACTTAAACTTTTTTTTTTCTAGAGCGATTTAAACTTTCATTTCACTCTCCTGTAAACCTTAGTTTTGGACATGTCCTTTTATACGTAGGGACCGTCGATTTAGGCATATAAAATACTCACAAAAGCTTAAAATAAAATCTCTCTACGTTAATTTAATCACACACGCAGATATAATCACATCACACAACTATGCTCAACTACATTGACGCTTTTGCAACCAAATTAGTTTAATGGAACAACTTGTTTAAATATGATGACTTTTAAACAACCACACACTTCATTATCCTTGCCGCGTCATTGGAATGGGTCATCGGGATATTAAGGTCATGATGATACATACATACATACATAAATCACGCCTATATCCCCGAAGGGGTAGGCAGAGGTGAACAAGCACCCGCGTTTCGCCAATTATGTTAGGTCCCATGTAATAGGTGGCGAGCCTATTGCCATTTATCGGGCACAAAAGTCGCAGTACTTTGCTAGGTGGTAGGTATAAGAGGAACGCTGCTGCCCATTCCTCATCACTGATTTATCCTTAGTCGCCTTGTACGACACCCACGGGAGAGATTTGGGGTGGTGACAATTGTATTCTACTCTGCCGTCACCACACGGTCATGATGATGATTGGAACAAAACGATTAATGCAACTAGTGCAGATTAAATTAAATGAGTAATGCATGACAATTACTGTGTTTTGCCATCTAAATAACCCTGGGTGCTTTTCCACCATAGGTGTGCGAGGATGCGTAGCGAGAAATGTGTTTGAGGAGAACCAATAGAATCAGTCCATTTTCAAATAGAGTCATTCTATTGGTTCCCCTCAAACACATCCCTAAACCAATATCGTCTCAACGGATTCTACACAGTGGCTACGCATAGAATATTATACAAAAGTATGAAGCTGACGTTTTGTTTTCTCTGTAATACGTCAGTTTCATACATTTGTTTTCTATGCGTTAGAATAGAAAAGCTTGGCTAGGCCCTCAGGTCTGGTGGAAAAGCAGCCTTAACGGAGGATTTGATAAAACAAGCTCGAATTCTCATAGGAAAAAACTGTAGATCGAAATCGCGAACACTTTTATAGAATTCAATTTCTCCAGTAGGTATCGTACAAGCCGATTAAGGGTTAAAATATAACGAGGGTTGGGCATCCACGTTCCACGTTTATTGCGAATTGCGATTAACCCAGATCGGTAGATCGCAAAAGATTCGGCTTTATTATAAATGTCCGTGTTAACATACCTCTGTTTATCCCTTCGAGGATAAAAATGTGTCATTTTATGTTTGTATGGACTTATATGTGGTTTTGTTTAGGGGCGTTAATTGCCGCGTGGTGACGGCAGAGTAGAATACAATTGTCACCACCCCAAATCTCTCCCGTGGGTGTCGTACAAGGCTACTAAAGAAAAATCAGTGATGAGGAATTAGCCGCCGCGTTTCTCTTATACCACCTAGCCATGCAAAGTCGCAGTGACTTTTGTGCCCGATAAATGGCCTATAGGCTCGCCACCTATTACATGGGACCTAACATGGGTGCTAGTTCACCTCTGCCTACCCCTTCGGGTATATAGCCGTGATTTATGTATGTATGTATGTTAATAGCGTTAACTAAGCATTGTTCGCTGATTTCGGTCATTGAATGTGTTAGGTATAAAAATATGTTATCTCGAGTTCTTCCGTGCTTTGGAACGCACACTAACTGCAGATTTTTATATTATACTTATGTAAAGGCATACAGGTTGATTACGTACGTTTTTATTTTATATTATTCAGTCTACAAACAGTTATTATACAATTAACGGAAATAGCTTATAGTTGCTATTAGAATGACGATGCTATGTAATACTCAAATGTTTACCTGCTTATGAATGCCTATATAATAATTTAGAATTTCCCCCTTCTACCTAATGGTGACAATAAAATAAAAACAACCAGTTGGACAGTAAATTTATAATTTTAATTTAACACAATGAGTTATATAATATGCTAATATATAAAATTTTATTACATATGCAGTTTGTAATTAAAAAAGACCAAAGGTTCGGTTGGAGTCGTTCTGGTCGATAACGAGTGGGTCGGGTATACGAAACTAAATGCTATGTATCTCCGAGCCTTCAGCCGCCTGTTGGTTAGTAATGTACCTGACTGCAGAGAAGTGTAGTAGGGAGTAGCAATTCCTTACAGGATTATCCGCTAGGTCCAGTCCACAATCAACCCGACAGCTTTGGACCTCTCAGAGATTGATATGTAATTGGAGTCTCTTTACCCGTACCAAAGGACCCTTTCGGGTCAGTGACACAGCATGTATTCCTTTTAATAACAGCTGATTTATAAAATTCTTCTAAAATTTGGAAAATTTCACCAAGATAAGATGAGAATGACGATGCTATTAGAATTTATGATTTTTAAAGTAGTGCAACGTAAATTGGATGTATCGCTCTTTATTATTTGAGATCCTCTGTACTTCGCACCGATTGCAAGGTCTGGTGTACCTACGGGTTGTACCTACTTAGCTCTCACTCCGCCCACTTGGTCAATTATGAGTTAAACAATGCTGTGAACGCCTCGGCTTCTATTCTAGAACCACGAAATAAGATCATTTAAATTTTATAGTACCGAACCTTGGTTCTTTTGTCCAAGAGCCAAGAGCTAATGTTCACAAAGAACAAATGATATAAGAGTGGAATAGAATATTAATGACGCCAAAACTTTGAACGGTATGGATTGGAATGTTGTCACACTCACTCTCTTCGTTCATCGGTCTCTTGTCTCTTTTCTATACATTCATTCATCACGAGCACCTTTCTGGTGTGATGGATGATATGAATCAAAAGGGAGTAGATTGCTTGATGACGTCTGACGTATATATGAATGGAAGAGGAAACATACTGCGCCGACTCCAGATAGACTGGGAATAGGGGGCCTACCGCCTAACTCGATTGCTAAAGAAAAAGATATAGTTTATGACGTCATGCTGTCATTTTGCACCAAATGTACCTAAACTATTAGCGATTGCTTTGAAATAATGATCACCGAATGATTTTGTATGAATTTGGCACAAAATCTGTACCGCAAAAAATTCAGGATGGCTGCTATAGCCGTAAGCAGTGCATAGATTTAAAGCTATCATCAGCAATCTAGTTAGGCGGTAGGCTCCCAGGGCAGGAAGAAGAAGTATTATCACATTCTAATATGAAGGTATGACTGCGAGATGACTGAATGGTTAGTCTGAATGATTATGTATTCTGTAGCGTAGACAGTCAGCGATCTAACCATTCGACCAAGCTGGACCTCAATCAATCACAAGTTACAATTTCAAGTTAAAACAGATGCAAAAGATAGAAAATCGATACTTTAAACATTTCACAATCACGTTTCTGTAATATCCATCCATGAATACAATAACTCCGAGTTCGCTGCGTGCCCGTGTTGAAACGGTCCTAAACCAATTAGTATTCACCTTACGACTGACAACATTTGTTGAGCCGTGTTGGCGTTAACTTAATACCCGCTTACATCCGAGTCGTATTAGGACGTTTGTCGTTTCTATGATTGTACACTATGTGTCTGGAAACTTCAATTTCGGCATACGAGACACAAAATAGAAGTAATTTATGTTTTCTATTTGTAATTTATGCTCTGTAGTTAACTGTGGCCGCTCAAACTCATCCCGTGGGATCAGTTGATCTAAAGAATGTTGTGAATGTATAGAATTAGACACGAATAAAAGTTCGAATTTCTTTACCTACTTCAATTTTCCTTTATAAATAAAAGACAATTTTTTTATAGATATATATGGCGACAGAAGTACGTATACTTGGGTTGCATTATAACATTATTATGATTAAAATCTATCTATATTTTTTGAAGGCTTCCTCTCCCCTTTACCCACACGGTCTTTTAAGTTGCAAGGCATTTTCACAAGTTATTAGGATCACGCGAAATTCGATGAAAGTAATTTACAATCAACGAATTTTAGTACACGTGTATCCGAAGATCAAAGTGGGGGGTTCCCCTGTAACTTAATTAACATTCGCCATTAAAGCTTTCCATGTAATGCCGATGGGATGGATGGCTCCAACGCACAATGCCGAATGATTTTGGACAACAAAGCAGCGCCGGCTACCCTTCCCGGATATTGACGGTCTGTATTTGTCCTTACAATGACGAGTATTTGTATTCACGGCGTATCTACCTACATCGGACTATTGTTTTGCATTTCACCTGAGTGTTGCTAGCTGATTAGACGCCGTTAAGACCAATTGTATTTTTTACATATTTGTTTTGAAAGCTATGTTGGCAGAAGAATGTTCGGTATGACGGTTGCAAGGACGTAAAAGGAAAGGAAGTCACAACATTGTGCTGTACTATATGCTGATGTTACATAAATCAGTTTCTCAATCAATCTCCAATATAACATTTAAAAGCCTTCAATCACTTCAAAAGATGCCCGCAATTGAGATAATTATAGTGGTGATTGCTTTAAGAAAGCGATCGATCGTGTAAGATAGATAGGCCTACATAATAATATTGAAATAAATACTCTTTTTGTAATAACTCCGCAGCCTTTTAATGTCCCCACTGCTGGGCACAGGCTTTCACTGTGGATGGAAGAATATACGGAGATTGGGCTATGACCCAGTGCGGATTGGAGGCTGCTATGGATTAACTATTCAAATTACACTTTGACAGAACTGAAAAGTAATTGTACTATTTTTGTACAATTTAATTTGTTTAAAAACGAAGGAAGTTTTTTTGCAAATCGGTCATTTCAGGTAAGCGTCCATTGGCCCGCGCCTGACGCACCGCACACACGGCACGCAACGGATTTTTAGTTTGCTTTGTATGATTTTACATAGCCCTGCGGCCATTACGCCGCCCTCATCGAAAATTGGCAGTCGGTTGCGGTCCGTACGTCCGGTGCGGGCCAATGGACGCGTACCTTTAGTGGTAATGAGGTGTCGGGTGACATGCTTACTAGTGTCAAATGTCAAAAGCAGGAGTGGGCCTTTCCAGCTAATCTTTGTACTCCTCGATGTAGGGTAGTCGCAATTATTATTTTCGGTGAAAGGTTTCTATAAACCTATGTTTGGTTTGTATTCCCGGGCGTTATCCGCAGGTAACCACTTCATTACGACTGGGGACTTCTTTTTATTTTATAAAATTGTACATTTATTATAAGAGAACATTAATATTCTACGTTTATTCTTTTTTACCGAGTCTTGTCTCTGCTGAGTTCATTAAACAATTGTTTCTGATAGTAGTAAGTTTGCGCAAGTTCCAAAAATAATATTGAAAAAACAATTATTTACCATGTAGGTTGGTTATTATATGCTCATTCTTAAATATTTTTTTTATTAGCCTGTTAGGTCCCACTGTTGGGCAAAGGCCTCCCCCGCAACCCTCCATCTCGATCTCGAGCGATCTCGAGCCAATTCCGTCTATACTTTGCCGTGCACTCCCAATCGTCTCTCCACCACTTTCTCGGTCAACCTCGACGCCTTCATGACCTTTCTAAAATCAAAATCTTCGTTTTTACAATAAACTTGAAAAGATTATTAGGTACCTACAATGCAGACTTATTGCCGTGCTCAGAGACGTCAATTAACGTTAATGAGTACCTACATAATGTCAAAAAATTACAATTCCAAATTGTGTCTAGATTTAAATAAAAAAAATTGACATGCAGTACTCATTAAAGTTAAGTAATTGACGTCTTAGCCTGCGGCAGTTAGTCAGCTGCCCGGGTTGGAGATGACTCGGGTTCGAATCCGGCATCAGAATATTATTTTGTATGATCATTATCGTCAGTCAACCCTAACACCTACTTCGCGACTCGCCGACCAGCTGATGTTTACATCAGCTGAACGCTTCAGGGGACGCCTCATCTTAGTTCGTTCACCCCGATTCATACTGGCATGCTATCGTACTGTCGGCGACACATCGGGTGTGCACATTTTAGTTCAACGATTCGTAATGATGAGAGAGCCAAGGTTCGAAGATACGCTTGACTTGACGTCGATTATTCGTGTGTACTAAAATAATGTAGGGAATATTCTTCTGTACATTTAAATATTAGGTAACTTTAGGCAAGTAATGTATAGACAATACATTAGGGTTGGCTACAGATATGACGCTCATTTATTTCCCCTGAGAAAGATAGATACCAAATCATAACCCTGTTGTACCTACATAAAAACTAAATCAGTCCTTAAACACTAGGGCACTTTTGTCTCTTTCTGTCACACTATTTTACGCTGTTATGAAAAGAGACAGAAAGTTTAAGCACCGTTTTAAAAAGCTACTTAATAAGAGAATAAACAAATTGTAAATAAAGAAATAACTTTGAGAATGAACAAGATGATCGGCTGTAAAGGAATCTCTATTGGTACGTGCATACCAAGAATTTATTGATCACTCATGAAGTTCGTTACTATTAATTCTTTGGCTATAAAACAACTCGTTAGTTGTCATTCCTGATTCATTCAACGTATTAACACCAACCTACACATTCCTTATCACATACTTATTCATACCTACAGCTAATGTTTTACTGATTAGATTATATTTAATTTTCATTGATCTATAAACTTATTATGACAAACCGTATAGTAAATGTGTGAGCGGTTGCCGCATATCAACCATTCTGCCTATTGCAACGTCATCGTGGTTGAGTCTTGTTACTTAACGCAGATCGTCAACGCGCTTACTAACATAATAAGCTATGAATTGTTTCTACTAACTCCAGATAAATTATGTTTATTGACACTCACTCACAAGGAAAACACGGGACTTGTGCGATCAAATATGAAGAAAAAATGACACACGGAACCTCGGACTTTGATATTATCGCCCAGCCCCAGCCATAGCACGAGACGTGGACAAAATCTCCTCGGGGAAAAGATGATAATTTCCTCTCGCTCTAACTCCCACTAAATCCCGAGACAAAACACTGTGGTGGAGTCGGGTGGGGGAGAGAGATTTTGTCCACGTCCCGTGCTAGGCCTTGCAGCCCTTTAATATCGCCACTGCTGGGACCAGTGCCTTCCCTATGGACACAATAAGGGTGAATGTATGGCGCTGTCATGGTCCAGTACGTATTGGTTTACGACTGCAGATGCACCCGAGACTTACGAGTCTAATGAAGCACGTAGAGACTTAAGATAATTTATCCTTCACTCATCCAATGAGCGGCCCTTGCTAGAATATTGATGTAGACCCTGTTCACAATCACAACTACGCATGAATTAGACGTGTGTCCTTATACATCGCTCGTTATTTAGGGACCTCGAAAAGATGGTTTAGATGGTTATTTGAATCTGACCCATGCTCTAGAGGAATTCATAATCTCAGCTGAAACAGTTGGTTTAATAATCACTATTAACTAGCAAAATTCCTAACATAGTTACGGTATTCGTTTTCAATATTCAGCATTCCAGCAATGGATTCAAAATTGCGACAGTTTTCTCTCGAAAATCCCATCCATCCTCATCTAAATAGGGTCTTGTGAACATAATAGCAGTCCGAGCGCGCTAGCCAACCCCTACGCTATCGAGCTGCTCATTATCTATCCATAATTTTTATTAAATTCTCAAAAACAGCAATCTCGAAGTTTTCCCTCTGCTTTACTAGCTAATGATGTAAATGTGTCATGACAGTGGAAGTAATTTTAAGTGGCGTAAGAATTTTTCATTGTTCGCTATAATGAAGCATTATGAACACTTTCCCTGATAGTAACCCGGAGACAATAGAAAATAACGTTTACGTCTTAACACACTCGGGTCTGATGAAAGTGGATATTGTAGACCTGGGGCTGAAGACTACCTAGATGTGCATTGCTTTCATTATGGTATGGTCTATTCATTAAGATTTATTCATTTTTCTTAAAATTTGGTTTTGTCATATTTTGGTCAAGCGGCTACTAACCAAGAGAGTATGCAGGTATTGCCGGTTATCGAATTCTGGACGTTGCCATCGGTTTTTCAGTCATAGTTTTTTATTATTTTTAATTCTCGATTTTGATCGATTGTATGACTATTATAGCATGGATAGTTTTCTGGGTGTTTTCTGTTACATGTTGTATAAGAAACGACATAATTGTTGGCTATATTTGTTAAATTGTAACAATTTCAACATTGTGGTACTTTTCCCGTTAAGGGTACTTCCAACAGGGAGACAGGTACAAACATCACTACTAGACTGATAGTTTATAATGGCATCGTATACTGCGAGTATAACGTGACATAAATTCCTTAATCTGATTATGCAACTGGCCATCTCACATCTGGGCTTCCCATTACGTGTCAAAGACATGAGCGGGCGTGGTCCGCACAACTTCTTATTTCTTTAAGATGATGGAAAACTTTACAATGTTCTTTAGCGATGCCATAAAAATAACTTTAAAATTGCTCCCGATGTTTTGTAGATTCGAAGTCATAAGCCGGTTCATTCAACATAATTGTTGAAGACTGAGCATAAATAAGAACGCGTGGTTTTAATTATGCGAGTTTATTCTGCAAAACTACTGCCGATTATTTTACAATGTTTCTTTATATTAAGTTGACACTTGAGAATTTTAACATATTGCTAAAGGGAAAGCCAAAGAGTCTGTTGCAGTGTTGGTTGCTAACAATGACAATTGCATAGGCATAAGTAAGATATAAATGTTAGAAAAATTAAAAAGGTTGTCAAAAATATTTTTGAACGTATTTTTTATAGTTACATTTTACTACAAAGCCGTGTGGTGACGGCAGAGTAGAATACAACTGTCACCACCCCAAATCTCTCCTGCGGGTGTCGTACAAGGCGACTAAGGATAAATCAGTGATGAGGAATGGGCAGCAGCGTTCCTCTTATACCACCTAGCAATGTACTGCGACTTTTGTGCCCGATAAATGGCAATAGGCTCGCCACCTATTACATGGGACCTAGCATAATTGGCGAAGCGTGGGTGCTAGTTCACCTCTGCCTACCCCTTCGGGGATATAGGCGTGATTTATGTATGTATGTATGTACATTTTACTACGAAGCCGTGTGGTGACGGCAGAGTAGAATACAAATGTCACCACCCCAAATCTCTCCCGTGGGTGTCGTACAAGGCGACTAAGGATAAATCAGTGATGAGGATTGGGCAGCAGCGTTCCTCTTACACTACCTAGCTATATACCTACTGCGACTTTTGTGCCCGATAAATGGCAATAGGCTCGCCACCTATTACATGGGACCTAACATAACTGGCGAAACGTGGGTGCTAGTTCACCTCTGCCTACCCCTTCGGGGATATAGGCGTGATTTATGTATGTATGTATGTATGTACATTTTACTGAGCATATTTTTTGCGAAAACACAGACATTGCAGTGTTTCGCATTCAAGTGTTTAGTCTTTGTCATTTAATTTTTGCTTAAATATGTCGAAAATGTAACATAATTCATTAAACTGTAAATTTGTTATAGCCTTGTTATGAACAATTATATTGGGCCTTAAAATCACAATATGTCCAAGTATCGTCTAAAAAAAGACAAAAAAGGAACAAGCTCAATTCACAATGATGGCGAGCTATTTTCGTCAAAATTGTGGGCTCTGAACTGGCATAATTTTGTGGGTAAAACAGTTTGCCACGAATATTTACCTACTCGTCAGGTTGGGACGTTTGGGTCGGCTAAACCCTGGTATAAGTTAAGCCAATATTAAAAAAGCTGAATCGTAATTTCTCCAAGGGATAGATCCAATTCTTGAGTTTACGAAGAATGTCGATGTTGTGTTTTGTTTCTAGCAGACTAGTTTTGATATTTCATTACTTGTAGGTTCTGTATTAAATTATATCATACCTGTGTTGTAGATGTTGGTTTTTTTTATTTGTAGTAGAATATTGCGCAATTTTGAATTTTTTTTTCTTGATGTAAGTGGCGCAAATCTTTTTATAATTATAGCGTTGACCACTTCATCAGATCAGACTGCATCGCGAAGGTCGATGTTACAGACGGGTCGCCAAAGTATCTCCGTATTCATTGGAATCTATTACATCCGCATCGTCATCTCAGTGTGACTGAATAGATCTTTGTTTTATTTTGCCTTCCTGTACAATATTGAGAAATAATAATAGTTACTTGGTATAGTATAATAATAATTAATATCTATCATAGAATATTTTAGTTATATAGTTTAAAACAATTTAAGAGTTTTTTATATGACCATAGTTTTTAGGGTGTGCGTTATTTCTGTTTACATAATAACTTTTAACCATTGGAAATGATATACCTTTTAACTGAGAATGACCAACATCAGCCCACATGTTATATTTAACAATGCGAATTTTCTTAAAAGGCGGTTTGAAATATTGAGCTTTTACTGTTTTGTACTAAATTTGATTCTGTTACATAAGCGATTCCGTGCACGGTATCAGCTGTGGTCTGAAGGAAGTTGTTTTTCTTCCGCCTTTGGCCAACCATAAATACAGTGCATAGTAAATAAATAAGAATGAAATCTACTTAATGTTCTGTTTAATTTTATATATTTTTTTAAACGTTAATCCACTGAGTCATTACCGTCGCCACCAACCTTTACACACCATCACATACACTACAGGGGCACAACCCTTCCCTATGGGATTGAAGAATATCGGGATAGTGGTCATAAGTAAGCCCATAAACCCATAAGTGTAGAAAGATATCAACACAGATTCAGGGTTCTATGTAAATGTGTCAAGCATGCATGCTGTCGACATAATAAAGTTGATAAGAAATTGAAGATATTATGTCATATCTTTCATTTTTTCAGTGAAATTGCTTTCATACAATACAAAGACTTCTATGCATTACGTCATTGATACTATTACTATTAGTTTTAGCGTAATACTTATCATTAAACAAGCAATTTTTCTCGATAAGATTAGGTAATATTTGACAATAGACTACAAGCTGTACGTCAGCTATGTTATAGTTTTTATATGTTTATGTACATAAGTCTCATGTTTTAAAAGTCATTTGGTTGTATAGGTATGTAGGTACTTGTAATCTTATCGGTAAGTCAACTGCTCACTGAGAGCTTATTCGATCAGTGTGATTTCGTGGCATTTGCCAGTGCAATTATACGGGGACATTAAAGGGCTTATTATAGTGATTATGGTTGTGTTAAACAAAGCTCTTTTGTCAAGTTAGTTAGGTATGGTGGGGTGGGGACGTTAGCCGTTGGTTCCGGCTGCAATTGCATGGATTAAATACCCTCCCATCCGCACTGGGTCCGCATTTGTACACTTTGTGCGGTTCTGTTTATATTCCTTGATCCATAGGAAATGCCTCTGATCCAACAGAGGGGACAAGATAATGATATACATAACTTAAAAATCACACCGATATCCCCGAAGGGGTAGGCAGAGGTGAACTAGCACCCAAATTTCGCCGATTATGTTAGGTCCCATGTAATAGGTGGCGTGCTTATTGCCAAGATATTTGATATGACATTGGTAAATAAAGAGGCTTACTTTTGAACGTAGAACAAGAGTGCGAGAACAAGGTCCGCGCCTTTAGAGGCCGATTCGATTCATAGCGGGAAGAGAGAAACCCTGCAGGTAATGATCTAATGCTAGGATCGAGGACCTCATCAAGGTTTTGGCCTTCCTAAAAGTGGCAGATGCTGTTAAGCTGAGCGGTGACGGGATGTGTCGTTTAAACAATATCATTGGTAAATTTTTGTAAGTCTCAGCTCAGCTCCGCGCAGCCCCGCTTCTATAGAAGCGCAGCCTAAAGGGCCACTTGGCCAACAACCTAGCCTTTAAAACAAAAGCCTGACGCGGGGTACAAACTTTTCAACTCTTTACACAGTGTCCCCAACCAAGCTAATTCGTTCACCCAGTCACGTCGAAGCTAATTCGCTCAAGCCAGCTTGCGATGTGCTTTACGCTTTATGATATGACCGGGATATTAAGAGTGACTAATAGATGCCACATGTCCCATTCTGCTGGAAGTCTCGACTCATGTTGCACGTGTCTCTGAGGTTCACATTCACGCGTTTTTTTCTTTAAGTTTTTACTGACGCACTCAGAGACGTCAATTAACTTTAATGAGTATTTAATGTCAAAAATTTTCATTCAAATCTAGACCATAGACCCGGCAAGAATAGCGACTAGTTTTGAATTGTCAATTTTTGACGTTATGTACGCATTAACGTTATTTGACGTCTCTGAATGCGGCAGTTAGGTTTTAAGTGGTCAGCTTAATTTGACAATTAGGACTTCAATTACTCGAAATAAACGTCATAGACCAGAGGAAATTTATTGACGTATTTCCTTTCAACCTTCTTTATTTATATTTTAATCCAGCCGTTTAAGCGGTAACAGCCCTTTCGTATGGATGGAAGAATAGTTATAAAGAGTATATAGGGTTATACCTAACCCACAACGCTGGCCCAGTGTGGATTGTTGGGTCATATTTGACGGCCACCTTGGTTGAATTCTCAAATTGCTGGGTATTGGCCAAGAGGTCCCGGGAAATATGTCCGTCATCTAGTATCCATAACACAAGTGCTTAGGCAACTAACTTACTTTGGGCTAGATGATCGGTGTGAGTGTAAAAATATTTATTTATTTATTATATTTCCTATAATATTGCTTCTAATTTTCATACGTATGTTATGTCACTCCTTTATCTTACAGAGGGTTCTATTTTAACTTTAAATTATTCATCGGTTTATCTAGCTCGGACTATTGACCCTTGGATCTAAATTTATTTCCATATGGGGCTGCAAAATAAATTGAAATGTTATATTCCCGCCGCTGTTTAGCCGCTCACAAAGCGAATATGATAGAAATAGCTTCATATTCGCATTGAGAGTTGGATGGGGATCTAATAGGACAGCCAAAATAAATAACGTTGAGAATCGGATCACTGAGTTTAAATTCTCTGAAAATGTATCATACAGTATATATAAAATGCTGAGCCGCTGTGACACTGCGTTCTCTATTAGTAATGTGCACTCGTGAACTCTGAATCATCCAATCTAGGCGTTTGAAACAGCTGTTGATTCTAATGCGAGCAACGTGACTCGTGCACATCAGCCAGTGGAGCGTTCTATGAAGGACGTACTTACTTTTCAGCTGTGGGCCTAGCACATGACGTGGACAAAGTCTCTCTCCACCACTTGACAGTGTTTTGTTTCTGGATTCAGTGGGAGTTAGAGCGAGAGGAACATATCTTCTTTTCCCCGAAGAGATTTTGTCCACGTCCCGTGCTACGGGCGGGGGCTGGGAGTTAGTCGGGGAAATGTATCACGGTGTTTGTATACTTAACACATTCTTTACGAAGTAGTAGACTAGGTATATAAAACAGTTGAGAAAGTAGTCTTACTGCTTCTCTTATCCAACTACCAAGTACCATATATGAGGTCGCAGTATAACGAAACAGCTGAGAAATAGTCTCACTGCCTCGTCTTATCTTGCTACCAAGTTATATGAGGTTGCTCCAGTATAACTTTTGTTATCCTACGCTAGAATTTGGCTGGGTTTTAATGGTAGGTCGTCTCCGTCTTAGATGAGTTTTCGGATCGATCACCAAAAGTTTAGTTTGCTTCCATGTTACGGATGGCAATTTTAGAAGTTGGTTTATGACATAGCTGTCACACTCGCACACACACACGAACGCGACATAACATGTATACTTATCTGATACAAATCTGATACAAAGTACCCGAGTCGTGTATTCATAGTTTTTGTTTGCTTTCCGTCTAACCGACTGGTGAAGATTAAACAAGAAAAGAAACACTTGTCTGTGTTCGCAGCTAAGTTTATTTTTGGAATATGCAAACCCAATCGAAAAGAATCGTGTTATTTTGATCATACAAATCGGTGCTATTCTTTATCCCCAACATAACCACAACTTGCAAGAAAGCATTGCGTGGGACTAAACTTTAAACGTACAGAAGTACTTACCTGTATCATTTTTATATCCAAAGGGGGTAGGTAGACTGTGGTAAATCTACCCCAATCCCAATTAATCTTCCCCAATAGCAGGGGATAGGGGAAGACTAATTAATCCCTATTTTAATGACTTTTGAATAAACGACTATTACCGTCTAGTGTTAACAGGACGCGACCACAACCACATTTGGCTGAGGCTAGAGTTCACCAAAACGTAAAACGATTGATAAAAAGTGATTAAAAAATAACGGTCAGTTTATACGATAAAATGCCAAAAACTGGCGGTTAGATAATAATTGTTTCACGTTTTCATGAACTCTAGCCTTGAATGTACAGAGGGGATTGGAAAATGTTCACATTTTATGCCAACTTCATTTTATTTGCTACAGTCAAAATGGCGGCGGTAAAATCTTCTAAGCCAGATTGTGTACCGTTAGTGGTCAAGTAACGAGTCACGGTCTGCTATTTTTTTCTCGGTAACCTACTCTGAGATCATGTCGCTAAGCAGGTTTTGCCGCGTACAATAATAAAGATGGCAACTTTTTGGCTGATACAGCGTACAATAAAAAGAAATTGAAAGTGTCTAGTGTATCGAGATGCTATTTGGCAACACGTAGCGTTGTTGTTATACTGTCGCGTGTAGATCAATAAAAAATATTATTTTATTTGTCCGTGAGTAGGTACAGCGCAGTCGTTACGCTGTGCTCTGTTTGCAGTTTGAGGAATGTACCCAGATTTCCTACAATAATTTTTTATTCTATTTTTTATTGGATTTTCAACGAATGTTAAAACTTTTATTATTAAAGTACGCAATTGCGCATATATCTTCCCAGTAGCTATAGTTTGTAAAACAAATTTTAATTGATATATTACTTGCGTTTGGCACAGGTCCACAGTGTGTGTGTCGTGTTAAAAGTTGTTTATAGCGTATTAAGTTCACATGAAGTAGTGTGGTTGCATTGATGATGTATTGTTTATTCAGTTAAGGTATCTAATACTTACTCATTCCAATTTAAAAGTCTTCTTTCCTTGTCCTTGTCTGTCTTTATGTGTAGGTTTTAGCAGAAAATGAATGAAGTAGGTAGTAAAGATAAGTTATCTTGTACAAGATTACTACTTTCTTACAATTTTTTGTATTAAAATAAATTATTTGAGAAACGCTCAAACAAATCATTAAAAGTGTTAAAAAATTATAAATTTTACACTTTAGTGAAGTTTCCACATGTCACCTTCATATGGACGTAATGGCAATAAATGCACAAAATAAAGGGAAATACCACCAACTACAACATCTTACTCTTTAATATTTAAGTACACTACAACTTAAATAATAAGGCAGAGTCGCATCAAGACCATAATTTTTCGAACTCTTTCTAACCACCAAAATCTTTGTAAGTCAGAGTTCTAATTTTATTCCGCCTATTAAACAAACAGAAATCCGCGAAACATTTTGTAATGTTGGAAGCCCGTCAACATTATCAGAATCAGACGCCGTGCCGCAGTGGGTAATCGAGATGAATGAATGAATCGTAACTGGGAACATCGTCTGCGTAACTGGCACAGATCCAAGGGCCGTGGGCGGCGAGGGTTCCGTATCAGCCCATGCGATTGGGGCTATCATATCGTAGTGGGGACGTTTCGAACGAGTACCTACGGTTAATTATTTCCCTGATCCGCGAATACGATTTCAAGTTTTTATTTTGGAAATAAAGTAATTTTTGTTATTAAATAAAGTTACGTGACGTCAGTGTTTCTTTGATCAGTCGTGTTTGTAACGACCGGCATGGGTTAACGTGGGTTGCGGTGTTATTAAACCTTTATCCCTAAATGAATTGTAAAATCTTATGAGACTTATAATAAAGGTTTTACAATTCAAAATAATTATTATCTAATTCTGTTGATTCAAAGGTTGCGTTCTGAACTATCGCGGTCCCCAAAATCCTCTCGACTCTAGGTGGAGCAAATACAACCCCCAAACTTTTGTAACTGACCTATCTCTATTATTTTTCATATTACTTAATCAACATTGAAAAAAAAGCTTGCGTTGGATATTTAAAAATTAAAATCAAAATTGAAATAAGTATGGACTCTTCCAAGCAATTTGGTAACTGCCGAATTTTATATAAAAAAAAAAAAAAAAAATTCCATTCTATGCCGCTGTCTCTTTAAAATATTCTTATCAGTGCACACTCCGCTTGAAAATTGTCAAATTATATAATACCGTTTATTGATGATTGCCCTTGGCTTGGGAAATGGAAAGGAAATGGTTAACGCCCCAAGCGTTGACCTGGCGGAAATAGGAGGGTGGTTTGGTACAGAGTTCATAAGCACTTCAGAAATCGTCTACTTCCCCGCGTTATATATTTTATGGTCTTATCTTGAACGTTGATATTCTTCTTATGCCTATTATAGAGCTCCTCAGGTATATTAAAGCTTTTTATTGAATCTTGAAGAGTCTTATTGTTACAAAGGAAAATAGGTCAAAGATCTCTAAACGTTTGTAATATTGTATCAGATTTTATATTATAATATTGTATTATAGGCGAAGATATAACTGCGTTGCGACGCCGCATTGTAAAATTGTATTCGCACTACGAATCGATTTGACTGACGCTCAGACTATCAATGGTCGTTTTCAGAATCGTAAATAAACAAACCAAATATAAGTTTCTAGTAGGTAGTAGGTAAGTAAAGGAAATTTTGATGTTTGCGGTTCGATTTCATAACGCACGCAGTGACGTTCCTTTAGTGTGTTGGTATCATCCATTCATCAGCAGCACCTTGACTGTGTGACGGAGGATATGAATCAAAAGGGAGTTGATGACTTAATGACGTCTGGCCGAAATGAATGGAAGAGAAACCATATTGCGCCCAACTCCGATAAACTGGAAACAGAGCAAGAAGATTTATGATATAATCGAAGTTTCGTAAACATAACTTTCAAGATGTTTTTTATCCATTGATCTTAACTTTGTTTTCATCGAATAGCTATTTGCTTTTGTGTTGATGGTTACCGAAAACTTTTGCAATAAGTTGCGGTGCCACAATTTATGTATTTTGATCTTAGATGTTCAGTAAAGGAAATACTGTCCATGTCGCTGTTTATGAAAGATACAGTGTTTGATGAAAATTATACTTAGTCTTTACTTTTGCGAGTATCACTCTCGCTGTTCATCGGTCTTTTCTATACTTACATTCGTCAAGAGTGGCACCTTTTTGGTATGATGGATGATACGAATCAAAAGGGAGTGGATGGCCTGGTGACGTCTGACCGATATTAATGATATTTGGAACAGGAAACATACTGCACCGACCCCAGACAAACGGGCAATAGCACAGGACTGTAGGCCTAGCACGGGACGTGGACAAAATCTTTCTCCACAACTTGAAAGTGTTTTGTCTCGGGATTTTGTGGGTGCTAGAGCGAGAGTAAATTTTTTTTTTCGGCGAAGATATTTTTTTCTAGAGCAGCTCGCTAGCGCAGTGGCATAGCGCGCTTGGCCTGCGATTGCGTAAACAAAGCCATGTTCGCTAAGGCCGGTCATTGGATATTTGACCAAAAATGTATTATCTCGGGTTCCGCCGCGCTTCGGAAAGACTGCCATTGGTCCCGGCTGCATCTGCAGTCGTTAATACCCACCAGCCCGCACTGGGCCAGCGTCGTGGGTGGGTTATGGCCCAATCTGCCTATATTCTTCCATCCATTGGGAAGGCACGTGCCCCCGCAGTGGGGACATTAAAAGGGCTGGTGATGAAGAGGTGATTTTATCCACGTTCCGTCGTGATACGGGGGCTGGAGTGGGTCTTGACAAAGTAAGTCCCGAGTAGCTAAAGCGATTAAATTATAGGTCTTTTCAAATGTATCTAAACTGTCCGTAAGTAATATCTCCACTCATTCCGGTCTGCGGCGTCGCATGTTCGTGAAATAAGTCGGCTAGGATACGTCGACCCAATTTAGATGCCGTGTTTAAACTGTTGACGTACCCTCGTTTCGTTTTTATGGTACCGTGTCACGCCGATGCCTATAGCTTTATTTTGCGTACTCGCAATATTACTGTTTGCCTAACATAAAATGTTGTTTGTCAAAAATTGATCCCATGAATATAACGGATATTATCTAAAAATAAAGTGACTGGTATTGTTCACTGGTTTATCGGTTACTCCTGTTTGGCTACTTAAGTAGCTAAGAATTATTATTTAAAAATCGTTTATTATATTGAAGACAGGCGTGAATTTTAATAACGTCAGACCTTTGTCTGCTATTGCATAAGACGTTTTTTTTATTGGAATCGAAATTAAGATTATATACTCTTCAATTAATCTTTCACTGGATTAATTGAAGAGTATAATAATGTCACTAAAATTTTAATTTCTTGTGCATTTACACCTTTTTGTTGAGCATTATTTCATTCTGTTTGAGTTTGTTTAGATAAGGATTGTTGTTGGTAGACACTTACCTAAATACCTATTTAATTGGATTTATTCATAACATGATATGACAACACCCCTGTAAGAAGAGTCGGTTACAATAATTTTATTCTGCACAAGTGAAAATCTAACCTAATCATCCCGACTGGTGAAAAAACTTGGTAATCTCCACCACTAGCAAATTAATATCTTGTTATTTGTATACTTATGGGTTACCGTAGGAAAAGGAAGGGTATCTATTATTAGTCATGATGCCTCGAAAATAGTGTCTATAAATATACCCTCACAGTATCTAATATACTATGTGACGCTTAAGTCCTAAAGTGCTTAATGTATCCGAGCACTTAGCTCAGATGCTCGTATCTAGGGCGTCTGTGGGCATGATAAGTTGAATACTTGTGGGACGTTTAAAGTTACACAATTAACTCTGCTTACGAGTTTCACATATTTTGTAAGGACAGCGTTTTTAAGTTAAGTATGGGCGGTTACATTTAACAAGGATATATTTATTGTGTTACATTTATTATTAATTAATTGAATTTGACCCAAGTGCATAATGTTTGTCGTGTGTTGATGGCAGAACAGAATACAATTGCCATATTCAGTCCCAATATCTCCCACGGGTGTCGTTTAAGACGACTAAGTGTTAAGTTAAGATGAGGTAGCATCGTTCCTTTTATACCACCTAGCCTAGCAATATCCTTTTATACCAATAGCCTATACTGCGGTTTACGTGCCTAATGGACGGCAATAGGTTTACCCCCTATTACGTGGGACCTCACATAATTGGCGAAACGTGTGTTTTTATTACTTCTCCTTTTTATACCTCCGCCTGCCCCTTGGGGGATAAATGTGCGTGATTTATGTATCTATGTGTTTGCTTTGCACCCATAAAATGGTCCCAGTTTTCGTCCAGATGGGCACTTTCCCATTCTCGCTGATTGATGATACCTAGTCGGATCGTCGTAAGGTTAAGACGGGCCGTATCGAACATTTTATTTATAACTAACCTTAACGAGAGAGATTATATTGATCCCATTGAGAAACTTCTTGATAATAATAGCATCGCAATAAACAACTTGTTTATATGCATAAAGGGAAATCGTCAGTGCCACAGTAAATGGAATTATTTAGGTTAATGCGATCCAGTGAATGATTCTCGTCTGTTCGGATACTGTTATTATAGTTTTTTTTCTTCGTATTATTACTCTCAATGCCGTTCTGACGTTCATTGATGGGAAACGTCGGTTCTATGCTACTATTTTAGTTTTGTACATATAGCTCCATGTTGCTATGTTCAGGAATAGAACCGGTTTGAGTTGGTTATGTCCAGTTATCTTTAAGATTGCGAGAGGTCGCATTTTTGCGTAATGGACCAGTGCAGATTTGATGGCTTTTCTATAAATAAATACATTTCCAATTTAAATATGAAATTCAGAGACATTATGCTAACATGTCAAGTACCTACCTACAGTTTGTTTATTTATATATTAGATTACCTGCTGAAAAATAAAATAGATGGTATAATCTAATATTACCTGAAAGGATTGATTTATGGGCTTGTCGATATCTTTGTGTACAAAATACGGTGGTTGTGCAAATACATTTACTCATCTCACACAACACACATTTCTGACGTCTTACTAGCACGATTTTTGTTTGACTTTTATTTTTATTCGGTTTTTTGTAACTTGGTGATCTGTCAAAGAAATGTCAAAAATACAAGTGCAAGCCTAGTATTTTACGTGCTATGCTTGTATAGTGTAAATCATTGTCAAGTTATTTAAACAGGGATGACGTTATTAGTTTTGCACTGTTCAACAGTGGCATCTTTTAGGTACTTAATATGCAATACAAGTCTCCCATACGTTGTCAAGTTTATCATTTAGCACTGTATAAACCTTATTTGTTTTGTCATAAGAGTCAAATTTATTTTGTAGTTTGTATTTGGTAAGGCTGTTATCATTGAAGACATACCGACACGTTGGTTGCTATACCGTACATGATTATGTTCAAGAATCGGTAATTACTTTCTAGACGTGTTGTCTCCCTCTCGTAATGTTATCTCTCAAACTTTAAGTGAACATTTCTCTAATGGTGTTTACGCTGTCTTACTTGGTTTGAATTTAACAAGTTATTTTAGGATATTACCAATTAGCTTTGAGAATGGTGGCACATACTGCTGTTACGTATGTTGAGTCGGCTTTGATGTCGTTCGCCATAAAGTCGTCTAGTTTAAAGTTAAGATTAGACCATAGATTATGTTTCACATTTGAAAATGTTTTAGAATGGAATAGAATATTCTCTCTGTACTGCTATGTTCATCTAAAACACTAATCTTGAGTTACACATTGTTTTTTGAGAGTTTATAGCGCCCAATCGATTTATTCTAATGATTTACATACCCCTATACGATAAATTTCAAGTAACGCATATATGAAAATATGGGCAGGCAAAATACTGTATTCCAAGTACTTATGCTAAAATAAAAAAGCTGTAAAACGCAGTTTTCTCAAAATAAGTATTTCTAAGATAACTGTTTTTTAAGATGCATATTATTTTGAGTTGTGCTGTTATTACTTCTATCAATACTTACTACATCACACCCTACTAATTCGTAACATTTATACACACCTTATGGTGAATGGATGTATTGAAAAGTCTTGGAAAGGACCATCTTGAGCGACTCATGATCAGAGAGTGATTGGGGTGACAAAATTTCAATCCAATCCATATTGCTCAAGTTTTGGCTTAGGTTATAAAGCTGGCCGCCTGACTGGCACCACAGCCCTCTTTGGGTAGCGGTAAGCGGATTAGAGATATTTGACAAAAAACAAAACTTAACAATACAAGCCATGTGGTGACGACAGAGTAGAATACAATTGTCACCACTCCAAATCTCTGCCGTTGGTGACGTACAAGGCGACTAAGGATTAAACAGTGATGAGGAATGGGCAGCAGCGTTCATCTTAAACAACGATATAGGCGTGATTTATGTATGAATGTGTAACTTTTAGAACAGATTATTTTATTTATAATATTTCAATTGTTCTATTTCCTTTTACAGCTGTGCGGTTGAGGAGATCTCGTGTCACCATGGGAAAGTTACTCTCGAAAATCTTCGGCAACAAGGAGATGAGGATATTGATGCTGGGTCTCGACGCTGCCGGCAAGACTAGTATCCTTTTCACAATGTCTCGGAGCTTATCAGATTTTAGATAGTTTTAAATTTTTACCTTTATTTTTATAACAAATTTTAAGCCAATGTCTTAGCAAAGTCGAGTGATAAATTGAAATTTTATACTTGAGCGATTGTTCATCGTAGTTCCAAACCGAATAAATTCTTCTAGGTACGTCGTTTGAGACATTAGAAACAATCGTATTTTATATTTGCTCTTTTTACAGTTACAATGATTGAATAAAAACCTTTTTACCACAAGTTGGTACCTATAGGTATCTTTTTTAGATTTAGATGTCATAATAGGTACTACTTTAAGCTAAAGGAGCTAATAATAATATATATTGTTTACCTATTATAAATAGGTATTGATTAGAATGAAACCATGCTATAAATTTAACATAAAAGATGTAATATAATTTTCCTTTTTATAAAGTTGTACAATTTTGTTAGAAGTTAGATGAAGAAGAGAATTAATTTTTGCCGAATTGGCGCGAACACAGATTATACACTTTTTTAATTTATTTCACATTTTTGGAAAGCAAAGGAATCAATCACGGAATGTTTTGGCTGGAACATCCTCCCCGGGCTCGAAGTTGGTAGATGCACAGGTAGTATACTTCGAGGATTTACGATGCATCTTCAGCAGGAAGCAGAGGTGACAATTTGTTGAGTGATCGTCGAACAATGCCATTAGTTGTTAAGATGTCCACGACTCTAATAACTCCGTCTGGGCCGGGATGAAGTTTATGGACCCGCCCAAGACGCCATTTCAGTGGAGGCAAGTTGGAATCGTTCAGGAGAACCATTTCACCAATCTTCAGCTGCCCTTGAGTGGTGCGCCATTTGCCCCGTTGTTGGAGTTCTTTTAAATATTCGTTGCGCCAACGATCCCAGAAGTGTTGTTTGAAGTGTTCAATTCGTTGGAAGCGGTCTAATCTTGTTAGATTTTGGTCTCTGTGGTCATGTGAAGGCATCGAAGTAAGCGGTCTTCCAATAATAAAGTGGCCTGGTGTCAATGGTTGAAGATCTTGAGGGTCAGAAGTGAGGGGAGTAAGAGGACGAGAATTTAAGATGGATTCTACGTGAGCAAAGAGGGTCGACAATTCTTCAAATGTAAGGTGGGTAGAACCTAATACGCGTTTGATGTGAAATTTCGCAGATTTTACCCCCGCCTCCCAAAGACCGCCAAAATTGGGCGCATACGGAGGAGAAAAGATGAAATTAATACTTTCGTTGGCTGCTTTTTCGGTTATACTATCGGAGTTACTTTCAAGAAATTTTGCTATTTCGTTGCTAGCACCAACAAAGTTTGTAGCATTATCACAAAATAATTGAATGGGACGTCCTCTGCGGCTGATAAAACGTTTTAAACAAAGTAAAAATATATCTGTCGATAAATCACTTGCCACTTCTAAATGCACGGCTTTAGTAGAAAAACAGACGAACAAACATAAATAACATTTAGAAATTTTACATCCCCGACCTTTTCGATCAGTTATATAAAAAGGACCCGCAAAATCAGTGCCACATACTTGGAATGGATAACTTGGTGTCACACGTTCAATTGGTAAGTTACCTATAATTGGACTTAAAGGCTTGGCTTTTAATCGTCTACAACGTACACAATTATTAATTGTACTTCTAGCTAAAATTCTGCCTCGTGTTGGCCAGAATCTATCTCTAATCGCATAGAGTAGCAATTGAGGTCCACCATGTAATAATTTATTGTGTTCATGTGAAAAAAGTAATTTTGTAAAATGATGTTTATGATGCAGGATAGCAGGATGCTTTTGGTGCCAGGTGAAAGAAGACTGTTGAAGACGGCCACCTACTCTCAACACATTATCATCGTCGAGAAAAGGAGTAAGAGACAGTATTGAAGATTTAGAAGGTAAGTTTCGTTTACTTTTTAAACTTTTTATTTCAGAAGGGAAAGATTCGAGCTGAGCTTGTTTGGTCAGTATATTAAGAGACTCTTCAAGTTCAGAGGGTGAAATTGCACCGGTAAGTTTTGCATGAGGATTTTTAATGTTATGTATAAATCTTAAGACGTAAACTAAAGTTCTTTGCAATTTATTAAGCGATGAAAAATTTTCAATACTAATCAATCCCTTGCTATTAGAGTTAAGTTCTTCTGTCTCGGGTAAAACGAGAGCAAGGGCCTTAACCTTCTCAAATTTAGGCCAATGAGATGAATCCTTCAGAAGGAATGCAGGACCCTGCCACCATAAGGTTTCAGTAGGAACCCTTTGAGGCTCAACTCCCCGGGATGCAAAATCAGCTGGATTTTGAGTACCAGGAACATGTTTCCAACTAGCAGTTGAACTAAGAGTGTGGATTTCCCCTATTCTATTGGCGATGTAGGTCTTATGACCTTTGGGATCTGATGATATCCAACTTAGAACCACAGATGAATCAGTCCAGAAGAACTGTTCATCTATATTTATTCGTAGAGCTTTAGATACCTTATCAGCAAGACGAGCTGCTAACAAAGCTCCGTTCAATTCTAACCTAGGAATACTAACGGGTTTCACACTTGCTACTTTAGTTTTAGCACTAAGAAGATGAACAGTACACCCACCGTTAGAATCTATGGTACGTAAGTAGGCACAAGCAGCATAAGCGCTCTTGGAAGCGTCAGAGAAGGTGTGAAGTTGAATTATGATGGGATCAATTGATAACGCGAAGCGAGGAATTTTCAAAGATGAAAGTGTTTTCAAACCTGTAACAAACTTGAGCCATTGTTTCGAAATATCCTGAGGCACTGGATCATCCCAGTCAGACTTTAAGAGCCATAACCTTTGAAGAATAATTTTTGGTATAATTGTACATATACTTAGTAGACCAAGCGGATCAAATATTCTAGCAGAATTTGAAAGTATTGTTCTTTTTGTTATGACACATTTTTCATTACATTCGAATTTGACAGGGAATTGCAATGTATCTGTTAGAGGATGCCATTTTAAGCCCAAAGTATTGGCTTCTGCACTGAGTTGCAAATTTTTAGGACCATCAACAGTCTGGCTGTCATCAAATATTGAAGGAGCATTTGTCCTAAACTTTCGAAGTGGGAACTTTGCAGAATTCAGTTGACTCGAAACAGCACTACAAATTTCTTTCAATTTTGGTATAGTTGGGGCGCCTGTAATTACGTCGTCCATATAAAAATCATGCTGTATGACTGTAGCAATTTCAGAATTCTGACATTCATTGGCTAGTTGCTTAAGACATCTGGTAGCTAAGAAGGGTGCAGAAGCAGTGCCATAAGTCACTGTATTAAGTTGAAGACATTTAAGAGGATCAGTAACATTGTCTCGCCAGAGGATAAGTTGAAGATGTCTCTGCGAAGGATGTACTTGGATGCAGCGATACATTTTTTCTACATCTGCAGAGAAAACAAAGCGATGTTGTCGAAATCTAAGAAGTATGGAGAACAAATCGTCTTGAATGGTTGGACCTATGTATTGAATGTCATTTAGAGACTTATTTGAACTTGTTTTCGCAGATGCGTCAAAAACAACACGCAGTTTAGTCGTCTCACTGTGTTCACGTAGAACCGCATGATGAGGTAAGAAATAACCAAATGATGGCCGTGGAATTTCAGTAAGATGTCCCAATTCTTGATACTCCCTAATAAAGTCAACATAGCGCTGCTTGAAAGAAGGATTTCTAGACATTTTTCTTTCATTGTTCAAAAATCTACCCTTAGCCATTTGGTATGATTCACCCAAACATTGAGGATCCTCCTTGAAAGGAATTTGAACACAGAATTGGCCATCTGGCAAACGAGATGCAGTTTCAACAAACAATTTCTCACAAGTCTCATCCTCAACAGAAGAAGCCTTTGAAGTGGAAGGGACTTCTTCAACCTCCCAAAATTTAGCCAGTGTATCCCTTATCTCCTGACTAAAATTACATAAAAGATGATTGTTATAATTGGGTTGACGTATGCACCCTATAGGGCCACAAACTAGCCACCCTAGATGCGATTCTTGAAGTATTGGTTTATTTTTGCCTAAACTTATCTTGTCATTTTCAATTATATCCCAAAAGATGTCAGCACCAAGAAGAAGATCAATTTCACTAGGTTTAAAGAAGTTAGGATCCGCCAAAGACAGAGAAGAAGGAATACCCAGATTAGAATTTACTTCCACATTAGGCAGATGATCAGTAATGCGTGGAACCACAAGACACATAACTTTCCTACGGAATTTTTTATGAATAGAATTTATCAATATATTGCAACATTCCTTAATTTTAAGTGTCATGTTATTTAAGCCTGCAATACTACTGGGGCAGTCAATTGCTGATGACTCACCAATCAATTCCTTGGCAGATTCAGTTACTAAAGAAGTTTGGCTTCCACTATCGAGTAAAGCCCTGAGAACTACTGTTTTATTGTTTTTGCAGGTAACCTCCACCAAGGCAGTAGAAAGAAGCACATGACTAGAAGCTACAGCTGACATAGTTACAGAAGGTAAGTTTTCACTACAAGATGCTTCAGAGGTAGGTAAAGTAGTAGCCACTGAGGTAGGTAAAGACGTTGAAGTATTATTTCTATTAATTGTATTATATGAATGATGTAACAAAGAATTATGCTTTCTTTTACAGATTCGACAGCCGCCTAAATTACATTGTTCAGCATGGTGCCCGGTGCGAAAACAGTTTGCACATAATTTCCACAGATACACCTTGCTATTTCGTTCGTCTACTGTCATAGCTTTGAATTTATCACACAAATATAGCCTATGATTTTCGTTACAGGCCTTGCATTGCAACACCGAAGAAGAAGAAGAATTATTAACTGATGCTACAAATGCTACAGGCTTAGAAGAGGAGTTTGGTTTACGCTTTTGCATATTATTATTAGTATCAGACCTACCGACTTGAATATTTTCTAAAACAGAAGCACAATTACGAAGGAAGATATAAAAATCTTCTAACTTAGGAGATCTGTCAAATGTGTTTCTCCGTTCCTCCCATTTCCTAGCTGTAGAGGCATCTAATTTTGCGGATACCATATATATAATGATTGTATCCCACTTATCCGTGGGTTCACCGAGGGAATCTAGGGCACGTAAATTTTTAGACACCATATCAATTATAAAGCGAATAGATTTTTCAGATTCCTTTACAATTGGTTCAATTGAAAACAGTGCATTAAGATGATGATTTATCAACAAACGCTTATTGTTATAGCGCTCACAGAGGAGGTCCCATGCAATTTGGTAACCTTCAGTTGACACAGAAATTGATTTTATAATGCTCGCAGCAGTACCTTCTAAACAAGATTTTAAATAATGAAATTTACTAATTTTATCAATGGAATCATTATTATGGATAAGCGAGCAGTATGTATCATGAAATTCCAACCAATTACTGCGGTCACCATTAAATGATTTCAAAGATATGACGGGCAATTTAATATTATTATGGTTTACAGTACCACTCTGAGCAATAGAGTAAGATGAATTAGCATCCACAAGTGGTTTATTTGAATCATTGTATAAATCTAAAATTTCTTGAGACTCAGAAATGGTAAGATAAAATTGAGATTCTGTATCTTCCCTTTGGAAAACCTGCTCTGCCGAATTGTCCTCCAATATGTCCATTTCGGATTGTACAGAATCAAAGGTTTTGAATAATGTTTGCAGTTTAGATAATCTTAATTGCAATTCATTTAATTGACATCTAGAAGGTTGATCAAATGATTTAAATGTTTTTAGATAATTTTTATACGAAGTGAGTTGCCCTTTAATTGATGCTCTTTGCTTAATGAGGCGTTTTAAATCTGTTTCTATACTCATATTGCACTATTATAGGTAATAGAAAGCAACAACAAAATATATAAATACCTTAAAGTTCCAGTAAACAGCCAAAGAAAGTAGGAGAATAAACAATTGAATATACTATTGCACTATTAATTGGTAGACGGGTTTACAATATTTATAAATTTATTATTTATTTATTTACTGCTCACAACAGAAAAGATTACGATTCACTTTGACCAATTCAATTCCTGATGTCCTCTGTTGTAGCAGGTAGATAGACAATTTTTCCCAGACCACAATAATTATTATCCAATTTTCAACTAGATTGCAGGTCCTGTCACGGTCGCCAATAACATGATTAGAATGAAACCATGCTATAAATTTAACATAAAAGATGTAATATAATTTTCCTTTTTATAAAGTTGTACAATTTTGTTAGAAGTTAGATGAAGAAGAGAATTAATTTTTGCCGAATTGGCGCGAACACAGATTATACACTTTTTTAATTTATTTCACATTTTTGGAAAGCAAAGGAATCAATCACGGAATGTTTTGGCTGGAACAGGTATTATACTTACATGTAGCCCAATTAATGAATTATTAAGATTTCCTTAATGTTTACCACCAGCTATTTTATATAAGTTAAAATTAGGTCAGTCAGTAACAACAATACCCACAGTGGGATTCAACGTGGAAACTGTCACATATAAGAATGTCAAATTTAATGTCTGGGACGTCGGAGGGCAGGACAAAATACGACCGCTATGGAGGCATTACTATACAGGTGGGTTGGTTTCATTGTTCTTTTTTAGCGGTCAAGCGCGACGTCTTCTTATAGTTCGACAAGTTCGTGCGCGACCTTGTCGACCTGCGGTATGAGACGGTGGCGGGGACGTGGCGTTCTGGATGTTGGCAGGGGTGGGTGATGCGGGGAGGAGGGAGTCCCCCCCCCCTTCTCCGCATCGACCGCCCACGCTGGCATCTGGTCCTTCTCTCATTCCGCAGGAGGGTCGCGCACAAAGTTGTCGGACTATAATCATCATCATCATGACGGCCGCCTTGGTCGAATGCTCAGATCGCTGGGTATTGGCCAAGATGTCCCGGGTTCGAATCCTGGTAGGGGCAAACTTTGTGATGACCATAAGTGTTTGTTCCCGAGTCATGGTTGTGTAAATGTTTATGTAGTATATTTTCAAAATTTATATACATAATTATATTAAAAATATGTCCGTCATCTAGTATCCATAACACAAGTGCTTAGGCTACTTACTTTGGGCTAGATGATAGGTGTGAGCGTAAAAAAAATAAAAAATATATCATCATCATCACCACCCTTTTTAATGTCCCCATTGCTGGGGCACGGGCCTTCCCTATAGGTGAAATAATATAGGGAGATTGGGCCATAACCCACCACGCTGTCCCAGTGTGGTGGGTACGCCAACATTTTATATATAAGATATGGCGCCAAATTAATTATGCATTATTTGTTTAATTCTACATTAAATTAAATTTAACAAATAATGAATAATTAATACATCACATAAACGTAAAAAAATATTATTACAAACAAAACAAATAATAAATATATCAAAATAATCAGTTGATGCCATGGTTTTTCGAATTTCCTCCGATCTATTCCGATTCCGATTCTTTTCTTCGTCATGCAATGTTTCACTCGCCACCGCGTGTTAATAATGCACCATACCATCCATCGTAGTGGGTGGTCGCCAAAATCTCTCACGGAAGTAGTGTATATTGGCAACCAAAAGCTTCTGCGCCATCCAGCCAAAACAAAGAATTAGAATTGCCAACTGAATGCATCTAGAATTGCGTGTGGATTGAGTATTCCCATAGGCGTTCAATAGTTTTTTGGGCGATCGACTTGATTCTTCTGGTTTCCCATGCATTATTATTACTACATACAGTTTAATTTTAAAACAGTAATTGCCTACCTAGCTTAGGTTGTGGTAACGTTGTCACTAATACATAAGATTATTATTATTAATTAAATATTAAAATTTTATAAAATAATAAATAATTTATGAATATAGGTAACTACTTAATATAAAACTCAAGAATTATCATCTCGAACCCCTCCGTGCTTCGGATGTCGGTATTAGTCAGTAATACTCACAAACCCGCACTGGGCCAGCGTGGTGGTAATCTATCCCAATCTGCCTTTATTCTTCCATTCATAGGGAAGACCCGTGCCCCAGCAGTGGGAACACTTAAGGGATGGTGATGATGATGACTAATGCATTAGCATTAGTGCTCGAGTCATGATAACGTATTTTTTCAACATACTTTTACTATGATGTTATATGAAATTATAGGCCGTGTGGTGACGGCAGAGTAGAATACAATTGCCACCACCCCAAGTCCCAAATGGCGAAATGAAAATCTGGCGTTTCCGGTGGCAAAAATAAAAAACATTACTTGAAATGTTTGAAATTAATTTTCAAGTAAAATACGTTTTAAATTAGTTCAAATTAAAGTATCTGATTATATTATTTTCGACGACGACAATTAATGACAATGGATTTGATTCATAACTGACAGACATGATATTGATTGATTGCGTGACTGTGACGTAATCGCATGTTTTTTACATTTTTTTTCTCTGTAAGAAAAAAATGTTAAAAAAAATATTTTCGAAGTCAGGATTGGAAAATAAAGAAATGGTATTTTTATTTTTGAGGGTTACAATTTTTGAAATGTTGTCAATTGGTCGAATGCTGCATGAGGTGCTTCCTTTTTTCCGAGGATATTTCCGCATGTTACTGACAATGCAATAACGCTTCTATTCCAGGCACCCAAGGTCTAATATTCGTAGTGGACTGTGCGGACCGGGACAGAATCGACGAGGCGCGCCAGGAGCTCCACCGGATCATCAACGACAGGGAGATGCGCGACGCCATCATACTGATCTTCGCCAACAAACAGGATTTGCCTGACGGTACGTTTCCTATATTTACTCAGCCCAACCAAAGCTTATACTTTTACATATTATCCATTATAATCCTTCTTTGATTGGGCCAAGTAAGTATTAAATGTTGACTCTTTTTATATCGGAATTGTATTCCTTCCTTTCTGCCTTCCCTATGAATGGATGAATACATATATATATATATATATATATATATATATATATATATATATATATATATATATATATACATAATATTTTTTTAGAAAGAAAAATAGGTCAGGAAAAGTTTTAAGTTAAAAAAAAATACAGTCTTATTGCGGGAACCCGCGTCTTCCACCATCGCGTGTTCGATTCCCAGATCAAGAATGTATGTACTGTAATTAGCACCCACGTTTCGCCCCATGTAGCCATTCCCAGTCTAGCATAAAACAAATTTTTTTTGGTCACCCATCCCATGAAAGCCCTTAGCGAACTTTACTTTGCCACTATTAATTTGTGCCCTCCCAAAATTCCAGCAATGAAACCCCACGAGATACAGGAGAAGCTCGGGCTGACGCGCATCCGCGACCGCAACTGGTACGTGCAGCCGTCGTGCGCCACGTCCGGCGACGGGCTGTACGAGGGGCTCACGTGGCTCACCAGCAACCACAAGTTATGAGCTGCGGAGTAGGCGGACGCCGCGCCGCCACCGCCGCCCGCGCCACGGTAGGTGTGATCGCTGATCGATGTTTGAGCATTTTCTTTGCTATCAGATACATAAATTTATTCGACAGGTCCCAAGAACAAAGTTTTATCTTTAAAGAATAGTAACTATTGACTTTTAATACCTCTTGCAACTAGATAATTTTAAAGATACGACTTTGTTCTTGGGACCCGTCGATTTTATCCCTAAAGCACACAGCCCACGGGAGCGGGACCTGGAGAAAATCTCGGGGGGCAAAAAATATTTTCCTCTTGGTCTAACTCCTACTAAGGCTGGAGTTCACCAACAGGTAAAACAACTACAACAAGCGATTAAAAGATAACCGTCAGTGTCTTGGTTGGCCGAGCGGTCAGGCCTGCCCGGATAGCAGCGGACGCGGGTTCGATTACCGCATCAAGACCATAATTTTTCGAAATTCTTTATCTAACCACCATAATCTTTGTAATGACCGTCAGTTTTTGACAGTTCTTCCATACAGTAAAATGTCAAAATCCGACGGTTAAATAATAATCGCCTGTTTAAGTGTTGGTGAATTTGGGCCTAAATCCCGAGACAACACTGTCAATGGTGTTTTTGTCCACGTCCCGTGCTAGGCCTAACAACACTACAGCAGCAAGCAACCTAGCACCGAGTACAGTACCAAAAAAATTGTAATGAATTTGAAATTAAAGAACTTTTACCAATAAATTAGACTCGCGTATATTTAGGTGCTTAGAATTTTAATTATTTTGCCTGATGTTTCAATCTAAGCTGTTTCAATCTAAGCTTGAAACCTTGAGATTGGAATTTCGTCATCCCTGTTGTTTTCTGGGATTGGTACAGGAGAAATCAGGTTTCCAATAGCAGAATGATGAATGTTTATATTTTTGTAATTTAAATAACGTTTATTTTTCGA
Organism: Cataclysta lemnata; assembly: GCA_963931975.1. NCBI lineage: Eukaryota > Metazoa > Arthropoda > Insecta > Lepidoptera > Crambidae > Cataclysta > Cataclysta lemnata. The sequence continues at coordinate 15,035,457 of OZ008340.1, read as the reverse complement.
GTACGTAGGTATTATACAAAATATTAATTTAAAAGTGAAGCAAATAATAAAGTGTCATCGAATATGAATGTGATCTTCAGCTTTTATATTCCGGTAGCCGCTCCGCCCCTCGCCTCGCTGCTATCCCGACAAAGTTATTTGTTCTTCCGCCAGAGGGCGTTAACAATCCCAATCACTCTTTCCGTTCACCGATCGCTCGACATGGTCGACATTCTGTCGCTTTTCTATACATTCATTCATCACTAACACCTTTCCGGTGTGATGGACGATATGAATCAAATGGGTAGTAGATGGCTTGATCCCGTCTGTCCGATATGAATGGAAGAGGAAACATACTGCGGCGACCCCAGATAAACCGGGAATTGGGCAGGAACAAGAAGAATCTGATGTTTCCATCATTTTACAATAAAATGGTAGAACGTGCCGTCAACCACTGTGTTTGGACATTTAGGAAGACCAGTAGGCCTGTTCCCTAACTTATTTTGACAGTTGAAAGTGATGATCACCGAACTATTTACTTAACCATTACTACATACATACATACATACATAAATCACGCCCATATCCCCGAAGGGGTAGGCAGAGGTGAATTCTCACCGCGTTTCGCCAATTATGTTAAGTCCCATGTAATAGGTGGCGAGCCTATTGCCATTTATCGGGCACAAAAGTCGCAGTACATTGTCAGGATGGTAGTATAAGAGGAACGCTGCTGCCCATTCCTCATCACTGATTTATCCTTAGTCGCCTTGTACGACACCCACGGAAGAGATTTGGGATGGTGACAATTGTATTCTACTCTGCCGTCACCACACGGCTAACCATTACTACTTTACTATATTGCTATTGTGACACTTGTCCTGTAATAACAGCAATGTATTAGTAAATAGTTCGGTGATCATCACCTTCAACTGTCAAAAAAAGTTAGGGAATAGGCCTACGGCTCGGCTATCATGTGACCACCGAAACACGACATGATATTTTTTACATATCGTATTTCGGCGGTCATGCTTAGCCGGGCAGGCAGTCTTCAGTGTGCTGCCCCTCTCTAGACAAGTGCCTAATCTATTTGAACGAATGGAATACAAATGTACGAAACTGACGTATTACGGATAAACAACATGGCGACCGTCGTGTCAAAAATTGACGTTTGAATTCTATTCATTCGTTCGAATACATTGGCCATTTGTCTAAAGGGGCTGGTAGGCTGATAACGGTACAACGATATTACCTAATGCTCTTCTTTGCATTGTTACAGATGAGGATTTCGATGCCATTTAATATAAGTGATCAGCGCCCAGGCCGCTGTACTAATAACTTCCACGTGAACCAGTGTCGAGGAGTGTCGAGCGACGTTGAACTGACATGTGACAGTGGCCCAACAGGACTCATTGATAGTTAGCGAAACAAGTGAACAAGTACGTCACACAGATGAAAAATCAATTATTTCCACTGACCTCTAATATACAAGTACGCTGGACTGAAGGTTTCCATCCAAAAAATGAAGCCAATTTGATTATCGCCATCTTGGCGCTGATGGCACTGGCGTACGAAGGTGGACCGTCCACGGAACTAATATTAGAGATGAATTTTTAATGTCAAATACAAGCAACAAACGTCAAATTTAGTACCCTTTCCGCTCGACGGGGCGCTTGAAATTGGCACAAGAAACATTTGTCATTTTAGTAGACGTATTCAGTCTAGCGTACTTGTGTAATAGAGGTCAGTGATTATTCCATTATTTAATTTAATTAAAAAACAAATTAATGAAAAAAATTACTAGCAAGATTGTGTTGTATCGAAATGTTTTTTGATTATTATTTTTTTATGTTATTTAAAAACGATGATTACACAGAGTAAATGAGTTTATTATATTATTATTATTATTATTATTTTCTATTGCTATTATTGATTTGCCCCCTTATTTGTAAAATCTAAATCTTCTAACACCGTTTTAACTTGAATACTCGTTCGTCTCTCTCTGTCAAACTGTGTTTATGCTATGATAAAAAGAGACAGATTCGTTATTTAGTTTACACGGTGTTTTAAAACAGACTTTTTAATAAGGGGTTAATGTTTACCTCCTTTTGTACATGATAGGTAGACAAGTTGAAGATTAAGGCAGATACAATTAAAACGAAGACTTGAGACGAGTGAATGCTATTTTGATTGTTAAATTACGTAAAGTAATAGCTTCATTGCACGCCTGCGTATAAAATATTGAATGTGAGTGGCTTGATTATTGTTTTTTAGGCAGAATAGGGATATATTATTTTGTTTATGCTACGCCGACCATGCCTTTCGTCTGAACATAAATAACATAATCTAAATAATCATACGATATTGTTGACTAACAATGATTTTCCGTTAAATATAGATAGTTAAGTTCTCAAATCAAGCGTTTCACTTTAATGGTAAAATGACATGAAAGTACATACCCTGGCAGACTGTTGGGGACATTACTAACTTAAATATTTATCAAAACACTGCTATTTTATAGACAAATTCAATAATCAAGCCACGTTATGAACTAACCGAACATTGTACATGTTATTTACATAATGGTTATATTTGTTGTAGACCTAGCACGGAACGTGGAAAAAATCACTCCACCGAGTTAGAGTGAGAGCAAAATATTTTCTATTTCGCGATGAGATTTTCTCCACGTCCCGTGCTTGGAGGCCTGCCCCCTAGCCAACTGGCAAATTTATTCGAACGCATAGAATACAAATGTCAATATTTGACAGCTTGTCTGACATTTTACATTTACATGACAGTCGCCAGGTTTTTTTCTCTGTAATACGTCAGTTTCATACATTTTGTATTCTATGTTAGATAGATTGGCAACTTGGCGAGGCCCTCTGATCAGTTTTTCTTTCGTAATGGGACGAAACCACTTCAAATACAGTGTGACGAAATGACCCTGCCGGAGGTGGCCAGTGACGTCACTCTGGGTCGGGATGCAAGTCCCGCCAACAAATAATCGAATGCGGCTCAACCTAAGCTAACACTTACCGATGGTAGCTGGCTTTTCCACACCGTGTGGACAAGATGTCCCTGCAACTCCGGAGTCCTGGCTGACGGTACCACGCGTACAGCGCGTGCACATCAAAATTAGGCTCGTTACTTGGCAGCTTGACTGGAGAGTCCCTCACAGCTCGGACGCGCGATCACACTGAGGTAGCCGATACTAATCAACTACCATCGGTATGCCCGTGGAATGGGGCGACGCTATTGGTCAAGCCGCTCGCGAGTATTTGGCGATAGCCGCGATTTTGAACGAAGAGTAAACATACCGCCCACCAAAATACAGCTGGTATTTTCCGGATACGAAAACTAAAGAATTGAATAAAATACCTACTGTACCGAAATTATATATATACCGAATAACAACAAAAAAAAAATCTCTAATACTAAGAGTGCAAAGTAATGGAGAAACGATTAATAACTAACTATGAGCTATGACATACGATTATGAAAATTAATCTATGAGTATAAGTTAATTTATGATTCTATGGGAAGAGGACATAGTTTAACAAGAGGTCGCTTGATGAGACTATCTTTAGTCTTCACAGTTGCTACACGGATTACTCCGTCCAAGCCCGGATGTAAATCGCTAACTCTTCCTAAAGCCCAGTTCAATGGAGTACGATTATCATCTTTGATAAGAACAACCGAATTTAAGGATAACGGTTTAGACGCTTTCGTCCATTTTGCGCGTTGAGTTAACGAATTTAGGTATTCGTTCTTCCAACGAGTCCAAAAATGTTGAACAAACGATTGAATCAATTGCCAACGGTTTAATCGATATAATTTTACGTTTGAGTGATCCTCATCTGGAATACTAGTAAGAGGTTCCAGTGTCAAAAAATGACCCGGAGTCAAAACATTCAAGTCGTTAGGGTCAGCGCTCAATGCACATAAAGGTCTCGAATTTAGTATTGATTCAATTTGTACGAATAAAGTGGTAAGCTCCTCAAAAGTTAACACTTGGTTGCCAATGGTACGATATAAAATTGATTTTGCAGCCTTGATTTGGATTTCCCACACACCGCCGAAGTGAGGGGCTGAAGGGGGGTTAAATTCGAACCTAATGTGTTCCGTCTCTAACGCATGTTCGAGTAACGTCAAGTAATTGCGTGCACCAATGAAATTAGTACCACAATCAGCATGAATGATACTGCATCGTCCACGACGACCCACGAACCTACGTAACGCGGCTAAAAAACCCTCCGTAGATAAAGTTGAAACCACCTCTAAATGGACTGCTTTTGTTGCCAAACAGACAAACAAACACAAGTACGCTTTGTCCATCTTAGCTCCACGGTGGGTTCCGAGTTTGATACGGAACGGTCCGCCGAAATCAACGCCTACAACCGAAAAGGGTTTGACCTGATTTACGCGGTAAGAAGGGAGGTCACTCATATAAGGTTCCAAGGTTACTGGGCGAGTTCGAAAACATCGAATGCATTGTGAAAGACAACGACGAATTGCTCGCTTAGCTGACAAAACCCAAAAACGTTGTAAAAGTAAATAATGAGTAGTATTGTGTCCGGTATGGCAGTGCTGACGATGAATAGATTCGATAAGTTTGAAAGTAAGGGGATGATCATTAGGCAAGAGTGCTGGGTGTTTTTGTTCAAACTCCAAACCAGCTCGAGATAACCGACCGCCCACCCTGAGAATACCGTCTTCATCAACGAAGGGATTCAGCTTACGCAACGGTTTGGGTAATGGTTGACTTAATTTAAGTTTTTGAATTTCATTATAAAAAGACGACTTCTGAACAAACTTTACAATAGCTAATAGCGATCGATAGTTTTCAAGCTCAGTTAAAATAGATCCCTTACGAGACTGACGTATAGTTTTGTTACTAATGTTATCAAGGAATCGGCGAATATAAGACATAATACGAGTAATTTTATCCAACGAGGAAAATTTGCATAGTAAGTAATCAATAATTGAATCTTGATGATCACTTGATGGAGCAATCAACATGACAGAATGTCGCTCTTCTGTTCGCACAGCTTGTTGCTCTTCGCCAATAGGAGAAGGGAATTTTACGGAGTTTGGCCAACAATTCGAAGGCTGCGAGAGCCAAAAGGGCCCCGCCCACCATAACGAGTTTCCCAAAAGGTCTTTTGGGAGTTGTCCACGCGAACACACATCAGCAGGATTATCGCGTGATATGACATGATTCCAAGATTCAGCAGGAAAAATGTCCTGTATATGACTGACACGATTTGCGACAAAAGTGGTCCAACGGGAAGAATGTGAACGGAGCCAGTATAAAACAACGGTAGAATCCGACCACAAGAAAACTTTAAGAGTTGAAATTTTGGTCTGATAGGTATCGAGGACGAATTTGGCCAGGTCTGCAAGCATTACAGCTCCGCAGAGCTCCAATCGAGGTAATGAAAGCTTCTTAAGTGGAGCAACACGTGCCTTGGCGCACAACAATCGAGTATGAATAGGTCCGTCATGGCATAAAATGCGTAAATAGATTACAGCTCCGTAGGCGAGTTCCGAACTGTCGCAGAACCCGTGGAGTTCGTATGCATCGATATTATCCACGGTGAGACGACGAGGGATTCGCAACTCGGTAAGAATAGGCAACTGGCCACAGAAAGCCTCCCACAAGCTGGAGATTTCTTTGGGAGGATCTTCGTCCCAAGAGACACCGAGAATCCAAAGCTTTTGCATCAAACACTTTGCCTGAATAACAAGCGGTGCTAGGAAACCCAATGGATCAAAAATGCGTGCAATCTCACTCAGAATAACCCGCTTCGTACAGACACGGTCGGACGATTTTACATCGAATAAAAAAGCATCGGAACCTGGGTCCCATTTTAGACCGAGGACCTTAAGCGTAGGAAGCTGACCATCAGAAAGCGATCTAGGGTCGAAAAGACAATCTGACTGAGAAAGATCCGATAACACCTCCGACGAATTGCTTGCCCATTTCCTTAGTTGAAAGTGTCCCAATTTAAAAAGGTTGACTATTTGTGATTTTGCCTCCAATGCATCCGCCAGCCTATCACAACCCGATAAAACATCGTCCACATATATGTCAGTCGATAAGATTTTCTTAGCCATAGGAAAACGAGACCCCTCGTCCTCTGTTAGTTGTTGTATAGTTCTACAAGCAAGGAAGGGTGCAGACGAAACACCATAAGTTACGGTATTCAGTCGAAACTCCTGCAGAACGTGATCGGGAGCGGTTCTCCAAAAGATTCTCTGATAATCTCGGTGATCGTCAGACATTGATATTTGCCTGTACATCTGACGTATGTCAGCCACGAAAACAATCGCATGAAGTCGAAAACGAAGAAGAATACCCACGATATTCGATTGAAGTTTAGGTCCTATTAGCAGGGCATCATTCAAGGATTTTCCATTAGCATCTCTGGCAGACGCATCAAAGACGACACGCAATTTTGTAGTGGTGCTATCCGGTTTCAAAACACAATGGTGAGGTATATAAAACTTACCTTGGCCTACCTCTCTAGAATCAACCAAAGACATGTGACCTGACTCTTCATAATCCTCCATAAATTCGGAGTACTGTTTGTAAAGAACAGGATCACGTGACAAACGGCGTTCAATAGCTCGAAATCGCCTTAATGCAATCTCACGAGAATCAAGGAATAATGGCTCCCCATTTTCTTTGAATGGAAGTCGAACCACATATCTCCCTGTCGAATCACGATAGTGACTAGTAACATAAGACTGCTCACATGCGATCTCTTCTGGTGTAAGTGACGAAGCACGAGGAACATTGTCCAGCTCCCAAAATCGTTGAACAATTGAAGCCAAATCATTATCGGATTTTGAAGATGTTTGTACCAACGAGGAAGTGACCAGTGGCGTTCTACCAAGCAGAAGCCAACCGAAAACCGAATTGATTGCAAGGGGCAAATTTGCAGTACCCTTTATACGATGATGACCTAATAAAGACTCTGCAAAGACATCAGCGCCAAATAAAATATCAATTGGTCCCGGAATATCAAATCCGGGATCCGCTAACGGTAGTGAATTAATATGTGGCCACCCTGTCGTATTAACTCTTGCTATAGGTTGTTCACCACAAATATTTGAGATAATATGCATGTCAATGTCGAATAAGGGACTATTCTTTGACGCGATGGAGCATTGAATTTTGCCAGATATAGTTGCCGCAACATCACCCAAGCCGTGAATATATGCATCACATAAAGTAGGCTTGAGATTCAAACAGTGAACTGCTTTACATGTAATTAAATTGTTCTGGCTGCCAGTATCAAACAGTGCTCGGAAAGACTGATACTGTCCACCAGAATCTTTTACCTGAACTAGAGCCGTAGCCAAAAGTACCGTTGTGTTTGTCGAGGCCCTTGTGAGTAAGGTAGTATGTTCCCCCTTAGTAAAAAGGGAAACGGATTTCGAATCGGCAGACTGAAATTCAGATGTAGTAGCTTTTATATTTTCACGATCATTGTGGAGATGTGTGTGATGCTTATGCTTACATTTTAAACAACGAAAAATGGAATTGCAATCCTTCAGTTGATGGGAAGACTTGAGACAGTTGAAACATAATCTGTTTTGAACAACGAATGACATACGTTCATCGACGGATTTAGCTAAAAATGATTTACAATGTGTAATTGAATGGGCCTCAGAACAAAATAGGCACTTTAAATTAATTTTATTAAAACTGTTTGTAATTGTATTCTCTTTACTATTATTATTGTCTACAATTAATGTATGTGTTACATTTGGTCGTTTAAAATAATTACTGTTATAAGATTTATTTAAACTATTAGATTGGTTATTGTGAAATTCTTTGACTTGAGTAGTCTTGGGCGTATCGGAAAAATGACTATCTCTCAAAAGTGCCTCACACTTTGAATTTAAAAATTCTGTTAATTGAATATAAGAAGGAAGCTCTAAATTGCTGTACTTCGCTTCAAACTCACGACGCAAGGTTGAGTCTAATTTAGATAAAATATGATATAGTAAAATAAAATCCCATTGGTCGACTGGAAGAAATTGCTTACGTAAAATTGTTAGATTTTCCTCAATGCAATCGAGCGCCCTACGGAACTCAATCGGGTTGCGCAAATTGAAAGAAATGTTTAAAATGTCTTTCCAGCAAGTAAAGGCTAGTTCACGCGTATGGTGATACCGTGCGACTAAAGCCGCGAACGCATCTATGTAATGATCGCCTGTTACTGGAAAAGTTCGAATATGCGATAAAGGATCGCCGCTTAATGTCGAAATTAAATAATGAAATTTCTCCACATTGCTAAGAGAAGAACAATCGTGAATAAGCGCCTTATAAGTGTCATAGAACCCAGGCCATTGTTTAATGTCTCCTGAAAACGACGGTAGCTGAATTTTGGGTAATTTGACGTGTGATAATGCGGATGTCCTGGGCATCGATGAAGTATCTAAAGATTTCGAATCGGACTTAGTTAACATTTTACGTATTGAGATAACTTTAAAATACGTGTCATCAAAACGAGTTCGCAAATCATCATCGTCAAGCGTATCATCATCATCATCCTCGGTCGAGTTAATTAACTCAAGAATTGGTAGATGCGCAAGCTCAAAATCCGTCCTAAGAATTTCGACTTGATCACAATACGAAAAGAATAAATCGTGTTGACTGATATCGGTTTGTGCAAGTTGACCGATCTCTAATGCCTTCGTAATACGGTTCAAAGCGATAGTGCGCTTACGACGTAATGACGATAAGTCATGGACAGTGTATTCCTCCGAATATTTCGATTTAGATCTACTCTTTACCAAACTAGGTTTACGAGTAGCCCGTTTCGGATTAAAGGCCATTTTACACACAAGGTAATGAATGTAAAACACTAATGAATAAATTAAATTTAAATTTTCTACGCAAATAGTCGCGTTGTAAAAGCCTACGGTTCCTTATCAATAGACCGGTTAAGTTAATTCTATAGCGTGATGACTAATGCAACGGACGACGATCGCTGTTCGGATAATAATATTGTGTAACTTCGCGCGAAAACAGCTGATCTATTAAGCAGATAACGATTTTGCTTACTAAATAAAGTAAACCGTATAAAACAAAACCTATTAAAAAAAAAGAAACGTATTATCAACTATTCCTATAGTAAATAATTGATTTAATCGAATGGAGTGTGAAACGAATTATTGATTATTGCGGCCGAATGTTATTACAAATAAAACTGGAGCTTATTTATTTGCGATTCACAATAACCGACGAATATAAAAAACCTTGTATATTGGATTGACACAGCCGAATAAAAGTACATAAACTTTGAAAACTGAAGGATTGTTTACGTATGATCTGCAATATTTAATACGTAAATATTACAGCCGAATTAGTTATACGTAAACACCGAATAAAAACAGCTAAAACGTCAGTTTATATACGATCCGTAACAATGCCTTACATACAAAAAAACCCAAATGTTTTTATTACAGCCGAATACAATTTTATACATACAGACAGAAGCTAGGTCTATGTAAGATCTGTAACAAGACGTTTGGAATAGTTGGATGGTTATTAACAGCCGTTTAAAATTATTCCCTAATACACCGAATAAATTTAGAATCGATTGCATAGGTATAAAACCACAACTATTATACGAATAATCGAAATACACGTAAATCAAAGCTGCCAAATCTAAATAAATATCGCATGAGAAAACAATGTGTCGTAATGAAGTGACTAATTAAACGAATGAATGTTGTTGGAAATTAATGTACTAGAATTATATCGAATGAAGTATGGAATGATTGAATTAATGAACGGAATAACGGTTGTCGAGAAAGTTCGACGCAAAATAGGCGAACGCAATCTACCCGCGTTTAGAATGTCTATCGGAAATATTAAAAAACTAGTTAAAATAATGATATTTTAACCAATTTAAGCGCAGAAAAAACTTAGTTTACTAATTTGAACTAACGAAACAAGTTTCTAAGCGATTTTTATGACTAAAGTTCGAGTTTGTGTTGAAAAAATCCAAAAAAAAAATACTAGCTGTATTATTAAAATTATGCCACGACTCAGATTGAGTCACAGAAACACCAGTCCCGGGTTTCGGCACCAAAAAGATGTGACGAAATGACCCTGCCGGAGGTGGCCAGTGACGTCACTCTGGGTCGGGATGCAAGTCCCGCCAACAAATAATCGAATGCGGCTCAACCTAAGCTAACACTTACCGATGGTAGCTGGCTTTTCCACACCGTGTGGACAAGATGTCCCTGCAACTCCGGAGTCCTGGCTGACGGTACCACGCGTACAGCGCGTGCACATCAAAATTAGGCTCGTTACTTGGCAGCTTGACTGGAGAGTCCCTCACAGCTCGGACGCGCGATCACACTGAGGTAGCCGATACTAATCAACTACCATCGGTATGCCCGTGGAATGGGGCGACGCTATTGGTCAAGCCGCTCGCGAGTATTTGGCGATAGCCGCGATTTTGAACGAAGAGTAAACATACAGTGTAGATGTAATGCGGTTATGCTTTAAGGCTTTTGATATGATCCGTGGCACTTAGTTTGGCCACCTTGTTGTGTAAACCAGAGAGAAAGAAATGTGAGATTGTTGTACGGCCGGTGGCAGTTCGAACTACCCTGAACTGTCAATTTTTTTCGATCCATTATCAACCTTAACTTGTTAGTTGTAAAGCACAGAGCCGGTTGAGTAAATTTTACATTTTATGGTAACCTGACGTGCTTGTTGACTGTACGTTGCCAGGCATAGAATTTCGTCGATTTTTGACCTACAAAGCATTCACACTGCAGCGCATAATAATCGCCATAAAATAATTTCTTTTGAGTTTTACTATTAGTTATAAAACACTTTCATACTGAAGGTTCTTTATTCTATGCGTGAATAGAAAGATTTTTATTTGCCTACCATCGTTTGTTAAATCACTGAAAATGAAATGGGTAGGCAAGTGACTAAACTGTGACAGGCTTATCTTTATCTGTAAAGCATGATCAGCAAAATAGAAAACTCAGGCGGTGCCACTGCCTTATTTAGGTACAAAATGAAAGTTTATAAGTAGACCAAATTTAGTTCTTATATAATCCGCGATATGCCGAGCTTTCTCATTTTTCCAATGCAACTCATTGTTTATTTCTCACTTCAATCTCTCTGGTAAATTTAATTAAAGCGGGCTGCCATTATTTCTTGCCTCGATGATTCTTGTAATTTAAATTGTATTATGTAGTAGTGATTCGGTATATGAAAGGGACTTGGTACTATTTTCCATTGTAAATCTCACCTATTATTTTGTTATATGATGTACTGTTTGTAAAATGATTATGTGCTAGTAGTGTTCTTGAGGAAATAATGGTGATTCCAGGCGAGTGATTGTAAAGATAATTCTACAACACAAAGTTTCTCAAATTCTATTGAATAGTAGACCAGACATTAGGATGTGTATTTTACAAATATTAGAACCCAACTTGGCAAAGCGAAAGCTGACTTTTACCCCAGCCGCTATATAGTGTGACAGTCACAGTTTGAGAAAGCTTTACTTTGAAAACGATTTTTGAAATTTTTTTTAGTGTTAGCGAACATTATATATTTACAACGCAAAAAATCATTTGCATTAGATAAAAATTAAGTGCAATTAATAAATAGATATCTACCACACTGAGAGTTGTAAAAATGTTTATAATTTCTATATGGGTTCTAATCGTTGATAAGTTCTTTGTATATTGCGCAAGGGGAGTGAGGTTTAAGTTACAGTCTGCTGTATTATATTGTAGAAAGGTTATTCAATATAAATTCACACTTATTACGGTTGTTTTATTTTTTTACACAAAAGTAATTTTTCTGTGAAATGTGGACCCCCTTCGAGTATAAAGGCGTGATTTATGCAAATGTGTCCTAAATATAGTATTATAATGTCAATTTAAAAAAAACATCATAAAACGTGTTGGCGACCACTTATTTGAAACCTCTTTACGGGTGGCCAACAGTGATTATGATATTTCAAATCAAAATAATTGACCGAAAACAGTAAATATTTTAGTACTTTTAACCATTGCGCCAAACATTCAACTTTGTGTTAAAGTAACAAACAAGATACAAGAAGACAACAAAAACTAACTCCAAATAAAAAAAATAGCAATTATATCTGTTAATCATTTTAATAAGTCTCTCATCATCCAGTCAATGTACATCATAATGCGTCCTAGAACCTTTCTAGAGTTTCTTATCAGCCTATAAAGCTTGAGTCGCACTTTGGGGCCAATACTACGGTAGGTTACACGGACTTTCATTTGATTTTGGACCTTATGTCATTGTGGTGAAGGCATAGATATGTATATAATTACTGTTTTATTAGACTTGATTATTCCTTAGCTTTCGGTAGAAGCAGTTGTGGTTGCCGAAGATTCTGTGGTGACGTCATCACAGCGCGGAGGTAGAATTATTTGGAGTTCCTCAGTCAATTGGACTTCATCTTCTGGAAGGTGGTCATCTGGTACTCGCGTGTCGAATTCTTCTTTGCCAGACACCCCGCTAAAAACATTAGTTTGTTATGTTTCCCTGTGGTAGTAATTAATAAATATCTCCTACACCTATCATCTAGTAGGTCAAAGTAGGTAACATAGAAAAAATAAGTGTAAATCACGCCTATTCATCCCCGAAGGGAGAGTCGAGGTAAATTAACACCCAACCCGGCTAGCATGACCACCGAAACACGATATTATGATAAAGCCATTTATCGCTTAGAACTGTCAAAATACAATGTTTTTTTGACAGTTCAACGCGATAAATGGCTATATCTTAACGTGTTTCGGTGGTCATGCTAGCCGGGCAGATTTCGCCCCAAGTAATAGGGGACGAGAGCCTATCGGGCACGGGCACACTGCTGGTTGGTGCTACTGAAATATGGTGTAGAACCTACTTTATAATATTTGATGCCGTGTGGTGACGGCAGAGTAGAATACAACTGTCACCACCCCCAAATATCTCCCGAGGGTGTCGTACAAGGCGACTAACACCCGTATTCACAAACAATACTTGTATAGGTAAGTAAAGAAGCAACAGTGCGAAGTAAGACATTTCTCAATGCGTTTTGTCACTCAAGTATTATCTATGAATAGGTTTTTGGGACCCTGTGCGTTAACGCACCTCATAGAGTGCGGTCCAGATAAGACCGCGCGCGAGGGGTGGCGCTGCTCGCTCCTATACAAACAAAATAGGAGACGAAATTTTAGTTCCAATTTTGACAACGCGCGGACTTATCTGGGCCGCACTCTAGTAATGTTTTTGAATACGAGTGTAAGGATAAATCAGTGATGAGGAATGGGTAGCAGCGTTCCTCTTATACCACCTCGTACTTGTACTATGTACCTACTAGAACTTTTGTGCCCGATAAATGGCAATAGGCTCGCCACCAATTACATGGGACCTAACATAATTGGCGAAACGTGGGTGCTAGTTCACCTCTTCGGGGATATAGGCGTGATATATGTATGCATGTACGTAGAACCTACTCGAGCTGGTCCCCAGCCTTGGCGCCGCCCGCCAGCACTGACGTGTAGAGCCGTGCGCGCGCGCCGTGCAGACGCATGCCGGCCGGCACGTCTTCGGCCCCGGACCTCGTCTCCGGTATCGGGTGGAGCGCGTTCGCTAATAAATATATTACTCGAATAGTCGTATTGCATATAAAAAGGGGATTATTTATAGTGCGTACCAAAATGGATATAGACAAACTTTGGTGAGCATTTATCCTTAGGTAAGTATGATGTTTATTTAAATAAAAGCCTAAAAACCCATCAAAAGCCCAAAAATAAAATACATACTTTGCAAAGGCGGACTTATCTCTAAAATGTAGCATGGGTTGTATGCAGGGTGTGGGTTATTTCTGTGACATGTTGTTTAAAATACAGTTCATCGTTTTATCCCATATCCAAGAAGAAAACAGAAGTACCTACCTATTATTATACTATAATATGAGTGGTTATAACGAGGTAAGTTTTACCTACTATAGGTCTAATGCAAAAACAGTTATTTTGAACTACGAAATCACCTTCGTCCTGAACTATCTGGGGTTCTATGTCCTTCACATCTCGTTTAGTTTCGTGCGGCGGCAGAACCATCCGGTCATCTGAATACAAAGAGGGCAGGTTGTAGGACTATTATTGGCAATAGATTATTAGTAGGTACTGTGAACAGGAACTAAAGGGCAAGTGTGAAGACACCGATGGTTAATGGGCAGCAGCGTTCCTCTTAAACCTAGCAATATACCTACAGCGGTTAACCTACATGCCGGATAAATGGAAATAAGTAGGACCTAACGAAATAAGCGTTAGTTCACTTCTGTTGTTGCGACAAATAAGCCTTTGATTCATTATGTACCTATGTCCCTACAAATTATCTTTACAGCCCAACCTACCGAACAATATCTTAAGGCACAAAGAAAATAAATAAGTATACCCCCAAATCTTAATAAAATCCCAAGTCTTTAAAAATGTAATAGAGTACCGTTCTTATGAGCTCGTGAGGGTAATTCGGCGTTGTAGCCCCGGAACAATGTTTCCAGTTCGTCCGGACTCATGCGGCGAAGGTACGGCACCCTCTTCAGGTCCGGCCGGTGGAGACACCGGAAGGAGTTTCGATGCTGGGAAATAATTTGCAGTAAGCAGGTAAGGAGCTTTCAGCTATGTTGAGAAAATAATAGTATATCATGAGACTTGTTCCCCCTTATTATAAACCATGGACTGATTGAATGTTAATGCTAACTCTGTCTTTCAAACAGCAAATAAATGTGACAGCATCCCTTTTAAGCTATGACCAACTTTTGGACATGTTTCAGGATTGTGGATGCCGTGTGGTGACGGCAGAGTAGAATACAATTGTCACCACCCCAAATCTCTCCCGTGGGTGTCGTACAAGGCGACTAAGGATAAATCAATGATGAGGAATGGGCAGCAGCGTTCCTCTTGTACCACCTAGCAATAGCAATGTACTGCGACTTTTGTGCCCGATAAATGGCAATAGGCTTGCCACCTATTACATGGGACCTAACACAATTGGCGAAATGTGGGTGCTAGTTCCCCTCTGTCTAGCCCTTCGGGGATATAGGCGTGATTTATGTATGTATGTATGTCAAGTGGATGAAGCGAAAGAAGTATGTAAGGATCGTAGCAAGTGGAAGGAAGTGATATCTGCCTACCCCTGTGGGAGAAGGGCGTGACGTATGTATGTATGTATGTGTCAAGTGAGTAGCCTGCAGGCTGATTACGTAGGTAGGCAAGTCTGTTGCTAACATTTCTGGATTAAAATTAATCAGTTTTTGCGATTAGGTATGTATTTATGATTTTAGGCGCCGAACACATCGCGCATCTGCGGTCGAGTTCGCTCACACAGTGAGCGGTCTTGTGTAGAAGCAGCATTATGCTGCTTAATAGCGAGTAATGTATAACGAACCGCGTCTCACCCACGCGTACTCGTGAACGGGGGCTAAGACACCGCATATACGCTAGTAATAGTAGTTCAATGCATAGGACCGCCGAACTCCGAACTTGACCGCGAGACCGCCGTAGTGTGGCCGTTGCTAACACAATGCGATGCGAGAGAATAATTAAGAGATTTATTCCCTTTGCCTACCAATTCGACAGATAAATCCAATCACCTTGACTAGGCCTGGAGGCACTTGCATACTCTCACAGGCGCGCGACATGCTCATACACTGGATAACACTGTCGTGTTTCACGGAGATAGCCGACAGACCGCTCCTCACTAGGTCTTCGTTTATCTGTAACGAAACAGGAGATTAGATGACAATAGGTTCGCCCCCAAGCCGGCTAAGTTAGGCCGCATGTAATATGGGCTTGGCTGCCTGGTGCTTAAAATGACGTGATTTAATTATGTAAACAAGCTATTGATCCAGGATATAGAATTGGGTTGCACTCTAATCCATAGATGAACTTTAGCGATTGAAGTCCACTCGATTTCGGCGCTAATTCATAATAAATAGCTTTATTTCTACTTTTTGTTTTCTTTATGAATAAATAAGATAGCTATAAATCTACAAAGATTTAACTATACTTATACTTAATATCAATGCTGTAAAGGCCATCCACCCTGTCCTATAATTTAAAAAAATAATTAATGGAAATCTGCCGCGAACGTGATGGATGTCACTATTGGAACGACATCACTTTCAGCCAACTACGAAACAAAGTTCCCGTGCGCCTAATAACTTCAAGAACAGAAAATAAGGAATTCTTAAAATTTTGTGTAGTTTCATTTTTACTATAGGTACCTATAGTGGGAGCGTTCGCGTCAACGAAGCACCCCGAATTTAATCTCCGTCCGTCCAATAAAGCGGTTGGGGTCGAACAAAAACATGCCCGGGGCCATCAATCAACGTGGAATGAAGTACACTTTTTTAAAAGGAACTAACTAGTACGTCCGCTTGTAACTATATGTACTGTGGCTCTAGCCAAGTGTCCAATCTAGTCGAATGCATAGAAAACAAATGTATGAAATTGACGTAGGTATTACCATTGTGTTATAAAGTAACTATGTGTATTACAAAGAAAACATAGCGTCAGTTTCATACTTTTGTATTCTATGCGTTCGAATAGAAAAGACACTTGGTTACGCCCTCTGTACTTCTGCTTGTAACTATTTGTGATCATGCACTATTTGACCATGGAAATATAAAAACACAACGTTCCCTGGTTATCTGGGGTAGAGGTGTGTTCCTCTACCATTAATATCGGTCAGATGTCTCGAGCCATCTACTTCTTTTGATTCATACAGAAATGTACGTGCTTGACCGTCTCGGAACCGCTTAAGGCCCGGTAGGTCAGCGTAAATAGGTATTTAGCGCCGTCCCGGCCGCGCGGAACTTACTTCGCGCCGCCGGGACTTTGGTGAACTCACTAATGCCCTCTCCAGTGACATAGTATAAAAATAAGCAGTAGAATATTGTTATTCAAATTAAACAATGCTTATGAATCGTTATTTTGTGGCTTTGTTCATTTTATTAATGTATTTTTATTTGTAATACTTATTTGGGTCTCAATTACTACTAAAATTTGACCCAGTATTTTTATATTCATTACCGCCAAAATGGAGCTGTATTGTTTTTCGAGTTCATGTATTGTAAATATGTATTACGAGAGTTTCTTTATTCCACCATTACTTCTTAATGTCTCAAAAGATTGAGACGCATGGTCAAATTTACAAATGGGATTAGTTATTGAGATAAGACCCGATTCAAAACCAAATTCTGTTCATTACATGTTGTTAGGTCAAATAAATCACAAATCTGATAATGCTTGACATCAATCAGCTTGAGTCAAGCACGATCATATTCTATGTGTTTCTGTTCATTAAATGTTGCTAGGTCAAATAATTCACAAATCTTATAATGCTTGACATCAATCAGCTTGACTCAAGCATCAATCAGCTTGAGTCAAGCACGATCATTTTCTATGTATTTCTGTTCATTACATGTTGTTAGGTCAAATAAAACACAAATCTGATAATGCTTGACATCAATCAGCTTGACTCGAGCATCAATCCCCTTGAGTCAAGCACGATCATTTTCTATGTGTTTCTGTTCATTACATGTTGTTAGGTCAAATAAATCACAAATCTGATAATGCTTGACATCAATCAGCTTGAGTCAAGCACGATCTTTTTCTATGTGCTTCTGTTCATTACATGTTGTTAGGTCAAATAATTCACAAATCTGATAATGCTTGACATCAATCAGCTTGACCCGAGCATCAATCAGCTTGAGTCAAGCACGATCATTTTCTATGTGTTTCTGTTCATTACATGTTGTTAGGTCAAATAAATCACAAATCTGATAATGCTTGACATCAATCAGCTTGAGTCAAGCACGACCATATTCTATGTGTTTCTGTTCATTAAATGTTGCTAGGTCAAATAATTCACAAATCTTATAATGCTTGACATCAATCAGCTTGACTCAAGCATCAATCAGCTTGAGTCTTGAGACGATCAAATTCCACTCCAAAGCCACTCCTCCATCTTATATTATTTACATTATTTATAATTTAAAATACAATTAAAAACCTCCAACAATTAAAAACCTCTCACCTCACTAGCAAACTTTTGTGCCCGAAAATGGCAATAGGCTCGCCACCTATTACATGGGACTTAGCCTAATTGGCGAAGCGTGGGTGCTAGTTCACCTCTGCCTACCCCTTCGGGGATATTGGCGTGAATTATGTATGTATGTATGTATGTATTTTTAATTAAATTTTGCCCAACACTGCCAAACACACACTGTGCTTCCGAAGCACGATGGAACTCGAAGAAAGGAACTTGGTCACCCATCTAATGAACGGCTTTAGCAACCATTGCTTAGTTTACGTAATCGCAGGCCAAGCGCTCTATACCACTTCGCTAGCGAGCTCGACAAAATATGAATTATCAAAAATCATAGCTATCCTCCAGTTTAACATCTGCCGATATTCTTTTACTATGGCACTATGATAGTATTTTAGGCATGACGTCAGAAGTTCATTGATGGTGCACGATAAAAGCGAAGCGGAAAAAATTCAAAAAATTGGCACAGGTCCGTCGTCCGAGAGCAACGTGCGACTGATCGGGCCTGCCGAGCTGTTGCGTTCGCGCATTTTATAGGTATTTAAACATTATAATTAAAACAATTATTTTATCAAGTTTAACCCTGCGAATTTTTCTATAAATATTTAATGGCTTTAATTGTGCGCAAGAATTAAATTTAAATTATCAGTAGTTTCGTCATAATATTGAAAAAATGTTAGTAAAAAGGGGTTGCTTTGGGATTTTTTTCTATCGAGTGAAGTTTGCACACACACGGCCGTGTGGTGACGGCAGAGTAGAACACAATTGTCACCACCCCTAATCTCTCCCGTGGGTGTCGTACAAGGCGACTAAGGATAAATCAGTGAAGAGGAATGGGCAGCAGCGTTCCTCTTATACCACCTAGCAATGTACCTACTGCGACTTTTGTACCCGATAAATGGCAATAGGCTCGCCACCTATTACGTGGGACCTATCATAACTGGCGAAACGTGGGTGCTAGTTCACCTCTGCCTACCCCTTCGGGGATATAGGCGTGATTTATGTATGTATGTATGAGTGAAGTTTATTAAATCTTATAAGTGAATGCGAATTTGACTAGAATAAATCCTTAACTTATACATATATTTTTTTCAGACTTGTAAACACTATGTTGAATGTCTCAGATTGTTTTAAAAGTTGCCTATTTCGGCCCACAGAGCCTTAAGATAAGTAGGTACATACATACATAAACCACGCCAATATCTCCAAAGGGGTAGGCAGATGTGAATTAACACCCACGTTTCGCCAGTTAGGTTAGGTCCCGTGTAATTGGCGAGCCTATTGCCATTTATCGGGCACGTGAGTCGCAGTACATTTCTAGGTGGTTTTAAGAGGAACGCTGCTCCCTATTACTCATTGCTGTGCTGTTTTAGCCCTCAGTCACCTTGTACGACACCTGCAGGATTTTGAAGGAGAGAGACCCCGACCCCGTCCCGTCCGGGGTATTTTCCCATTACGTATGCGGATACCTTATGATATAAGTGCTATAGATTATGCTTAAAGACAAAGGTCTTCAATGCGTGTGTGTTGCCAGTGATGAATTACGGCACCGAAACGTGGCCGCTTACAATAAGCCTTATAAGAAGACTCAAAGTCACTCAAAGGGCAATGGAGAGGGCTATGCTCGGTGTTTCCCTGCGTGATCATATCAGAAATGATGAGATCCGCAGGAGAACTATGATCACCGACATAGCCCGAAGAATGGCGGACCTTAAGTGGCAGTGGGCAGGGCACATTGCGAGGAGGAAAGGCCGTTGGGGCGGAAAGGTCCTCGAATGGCGGCCACGAACCGGGAGACGCAGCGTTGGAAGGCCCCCCCACAAGGTGGACCGACGATCTGGTGAAGGTCGCGGGAAGCCGCTGGATGCGGGCAGCGCAGGGTCGACTGGTTTGGAGATTCTTGGGGGAGGCCTATGCCCAACAGTGGGCGTCTCTCGGCTGAATGATGAGCTAATGTTAACTTACCTGCAACTCTTTCCCCTCACAACACGGCACTAGAGAAGGTTCCTCCTTGAGTTTGTGTGCCGATGCCATGGCGGCCATGTTGTCTCCGCTCGCGACAGGGTTCATCGGCCTCAGGGAAGCGCACGACGACTTTCTCTCTTTCACCTCGAAGTTTTCCGAGGATCCCTCCACGTTCCTCATGCCTAGGATGGGGGCGCTGTGTTCCAGTAGCTGCATTACGACGGATTTTGGTGTTTGGTTTTCGGAGTGTTTGCGGATTTCGACGTGGATCACATTTTTCTCGGTTTGACACTGATGACGTTTCTGTTTTTGAAATTTGCGTTTTTTTTTTGGTTAGAGGTTTTATTGGTGCTCCGTCGATTAAGGAGGTTATATAGGAATATTTGTTTGTGGTAAGAGTTATCAAAAAGCTCACCACAGACGTCGGTCGCTGAAATTATAGCATATTAAAGCTTGATGACGTCACGTTCACCGTTTGACAAGACATTTTTTGATTGTAATCGAGGTTCTGTGAGGTGCTGCGAGGTGTGCCCGAGTCCATATCAATCCCCGCTTATGCGCGTTCAGACATTAGTTTAGATGCTTTTTCTTTAAATTATACTATTTCAATTATACCTACTGCGACCGTCATTTTCAACTTATGTGCCGGGTACTTGTACCTACTTGTTGCCTTAATATTTCTTTTTTATTTACCTATTACTCAAACGAATGAAAAATCGGGATTCGGTCTTTGAATCAGGAGTAAAAGCTTCCTAAGAACACATGAGTTTGCATTCCAGACGGCTACCTTATGTAGTTACTTCGGTCTTCACAGTCATTTGGTTTCACGGTGTAGGTAGTTAGGTACCTACGTGCGTATTCCATTAATATTTTTCTATTTTTTTCTCCAAATTTCAAAGAATATTTATTACTATATTGGTAATAAAAAGTTATTACAATCTACATATCACCAATAATATGTTAACAAGCGAACGACCGACCCTACTTGAGTGAGGACCCTAGAACAGAAAACATCAAATGCCTCTCAACATTCAAGTGAGGTTTACCCTACGAGAATCACGTAGAAGCACTCAAATGAAATTGTATCCGTAGGTTCAGTCAATTTAAAACACAAACAAGTCTGCAAAAAAAATATGATAATACCTATCAAACATAGATTGGGGTACAAAATTAAAGAAATCATATCGGACTCAATTTTATATTGTTCTAAAAATCTTTATCAAACAAAATCTGTAGAAAGCGAAAACAAACACTCCAAATCTGTGACACCGAGTTGTGGACATAAATACAGAATCGGTTTTCTGACCTCCCTGATAAATTTAGGAATAGCTCAACATAAGCACAGGCAGACTAACAATCCAAAGTCAGAGTGTTGTAAGCCGATTGCAGTTGCTTTCGTCTACCTGTCACTCTCACTCATTGGGAATAACAGCAAAGTGTGAGAGTGACGGGTAGACCAAAGCAACTGAAACCGGCTTACATAATACGGGTCCCGAAAACAAACAGTTAACAAATAGTTCCTGCAACTTCAAGACTCATGTTCAGCGTTGGTCTCCTTTACATCGCCCGGCACATAAAAATCTTTTGACTCTGTTGGTTCATCCAAGCCCGACAGGCTGCGTTTCTGGAAGAAGAGGAAGAAGCATAATGTGAAAAGCAAAGCACTGTTGCAAATTAGATGACAGAACAAGTCAAACAAAATTTAAAAAAATACAAAGCTTAAGATTTTAGAAACTATGAGATTCGAATATTCTGTGTCTGAAAGGATCATCTAACTAAAGGAAGAGGTTTGCATTTGAACTGTTGTTGCAAGCGTGTGGATTGAACAATTGGCCGTAGGTATATTTCTTATTGGGCCATCGAGATCCTTACGGCGGGTTTCAATATTCTATATACAGTTAAAAGTAACTTACTAAAGTGTAGTCGCCTGCCCGGCTAGCATTTTGTTATAATTACGATAAATAACAAGTTCCTAAGCAACTAAACTGGGGTATCTTTAACTGTTGATAGAATATTGAAACGGGCCTTTCCCGAAGACCAGTTCAATACCAATATCGAGGTCTTATCTTCAGAGTCACATGGTAACAATTGCTGCTCACAATTCTCCTCTTCTCCTCTTTCATCTCCACTAGGAGAGCGACCAGCACTCGGTGCGCTAAGAACTCGGCCGTCCGCCGCACGTCAGCGCTGTCACCGCGTACCCGGTTGTCCACCACCGCAGACGCCAGGCTTTCCACTGCTTCACCCCACTCCACTGTACACAGACGGGAAACCTCAGCCCAAATAGTAATGAGTAAGGGTAGGCGGAGAGGAGCTCGTTAGCGCAGTGGCATATGGTCCATGGTGCCGTTTTGCGAATTAGGCATGCGACTAAACGGTTTCCACATCCACATCTCATTTTCTACACTGTGTAGCATATTAGAAATCAAATTACAAGACTTTAGTTAGACAACACAGCCGTGCGGTGACGGCAGAGCAGAAACATTGTCATCACCCCGAATCTCTCCCGCAGGTGTCGTACAAGACGACTAACTGCCGCACTCAGAGACGTCAATTAAATTTAATGAGTATTTAATGTCAAAAATTTTCATTCAAATCTAGACCATAGACCCGGCAAGAATAGCGACTAATTTTGAATTGTCATTTTTTGATGTTAAGTATTCATTATCGTTATTTGACATGTCTGAGTGCGGCAGTTAGAGTGTTAAAACAGCAACGAGTAATGGGTAGCAGCGTTCCTCTTAGACCACCTAGCAATGTACTGCGCTCTCCTGTGCCCGATAATAATAGCAATAGGCTCGCCACCTATTACATGGGACCTAACCCAAATGGCGAAACGTGGGTGTTGGTTCACCTATGCCTACCTCTTAGATGCGTGATTTGTTTATGTATATGTAGACTACTAACTTTTGTGCCTCAGGTGCGGCAGCGTGACTTGGCCTATGGTGACGTCCATGCCTTTCTGAACGCGCTGGCTCACGGAACGCGACAAAAGTTTCGCAGCGGCATTCACCATCTTTGGAAAGAGTAAACAATACAGCTGATGAAAACAACAAAGAACGTAAAACAATATTTAAACTTACATATTACACTGAATTTAATTATTTATCTCAAAGTTACTAATAATAGGTATAGGCTAAAATTACATATTATAAAAATCCTTATTCCTCATAGCATCCCATTATAATCTACTCATACTGTGCTTACATGTTAAGAAATATAGTCTCGACTTACCTTTCTGTTTATTTTATATGTAGCGGAAAACGTTGTACATATTAAAGTTATTTTAGGCCTACTGTTTTTCCAAGATTTTTATTGTTATGACTGCAATAGGTACCCCTTCAGTGCTAAGTAAGTCACCACCCCTCATTAGACAATAGCTGCTACAATAAAGTATAATAAAATTTTATCCTCTGTAGTAGGTACAAAGATTTTGGGGTTAGAAAAAACTCGCTCGGCCACTCAAGACACTGTCATGAGTGGCCGAGCGGTCAGGCACCTGCCCGGATAGCAGCGGACGGGGGTTCGATTTCCGCCTCAAGATCATAATTTTTCGAAATTCTTTTTCTAACCCCAAAATCTTTGTAATAATTCTTCTAACATTTATATAATGTTAAAATTAAAATCGAATACTCTGTAGTAGTTATTAATATTGAAGTGGATTATAAAAAGCTCTATATATATATAGGATATTCTTTAAATTTATTCCATAGAACAAAATCGCGGTCTAAGTATCTCGGTATCGGTGAAAATGGAGAGGTTAGCGATATACGAGCTTGTATCAAAGCGCATACTCAAGATGGTTCTAGAATAATGTCCTTTGACGAATCTTTAGCTCGCTTTTTATGAAAAATGAAATATTTATGTTAGGCACGAGAACACCGACGAAAAATTCAGAACAACGACGTGTTCTCAGAAAGAAGATTGTAAATAGCGATATTTATACAGTTTTGCATCAAAAAATTCACAAAGCCGCGAATATTTATAGGGTAATACAACTCGAAATAATCCAAAACCAATCTATTACGATTATGGATATTTGCGCCGTAAGCTAGCTTAAATCCAAAGACTATGTAAAAATCTCTATTAATAACACATAGATGGCACTGTAAGTCCGTTTTTAAGAATCGTTCAAATAGAAATCCATTAAGCAATTTTATCTGTTTCTAAAAAATAAGTATTATGAGTTGTGTTACCTTTAATATAAGCTCGATAGCGCAGTGGCTTAGTGCGCTTGGCTTTCGATTGCGTAAACTAAGCACTGTTCGCTAAGGCATTGGCTGGATGACCAAAATATATTATCTCGAGTTCTCCCCTACTTCAGGACGCACGTTAAGCCGTTGGTGCCGGCTGCATCTGCAGTTCTGCAGTCGTTAATATCCATCAATCCGCACTAGGATGATGGGCTATGGCCCATTCTCCCTATATTCTTCCAACCACAGGAAAGACCCGTGCCCCAGCAGTAGGGACATTAAAGAGCTGGTTATGCTGATGATGACTCGTTATATACAGGTGTGCGATTTATTTATCGCTCGCGTTAATGTCGGTTGTTATATAGCAAAGAAATTTAAATCAGTAGTTTCTGAGATTAGCGCATTTAACCAACCAAACAAACTCTTTAGCGTTATAAATATTGGTATAGATTTACCCGCTTAATTCAAAAAGTCGAAACCGAGGTTCACCCAGGCGACAGACTGTCAATGAAATTTAAATGAGGCGGTTGCGTGAACGGCTCAAATCAAATAGTTGGTAAAACTTCCGGTGGCGCGAAATGCACCAAATGGCTTTCGTAGCGCGGATTGCGAGGTGCAGCGTTTGTGTACAGTCGCAATCAAAAAATATTTACTACCTAAGAATCACAAATTTAGGTCACAAGTTCTAAATGTCTATTTCATAATAATTTGATCGACCATAGGTTAATTATCTTTTTTTTTTCTTATGATATGACAATCAATCGCTCTCGGGGATGGACGGACTACTATCAAGGTTTGTAAAAAACCTTCTTTCGTAAAATTTTGCTCTTGTCCAAATGACGTTCAAACAATATTTTTTGATAATTATGTCATTTCAACAAATAAAGAAATGCTTTTCATCATCAAAAACTGATTAGATCCTCTTTGTTATTATCGATGCGTCATTTTGCATAATAACTTTTAAAAGGTAGTAAGTAACTTGATATGGCATTTTTGACTAGTGAAAAAAGAATCTAATTTCAAAACTGGTAAACATTTTCTGTCTGCGACCGTACCTACCGAGCACCTTGTGCTAATGCGCTTTCAAACTATGATCTGATGGATAGATTAATTTACTGACGAAACAGTGTAGGTAGGAAATTAATTATTAATATTTTATCAAAATCGACGCAACATGTCTATTCGATTTTAATGAAATACAACCAAACCAAAACCGAATACGGAAACTTAATTTATAATATAGGGCGATGGATTTTAATTTGATTTTGAGCGTTCTATTGAAAAAAAAATAGAGGCAATACTTTATAATAATTGTGGAACGTATAGTTTCTAAAATTCTGCTTAATACCTGCCGTCTTGTTAATTTTTTTTAACATACCGGCTCAGGAATATAAATTTTACTGCCTTTTGAAAATTTCAAATCTCTTTTTAACCGACTAAAAAACGGGCGAGGTGACTCAATTCATACCCGTTTTAATTTTTTTAATGCTTTTTTCACGCAAAACTACGTTTATGGACCGATTTTGTTAATTGTTAAAAGTATTTCCGGATCTCAGAAGGCCAATCTGATTCATAAAGTATCATCACAGCCGTTGAAAATTATTAAGAATATTTACCTCCAACAATTTTCTTCTCTCGGGTAAGTAGCAGGCAATTGCAACTGGGTCCGGCAAGTCTTTGACGGCATCAGAGAACGTCACTTCGGCCAACTTGGTCTTCGAAGGCTTTCAGAACAGAAAAAAATAAAACAATGGAAGCATATAATTAGAACTGAACCACAAACCAGGGTCAAATTTCAAATCTTTCTGACTAGATTTGGAAATTGATTGAACTTTCATGTTTCATAAAAATAGAAGAAAGACACGAATCCATCCTTTCCAAGATTACACACATACATACAAAAACCATGTCTATATTCCCAGAGGGGTAGGCAGAGATGAATTAAACACCCACTTTTCGGCAATTAAGTTTGGTTCCATGTAATAATAATAGGTGGCGAGCCTATTGGCATGCATTGGGCGCACAAAATCGCAGTATTGCTAAGTGGTATAAGAGAAACGCTGCTGCCCATTCCTCATCGTTGCCTTTAACCTTAGTCACCTTGTACGACACCCACAGGAGAGATGGGGGTGGTGAAAACTGAATTCTTTTCTGCCATCACCACACAGCTGCATTTCCAGTCGTTAATACCCACCAATCCGCACCGGGCCAGACGTTACTATTACTTACTACACCTTAAACGAATCGCAAAGAAACATGGTCGCACGGGTCCATCCTTTCCAAGATTAGTATCCAATCAACTCACCACAGGAGTGGGAGGCCTGTCCTTGACACTCTTCATGTCAATTTCAGTGCTGTCTTCTGCAGGTATGTTTGTGAACTCTCCAAACATAATGGAGGCACCCGAGGTGCCGTTAAACTGGCGCGCGATCTCCGTCGCCACTTGCATCGACCACCGAGGCACTTTGCCGCTGAATGAGAACAGGGAGTAGTATTCTAGTCACTGTCTTAATTGGGTCACTAAATTAATACTTTGCTTAATCCTGTTGATTTACCTTACCCTTATGAATAGCCAAGACGCTAGATTTGCCGGGGTCGGTTAGACATGGGTGATATGCTGTGATGAGCGACACTAGACATCGAAAACCCGTGTGCCCAAGCAAAGATAATAGGACTAAAAGGCTAAAGATAGTAGTGCGCAGCATGCCTCAGTCTATAATATAATGATACGTCTCCAAAACTCATTGACGCCCCGATCCGCAACGAAGTGCCGAACCCGACGAGTTCAATACCAAAGTTGATGCTAAAGGCGCCAGAGCCCCGCTAGCAAAACGGCAATCTTCAACGAACATATTGATTTCTAATGCTGTCTTTCAAGTTTGTACAATACAAAATAATATCAATATTTTGACAAAATAATATCTTTTTATTCTACACATTTTCCAACTAGATAAAGTTACTATTATTGGGGGCCTAAGTCAAGTGGCTAATCTATTCGAACGCATACAATACAAATGTATGAAACTGACGTATTATAGAGAAATCAACATGGCGACCATCTTGTCAAATGTAAGAGAAGCTGTCAAAAATTGTCATTTTTATTATATGCGTAATAGATAGGCCATTTGTGTAGGGGGGCTGCTGTACTGACCGTCTCTTTCCGGAGCTGGGCCTGTAGTCCTGGAAGAAGATAAGCGCTGCTCTGGAGTGAACCATGCGCTCAACGTCCCTCAGGAGCGAATTGACGCGACGCCGGGCGAACTCCGTCACGGCAGACTCTAGAATCTGAGGGTACATACATACATACATAAATCACGCCTATATTCCCGAAGGGGTAGGCAGACGTGTACTAGCCCCCAAGTTTCGCCAAATAAGTCCCATGTAATAGGCGTCGAGCCTACTGCCGTTCATCGGGCACAAAAGTCGCAGTACACTGCCGGATTGTTAATGAGGAACGCTGCTGCCCATTCCTCATCACTGTTTATCCTTAGTCGCCTTGTACGACACCCACGGGAGAAATTTGGGGTGGTGACAATTGTACTCTACTCTGCCGTCACCACACGGCACAATCTGAGGGTGATTTCCAAAATGTCTTCTCAGATAGCACACAATTTCCAGGTGGAGTGAGCGAGATATCAAGCCCTAGGATCAGGCATGACCGAGAGCCAGCAAAAAGAAACGTCTGTAGAAATCGTCTTTTAGTTTTAGTTCATTTTGCAATATGTTAATCATAAAAAAGAAAACGAAGAATTGGCAAGTGTCCATTTTTTTAAACAAAATTTGGTAGATAAATCGAAATAAATAAATGTCACGTACCCACCTAATTTTTACTTTCTTTTCAATTCAAATAAGGGTCGTCTTTTAAAAATTGCCCTTTAATCATAGAACTTAAGGTTATAATTATCTACCGAGCCTCTCAAAGGTCCTTTCGACAGGCCCGTTTAGGTAATAAGAGTAAGTAATTTTAATAAATTAATTAAAAAGCCTAGCTTACGAAAATGACATATATCTACATCATGTTACAAAATTGAGGGTAATTAGAAACTACTACTTCATATTGAAAGAACGAGGGCCTTTTTTGCTTGCTTTTGTGTGGGTAGCATATCAATAGGACTTTTTAGGCTGATGAGGATAATGATTTGCGAACTATTTAAAAA
This sequence comes from Cataclysta lemnata, assembly GCA_963931975.1. NCBI lineage: Eukaryota > Metazoa > Arthropoda > Insecta > Lepidoptera > Crambidae > Cataclysta > Cataclysta lemnata. Next base: position 15,007,045 of record OZ008340.1, on the reverse strand, counting down.
TTATAGAAGAGATTGAACATTTAAAAGGCCTGATACTAAAAGATACCTTTGAGGTTGGTGTAAAAATAAATAAATACTCCAAAAAACAAACTGTTAATTTAAAATCTCAAAGATTTTAATAACCATTTGGCGTTTCCTTTTTAATAGCCAAAAATATTACTTCATTTTTTTGCTTGGTTTGAAACATGTTATCTATGACTGCGAAATTTTAACAGCTCAACGACTCTACCGCTAACAGCGCATACCTCATCCAGTAGTTTGATAGGTGCCGTGGGCAGAACGGTCTCGATGTCCATCCTGGCTCTAGCTTGGCCAAGCGTCATCAGCGCATCTCCTTGTGTTGACATAGCACTCGCCATGGCTTCCGTCGCGAGCCTATGAGCTAGCTCTAGACTCATTCCTTTGGCTCCCCGTTTTGACTGAGGAACAAATGCAGACGCTAACAATACGCTACATTCATTATTATTGCTATTCCATACATACGTAGATAAATTACACCTATATCCCCGAAGGGGTAGGCAGAGGTGATTTCACACCCACGTTTCGCCAAATAGGTTAGGTCCCATGTAATAGGTGACAAGCCTATTGCCATTTATCGGGCACGAAAAGCGCGGTGCCCAAATTGCTAGGTGGTCTAAGAAGAACGCTTCTTGCTGCCCATTACTCATTGCTGTTTTAATCTGGACCTGCGGGAGAGATGGGGGCGGTGACAATTGTATTCTGCTCTGTCGTCACCACACAGCATTCCATTATGTATAATAACATATCCAAATAATAAGTACAGTTCGTTATGCACCCTGTTAGGGCTCAGCAAATTACAAGAGAGATAATATATTTTTGGTCACCCATGGCTGGCTTAGCCAATATTTCTTGGTTTTGCGCAATCGCAGGCTAATCGCGTTATGTCATTGCGCTATCGAGCTCCTTCGAAAAATATCTGTGATAATCTACTAAAATTGTATTCAACAACGAATTAATTTACTTAATTAGTTTTTGAATGAGTTTGAAACTTTTTAAACAACAATGTGGGTTGTTTATTTTGGCTAGTAATATCGTAGTATCAAACCATGATTGAAGTCACGGACTAAATAAAAATTTTTCATTAGTTACTCGATTGGTCATTACCAGTTTGATGGTAATTAAATCCTTCTTATTCCACGGATACAATACGGTTATAATCTTTTGTTTATAATTATGTGAAAAAGTTTTAGAAAGAGAAACCTTTTTGTTTTTTAGATTTGAATTCTAAAAGGTACACGTAAAATTATAGGGTTCCTGAGACTTTATATGCAAAACATTTTGGTAGGTACAGAACACAGAACCGGAAATCTTAACGAAGGTGTCAAGTGCACCCTTAACACGCCTTAACGAATGACCTACCTCGGAGTCCTGATTCCTATGTGTGTAGGTACTTCTACGTATGCCTTAGGGCTGAAAAACTAGAAACGTAGGGAGGTGCTCGACTTTTCTTACGGGCAGTTCTTATATATTTTTTACCACACTTAATATTCCTTATACAGGATTCCTTTAAAGCAGACTAAAGTATATTCATCGAAATTTGGACGTAGACATAAACGAGATCGACATTGCTGATACCTGTCTGTTATTGCTAAAGGTAAAGTAAAATATCATTTTTTAAATTTTAATGTAAATCGTCTTACAAGATTTTTTGAAAAGTTCTGGCATTGTTAGAATTTCTTACGTTTATGACTTTCAAAAAATAGATGTGAGATATTATTCCGCCTATTTATCCTCGAATGATTAGCCAGATCTCCTTGAGTTCCATTTGCCAGTTATGTTAGGTCCATGTATAAGGGGTCGAGCCTAAGGCTATCTATACCGGGCACGTAAATGACAGTACATTGTTAGGATGTATACTGCCGATTCCTCATCACTGTTGCAACCATACGTCGCATTGTATGACTGGTGACAATTGTATTCTGCACTTTGTGTATTGCCACCTGACGGCCACACGTAGTCCTGCGTCTTTCTTTCTTCTTGTTTCTACACAAAAACCGACTCGGAAGTTGTGTGACCAAGAATGTATTTAAAAGTTCCTCGAGTTGCTCGATCTATGTTAAGAAGTAAACGTTAGTAATTAGAATTAAGAAGTAAACGTTGGTTCTGGCGCATACCTTTTCAAATTCCACGCCCATCTTCCTGACCAGCTGAGCCGCCTTGGCGTGGCCACCGTGCATCAGCTTGAAGTTAGCCAATCTTATACGTTGCAACTCCAAGTCGGTATTGTATGCGTAGATCTCAGCTTTTCTACAAAACAAGATATACACTTAAATAAAAACTGTTTAAATACATTTTTTGGAGGAGCTCGATGGCGGAGTGGCATAGCGCGCTCGACGGTATTGTGTAAACTAAGCTAAGGCCGGTCATTGGACAGGTGACCAAAAATAAGTTATCTTACTCCCGAGTACGGAAACGCTACTGAAATTTTAATCACTTCTTATTAAGTTAAGTGGACAATACCTGTCAGAATTTTATGGAAAAACATCAATTTTGACAATACTTAACTTTGGGTAGCGTTTCTGTATTCGGGGGTAAGTGTTCTATTGCGATTGCCCGCGAGCAGTCGGCGGGTTTAGGTATATAATGTGACTTGGGAACAGAAAACGCTGCTTTCTCCTTTTCGAACCATATTGTGAAAGTTATAATTTTTTTCTTTACAGAGATAATTTCCGAAAGAAACGGATATAATTGTTATTAGTAAATCAGAACAAAAACCTTTACCTCGCCATTTTCATGAAAATAGTGGGATACGTACACCTCCACCCGGTGTACCTACCTATCCAACTATTTTCATGAAAATGTTCACCCGGTGGTGGGCAATAGGTTAAGGTTTAGTCCCTTACTTACCCCCGTACTAACATGGGCTAATGGTATTAGGCTAAAAAAAATTACTTGGCTCTGCATCTAGCGCCCGCTTCCATATCTTCAGCATACAGTTTTAGTAGCATTGCTTCTTCATGGATCTTTTGATTTTGAGCCGCCACGCAGCTAGTCCATTTTTTATTGGCCTGTTTGAATAGAAACGATTTTTTGTATTACAAAGCATTATTAAGTTTAATATTTAAATACGAGTAATTCAGTTCAGAGTCAGAATTTGAATTTCATCAGAGTTGGTAGGATCTACATACATATATCCCCGAAGGGGTAGGCAGAGGTGAATTAGCACCCACGTTTCGCCAATTAGTTAGGTCCCATGTAATAGGTGGCGAGCTTATTGCCATTTATCGGGCACAAAAGTCTATTTAAAAAAAAAACAGATTCTGCCAACTATAACGGATGAGCGGCGTCTAATATAAATGTAGCAGTTAACTGGAGAGTAGTAGAATGGAATCGGACTACCTAAATACTTTTTAATAAATACTTCTTAATTTCCTTTTTTCCCTAATAATAAATTGCGAATTGATTTGATCGATGAGTTTAAGTTGGATTACAAGTTTAAAACACAACGGTGAGACATAGAAACACGTTTTCTGACAAAATATCTACTCGGCAAAATTCAGTGCAACCCACCCACAAAGAGCACGATTTTTGTAGTAATTAAACCGGGCTTAATGAGATATCCAATATTTTAATCACGAAAATGGAACGCTGCGTACATTTGGTCTCATTGGCAAAGGAACGAAATTAATTAAATAATATTGGGTCCGATGTGTTTGCGATTTGTTCGTGGAAAATTGGACACTGGGTTAATATAGGAATTAAATATTTCCGTTAATATATAGACGTTAACATATAGACAAATGTAGCACATAAAGCATGTTGTATAATTCTTCATAATTTGAAACCGTTCCCTATATAGGACATTTGCATAATATAAATTTCCCTTTAGCAAATAATAATACCTAATGATAATACTTAAATGAATATTCATTCAATATGAGGACCTCAATGCCGCAGTGGCTTAGCGCGTTTGAACTGTGATTGCGTAAACGAAGTAATTTTCGCTAAGGATGGGATTAATATAATATTTCGAGTTCCTATGAAAGGCAACCAACCAATCCGCCCGCTTGGCGGTATATGGTCCATTATCCCTATATTATTTCTTAGGAAGGCTATATATACATTGGAAGGCTAGTGACATTAAAGGGATAATGATGATGATCCTAAAGAAAGATACTAAATTCAGTTTTTTACAACATAGCTTCATAAGAAATAAGATAAATCTCAAAATTGCTTTCCTGCAACATAATGAGTCTTACTGCCGCACTCAGAGACGTCAAATAACGTTAATGAACGTCAAAAAATGACAATTCAAAACTAGTCGCTATTCTTGCCGGGTCTATGGTCTATATTTGAATGAAAAATTTTGACATTAAATACTCATTAAAGTTAATTGACGTCTCTGAGTGCGGCAGTTAATGCCACAACTTTTGAACACACAACGGTTTAACTAAGAAATTTCGAGTTGTGTCTCTCTTGAATTAAATGTAAGAAAGACAGAGCGGTATCGAAAATATAAATATCCATAATGATTTCTCCAATTCGCCGTATTCATCGCGTGTGTGTATGATTAATTTCCTGTCTGCTGCCCTTCTTGAAGCAAATATTACTAATGAGTTTTGGTCGGAATATCGAGAAACCGTCCGAAATTATATTAGAAGAGCGCAGCGACCCGAGGAAAAACATCTGTAAAAATGAGTGTTCCTTTAAGATTAGACGGTTGTTACGAACATATCTATTATTTTTTACTGCCCGTCTATTTATAGTTTTCAGGTAATATACAATAATTATCTTTAGTCTCCAAGCGGAATATAAGCAGCAATATTTAAGCTGGCTAACTTAAAAAGGGGTTATCTTTAATGTCTTAAAAAATCATCACTTCTTTACATTTGGACCGAATAATACAATGAAACCTGTTTAACAGGGTCCTGTATATATATGCGAGAAACCTTGTTTATTGACATTTACAATGAGATCCCGACACTTTTGCATAGAAATACCTCTCTCTTGCTGCGAATTTTTAGAATCTGTTTTAACTGAGATTAGGTTTCTTAGATATTTTCGATGTTTATCTCTATAATTGTGACTTCGCAGCTCAATAACTCGTACAAGTGACACAATTCATCAGGTTTAGACTAGTTATTCCATAAAAACTTTGGTTAGTGAACCACTAAAACAACCCACTGAAAATGAATTTTAGAACATGGCAATTGTCCGTAAATTATGACCTAATAAAATACAGTATTAACGTGCTCTTAGCGAGAGAAAACTCGCTCCCAGCTCACACTGAAATAAAACAATGAACCCTCATGACTTTCAGCTTTCATGTGAGCTTACCGAAATCGTCGGCCGATTATTTATCTCAAAATTTTCCTCAAAGTGGACTGAACTAAACAAGTAGCCTGAGGAAATCAAAAATCTTTACGCGCTTTTAACTGTATACCTTATCTACATAATATTTGATTCTTATTGGTACGTTTACAATAAATCATAAATGTTAAAAAAAATATTTTAAAGAATTACATAGTTACAAAGTTCAAAAATACAAAGTTCGAAATAATTACATTTGAATTTAGAAATGTTTTCTGCCCACTTTACCTATAAATAATAGCAATTAAATAAGCAAGCAGCAAATAAGCTTAAGCAATTCAATTAATTTAATGTGGTAAGCCAGAGTCAAGGCAGAGCAGAATGCAATTATCGCATCTCACCCGGGGGCTGTCGTACAAGGCGACAAAGGGTAACAGCGATGAGTAACGGGCAGCAGCGTTCCTCTTATACCAATACGTGCCCGATATATGGCAATAGCCTCGCCACCTATTACAAGGGACCTAACCTAACTGGCGAATAGTCGGTGTTAATTCACCTCTGCCTATCTCTTCAGGGATATAGGCGTGATGTATGCATGTGAGAATGCCACATAAACCTACATCTACAATTCTATTGAAGAATGAATTCACATCTGCCTACCCCCTCAGGGACATACGCGTGATTTATATGTCTATGTGAGAATGCCACATAAACCTACAATTCTATTGGACAATGTGACATTTTGAAACGTTCAACCAAAAGTTTGCCCCTTATTACAAACCACCTGCCTCGTCCTCCAATCGCTTCTGTTTCGCCTCCCGTTCGTGTCTCAGTCGGTTCAGCCGCTTCTTCTCGTTCGCCCTCCACTGTCGGATCATGGTGATCTTGCGGCGGAGCTCCATCTCCGCCGCGGCCTGCACCCGCTGCTTGATCCTGTTTTGTTTCTCGTGCGCGCGCGCAGCTCGCTCCTTGCGCTGTTTCTCGTTGAACTCGGCGAGGTAGAGCATGCGCTGTTGGATTTTTCTCTCCTGCTCTCTTGCCCTGAAAGATAATTTTCAAATAATTAATTCTGCATACATTTAAAAAAAGTATCGTCAAAATCGGTTCACCCAGTCGAAAGTTCCGAGGTTAACAAACATGAAAAAAGTACAGACGAATTGAGAACCTCCTCCTTTTGTGAAGTCGGTTAATAACAATTATCCCCTCACCCATCTAAGCTCTTCCGCGGGTGTCGTCCGAGGTACGAGGCCGTCAAGACAGCGATGAGTTAAGGGCAGCAGCGTTCCTCTTATACCAGCTAACAATTTACTGATAACTATTACATGGGATGTAACATATTTGGTGAAATGTGGGTGTTAAATATAAATCTTTCCTTCCTACCTTCAGGGAATAATAGACGTGATTTATGTCCTATATATGTAATGTGTGTAATTCTTTTTTCTATTACATATTTGCACTGTGATAGCAGTTTATACAACAACTATAGGTTTGGTTTTATATAATTGCAAACAGTATTTTAACATAATTAGTAAGTACATTTTTTTATTAATAAAGTATGAAGATTTTTTTTATTTTTAAATAAAATAACAATTAAGGGTCAGTCACAGGTGTATCTCTTATACGTGTGGAAATTTCATTTCAATAAGGAATGTGGAAATTTGTTTGAATAAATAAAATTACTTCAAACAATAATAACTAATATGTATCACGGTATAGAAAAAAATAACTAGATTTGATATTCAATGATAATTTAAAAATTCATATAACTTTATAAGGGTCTGTCTAGGGTACTCTATAAAAAAACGGTGGATAAAAACCAATTATGTTTATATAAAAAACTGGCACTTTATACAAAATTAATTCAAGTATCTACCCTCAGATTTAATTTCATCAAATTACTTATATAAAGAGGAAAACTGACCTTAGGCGCTTAAAAATAAAAAAAGAAACAATTATAAAGCCACTTAGACTGAATGAATGATTAATGTACGTAAATAGAGCTTTGAATGCGATTGTACGATTTGAAAAGAAAACTGTAGAAAGTGAAATCATTTCCTAAGACCGAGCATATCGCGAGTACCTATTTCAGAGAGGGTATTTGGTATACAGACTTTTCATCGCGACCTTATCGACGTTAGTCAAAGGCATGGAGGTCAGCAACTTCTCTTAATTAAAGAAGCCGAGTTTAAGCCAACCTTTGACCACAGTCAAATCTCAACTTGCAGATTCATACACACATTTCTAGTTTTCGCCAGTACGAATTTCTTCTGATGTTTTGAAGGTAAAGCACGACAGCCTCCAAACCGTTACATCCAAATCATTAGTACAGTAGTCCAGCTGTGAAAATATCGATAGGTTTATAGTTGTTATAAGACTTGACCACAGTAGGTATCTAACGAATGTTTATGAAAGATTTTCTTCGTGCTATTTTTGCAAGTTGCGTATTGACCTCGTAGAGAAGTCAACTTCATAGACTATTTATTAATCTATATTCTCTTTCAGTTTCTACTTAGTAATAACTTTCTTAACAATCTTTTTTGTTCCTTATTAGATCAAAAGCTTGTAACATCCCATTAAAATGTCTTCAATTATAATCAGCCTCGTTTATAGGCTCCACTGCACAAGAGTAGCCACCCCCAAATGTTTCTAAAACTGTCGCTCATGTGCCGCAATGGATCTCTGCGACCTGAACTAAGTCGTCAGTCCCCTTAGTCTCTCTTTCTTGTCTGGGTCTTCCATTACGATTACTAGGCTATATATATTATTCTAAGATTAAATTATGAATGTTATTTGTCATCTACTTTTAAATTTTGTCCAAACAATGTGTACACTTCAAACCAATTTACAATAATTTCATTTATACTCATATCCAACGCCAAATCCTATTAAATTGCAATTGAAGAATTAGTGACATCCAGTTGTGCATACTGCAATGCCTGCTCTGCGACGTGCAGTTTGAGCAAATGCTAAATAGGTTATGCAAATGTGAACTAAGTTAACAACTCCAGATTCAGAATCAGGGTGCAATGCACAAGCACTTCACAAACACGAATCAACTGGGATATTCATATTAGTTGTTAAATGTATGTTATTATGTAGATGCTGGTGTTAACCAAAATGTTATGGATAAGAAAACAATAAGAAATATAAAGCACCAGAAATCTTTATTAATAAACAATATGGATATATATATGTCGCAGCAAGATAGATAAAGCCGTAACATAGTTATATCCCTAAGGATATAATTATATACCGTAACATAGTTATACGAAAGTGATTCATTACTATCTCACTAGGAATATAGTTATAAAACGGTCCAAGTTTAGTGACATACTTATATTACTGCACAAGTTACTGCCACTCGCCGGCCGCTGCCGCGGCACCAACCAACTTATTAACAAACTCATTTCGACCTATCGTATAACTATGTTACGGTTTATAATTATATCTCTAGGGATATAACTATGTTACGGCTTTATCTATCTTACTGCGACATATATATCATATATGAATATGGAAAATGGGAGTTAATAAATATTTTTCAGAATTGATCACTTGGCCCAAAGTTTATCTGATTTAGCTTAATTTCTAGAATGGTCACGGACAGATAATAAAAAAATATCTAGCTAAACATGCAAACAGCCTTGTCTAATTCAAAATCGCTTTAGGCAGGTGCCCGCTTTGCCCACCTCTACTAACGAGACCATAATCTCGTTTTCAAGCATACTATACCTAGTATAACTAAGTACGCCCTCCCCTTCTAAAGAAACAGGAATTGGTATAAAAAACTAATATTGTGGGCGAACGCCGATGCAAAAATGTGTTTATCTGGTAATAGCTTTGTCTAGGAACCTATTTCTGAAATGGGATTCCGCATCTTTTGTAACTGATAGTCAACCTTCTCATAGGACCGTTCGGTTTTCAGTAGCAGGCATTAAATCAAGCTTGGGCAAGGTCAGCTATTTGGATAATCTCCTAAGATATCATCATTTTATTAGGGGACCTTAATTAAATTTAGCAGAATAATATCTTGCTGCTGCAATAGCGAGCTTAATTTACGGGGATTAAGATCCACAGGTGCGTAGCAGTGATCAAATCAGTTAGAATTGAATATCCTTTTTCTGAAAGACCAATTACTTACGTATCACCGATATGATTATCTAAGTTTAATATTGGTATGTACAACTATCCCTATCGAAATAACTAATAATTAATAAATAAAGAAAAACATAATTTGCTTATGTTGATAGTTGATAGTTTTATTTTTCTTAAATCATATATTAAAATTATGAGTGTCACACGTTTTAGTGTATTCATGATGGCGACCACTGCTGGACAAAAGCCGGGAGGCTGTGGGGGACCACAGAGAAACCCCCCGAACTGGCAAGTTGCAAGTAGTATGATAGGGAGCTACCCCAGGCCTAGCACGAGGCGTGGACAAAATTTCTCCCCACTACTTCACAGTGTTTTGTCTCGGAATTTAACAGTTATTTCTTTCGCATATGATTATTGGTATTCCATAGGATTGTATATGATTATGTAATATATAAATAGAATTGTATATAATTTAATAGGGTGCGTAATTTCCGACACTGTCAGAAGCATGATATCACACGATAAATACTTCACGTGCCCAATACATTAATTAAAACATTATTGACGAAGGAAATATCTAAAGATAAACTTGCCACCCCATAAAAAACAGTTAGCGATACTCAACAGTAAACGGTCTATAGGTACGTTGTTAGTCAGTGGGCAAATTAAGAAATATTTGTTTGCCCCTGGCGAAAGGCCGGCAGCAAGTAAATTCGTTGCGTGCGAACTAAATGAATACAAAGTGTCTACATTAATCAGTTTGTACACGGCTCACGTAGAATGCCGCTTACTAAGCTCCAATGGTAGGCCTCAGTGCCATTCTAGACATACAATTTGCTCTAAAGTGTAAACGTATTGTTTTCCGATTCCTTCTATCGAATCTTGTGTATCGATGTGGTGCCTCCAGAATTTCTAGACTTGAAAAACATCATCATTTATACTCCGGAGTCCAATGGCTTGAAAGCAGTCACGTACTGAATACCTACACTATTTTGTACTGTTTATTATATGAGGCGTGGGTATGACGCGTTTAATATTGAAATCAGTATTGAATGTGCCGAGGTCAGCAGCTGTATTTCTTAGATGCTTCGAGTCATACGTGTGTTTTGGAGACGTGGCATTATAGACTGACGCTTACTACCCTCTTCCCTTAACCACATGGGTTTTCAAAGTTTAGCGTCTTGACAATTCTTAAGTGGTGACAGGTCGTTCTGTGATAGCAAGTTGAATCCAAAAGCTTATCCCTATCCCTATTTCTCCTATAGTTTATATAATAATCAGTATAGATCTTTATTTTAGATGAAACAACAAAGCTTTAATTCTGCTAACTGGTTTCAATTGCACAATAAACACAAATAAAAAGTTAACGTCGAGTCTGCTTATTCTACAGCGCTTGATTGGCAATACATTTGCAAGTCGGCTGTTAAATTATGCAGATAGCTTTTCGATGGGACTTAACGCGTTATCGATATCAGATATTTGTGTCATTTCGATCAAATACTCGTACGTTGGTGATGAATCTACTTAATCATTCTGTGGGGTATACTGAAATGAATTACAAACCAAATTATACGACAAGTGTCGTCAAGTCAACAACAACAAGACCAACATTCATTGAGGAGATTAATGGCGTTCAGATGTTTAGAGTGTAATTACTAAGAAAATTACTCCAAGACTAGTCCAAGACTAGACTAGGATGGGTAACGAAAATGCAACTTACGTAATTTTAAAGAATTTATTTAAGAACGCTTCTAATAAAGTAAGTAATTTCTTAGTCCTTTGATAATAAACGTATTCATTAACACCTTTATAATTCCACTAATAATAACTTAACTATGTCAGGTCAGGCACTGCTTATAAACATTACTTGTCAAGAACCTATGTATTTGTACAAACAACAATTTTCCTTGAGTTTGGCAAACATCTAAACGAGTTTCATAGACAAACTTATCGATAGTGACGCATTTAACGTGTTTGGAGCATTTTTAATGTAATTTAAGAAGATATATTTTATCACGCTTACCATAATTAAGTGATAACATCTAAGTATACCTAATATTATTATACAGATGATGAAATCAAGGCTATGAAAGTAAGAAGTCTGAAGAATGCTGATGAAAACATTGTTTAGTGTAGTGGTATACCTCATTTAGAAGCCCATTCACAAAATCAAGACGCCTTTCAAGAAATAGATACTACCTAATAGAATTTGATGTTAGCTATTAGATATACGACAACATTTAAAATCCAAGATCCCCTTGTTACATTCGCTTCGGCCTATTTGCAGAGGTGAGATTTCAACTGTCCGGTTGTCATAATTTTTATTGGAGCACTTATCCATTAAATATTTAAAGAAAGATGCTTTATTTTAGTGATAATAACTGCACAAATTATTCTTGTCACGCTAAGAAATTCCTTACAAAATGTATTGTGCAAATGTACTGCAGAAACTGCCTATGTTTTATATTTTTGTATGCGATTAAACAAGAGGCCACTCACATTCTCTTCTTCTCAGCCCACTCGTCCGCGTGCTCCTGCGCCACTTTCTCCAGGTGCTCCCTGGCTCTCTCGGCTTTGGTGAAGATCTGGAGCCGTCTTGCTACATCCACCTCCACTCGTTTAAGCGTTAAATCGTCTTTGGCTCGCTCATCCTGTTACAATGGTTCTGCATGATTTTCAATTCAACCAATTAGAATGCATTGATATCAGAAAACAAAAATTTGGAAATATTTTATTGTTAAAGACTTTGGTTTGTAGTATTCATTCAAACGAACTGATGGATTAAAGCGGAAATGCATATTCGATTGTAATAGTATAATTAGAAACGACACAGTTGAGTGAGTCTTGTGGTGACGGCAGAGCAGAATATGACTGTCACCACCCACCTCAAATTTCTCCCGCGGGTGTCGTACAAGGCTAAGGCGACTAAAGGTTAAGACAGCGATGAGGAATGGGCAGCAGCGTTCCGTATACCACCCAGCAAATTTGCAAGCAATGTACTGCGTTTTTCGTGCCCGATAAATGGCTGTAAGCTCGCCACCTGTTACATGGGACCTGACGTAATTTGCGAAACGTGGGTGCTAGTTCACCTCTGCGTATCCCTTCGGGGATAAAGGCGTGATCTATTTGCGAGTATGTATGAGTGAGTCTTACCAATTCCTTCATTTTCTGGTGTATCCTGTCCATAAACTGGTTGTACAAGTACTTCCTGTACTGGTTGAACTCCTTCAGCGAGCACACGGCTCGTCCGTCTTTGGTGCAGAAGCCAAGCTCTTTCATTCTGTTCCTGGCGTACTTCTGTGAGAAGAAGTGGGCCAAGTGAGGGTCGTGGACTGGGACATACTCGTAGGACACGTTGTTGCAGTACGGATCCGTGAGATCGAATGTCGGCTGAGGGCCGACACCGAGGCCGAGTCTTCTAACCTGCAAGCAAATTAAAAACTTTGGCACAAAAGATTTAGGTATTTAATATAATCAGCCTTTTAATATCTCTTGTTAGGGCACAGGCCTTCCCTATGGATGGAAGAATATAGGGAGAATGGGTCATAACCCACCACGCTGCCCCACTGCGGCTTGGTGGGTATTAACTACTGCAGATGCATCCGGGACAGCAGGCTTAACGTGCCTTCCGAAGCACGGATGAGCTTGAGATAATAAATTGTTGGTCACCCATCCAATGCCCGGCGTTAGCAAACATTGCATAGCTTACGCAATCGAAGGCCCAGCGCGTTATGCCACTGCTCTAGCGAGTTCCTCCTTAAGAAAGCTCAAGAACGCTCTTGAGCTTAAGAAAGCTTATCATATTGAAATAATAAAATTGATAAAACGAATTATAAACTTCTCTTGTGTTTTATTTTTAAAGCCGTTTCACGTGAACAGATTAGAAACGTAATTGGGAAAACAAAATTAAAGAGATAGGTACTAACCACCACTAGAGAAGTGCTTAATTTTGAACAAAAGTTTTGACATGCTTTGTTTTTGATTAACAAGGTTTTATGGCAGCTTACCAAGATGTATAAAACTTTTTTTGTGCAGGGGTTAAAATGCATTTATGCATCCTCTCGCAGCATCGGGAACTCTGCTCTCTGGTGTAATGGTCGGTTGACTGACCCCGGATAACTTACGGGGCAGGTTAAACTATGGTGATAAATGCTGCTTTGTTTTTCGATTACCAAATCCCTATTTTCAATACTTTCGTGCAGCGTTTCTCGGTATACCTAGCAATGTACTGCGACTTTTGTGCCGATAAATGGCCAAAGTCGTGATTTATGTACGTATGTATTTTCAATAGAATACAAACACCACTCGATCATAGAATAGAAATATCTAATGCTGAGAGTAAAACAGAGTAACACGTGTTCAAATGACTACAAAAGGTAAGTAATTTAAACACAAAATTGACAAAAGTTAATAGATCTAACATACATAGAATGTAATGTAATATTGTTCCGGGCACAACTTAGGGATCTGAGCCTAAGTGTTATGGAAATCAGGAATAATGGCGGTACGGTTGGTACAATGTAATAACAATTTCGGGTATTATTGCGTACACTGGTGCCAAAATAGTACCGAATATTTGCTATGCCCCAACGTGTGGGCTAAGTTACTTAATTCCTATAATAGACAATTTGATTTTAGATGATATTTATAATATAGTAGAGAATTGTGAAAATTTAATAATTGATGCCGACGTTTCGATTACCGTATTGACGTGTGTGCCAATAATACATTATCACAAATACACACGAGTTAAATCCGTCTGCTGTCAGTAAAACATTTGACAAAAAATCAAGGAATATATTTGAAGACAGTTACAATCTTCGTCGTGACATTGTGTTTTCACAATATTCTAATTGCATTGTAGAATTCATGTTGATTCTAGAATAGGTACTCGATTTGCATCTAAATAGAGATCTGTCATCTGGTACCGAGAGGACTGGTTTCGAAGGCTGTTTTTGCAAACTATAACATTCATAATAGTAAAAATATAACTGTATGTATGGACGTAGCAAGTGGAAATAACTGATCTCTGCCTACCCTTGGGGGAGAAAGGCGTGACGTATGAATATATTAACAGCCATATTTGCCAACTACTTTATGTCTCATGTAATAAGGGGCGATCCTATTGCCATCTATCAGACACGTAAAGCATTATAGCTCTAAGCCACTGGCTTAGCGCGCTAGGGCTGTGATTGCGTCGAGCTCCCATATAATTCTTATCTATACTTATTAATCTATTCGATTTTACTATTAACATTACTTATATAAATGTTAGAAAAATTTGTACAAGATTTTGGTGGTTAGAAAAAGTTCGACAAATTATAGTCCTGATGCGGGAATTTTCCGAAAATCTTAATACTTAATAATATTATAAAACTGAAAAGTTTGTTTGGTCGAACGCGATAATCTCAGGAACTACTGACTCTAATGGAAAAATTTTATTGAGGTATGTTATAATAACCAACATTAACGCGAGCGAAGCCGCGGATAATATAAAATTCCCTATTGTTCATTGACATTGACATACAACAATACACGGGAATCGAGTTAGATAACATGTTTTGATAGCTAACCGTGATCTCTAGAATAAAATAGCACAATAACGTGTTGGCCAATATAGATTGCAGTGCAGATGCATTAGTCTTTCACCGGTTCTAGGTCACGTTCACAATTTAACCTCGACCGTTCTGAAGAAATTTAATTATTTAATGTGCGAATAATTGAGTGGAGAGACAAACAATGTTAATTAATTTGGTGTCTTTCAATATTTCTCACCTTGATTCTTGCTTTTATCATTTAAAAGCAAGAATCAAGGTGAAAACAAGAATTTTACCTAACACTTCTCACCGTTTCATAAATTATAATATACGATAATATCATTATGTTAAGAATACGAAGCGAAGACTGTAAATCGGATTATTTTAGGCACAGTCCTGAACGAATTGTAGAATGTGGCGGTTGCTTAAGGTCGCCTTTTGCTGAGCTCGGAGTTTTTTCTCGCTACCGAATAAGATATGGCTAGATTGGCAGGAGAACTAAAGTCACATAGCCCAAAGTATTGCAAACGAAATGGCCGAAGAAAGGTTCTGGACAGGACAACCACGGGGACATACTGTTAGCAAGCCCTTTGAAAAATGGACCGACGACAGATGATCCGACTAAGGTCTAGAGAATGCGTGAGGCCTACGCTACGACGAACAATGGCCGTCTCTCGGCCGAAGAAACGAATTGAAGTTTTCATACCTATGGCCAAAGTGACATTCGTACACAAGTTTCATAACCTCAAATCCACAATTATCCAATGACGTCCTCTGTCATTTACAATAAAAGCTGCTTTGAGTTAAAGTGTCTCATTTACATTTAAATTGCAAACACTCATCTTTGCTCAGCAAACTTTATCTGAACATCAATTTTAAATCCATTGAGCTATAAAGACACGAACGTAGAGTGATGTGCATCCCAAATCTTTTCACAATACGTTGTTCTCTCGATATTCAGATAGCTGAAACACAAATAGCTGTATTTACATAGATTGGTCCAAAGTCTACCTTCAGAGGACATTGACGTCGAGAATGCTGGAATATCGATGTGCTCCACTGTACTAAACTAAGCGCCTTCGCAACTACGATATAAAAGTGGGCCCTTTCCTTTAAATGTAATGCTGAATTCAAGACAGAAACGTGAAATGAGTACACAATTAAGCGAAGGAACTTAGATAAAAAAGAATCTGTCTCAAAAGGTGAAAGAGCTACTTGAAAAGGGACTAAGCGAGTGGAATGATTGCGAAAAAGGTGGAAAGCTCTGATTGGTCCGTAAGACTAACAGTCTCCCCCGCAAGTGTGTAATACAGTGACGTCGGCACGAGGAGATTTATTGTGTGATTTATACAAAGGTATTGTGTCCACGTTCTTTGCAGTTGGGAACTTGGGAGCTATGAAAAAATGGGAGACAAGGTTTACTTATTACTGTCATTAGCACGCTACTGACCTTTGTATGGTATTAATGAAATCTGCTTTTGTACCGTGGTTTTATGATATGATCATTTTGATATCATCAAATAATGGGCTTTGAATATTATAAAAATACTTTTATGATGTATTCGATGATTGCTTTAAAGAACATAAATAAATTAAATCAAATTTTGTTTCAAGAACACTTAACACTTAGTACTATGGTAGAACGGCGTATTTCATTTGAAGTATCTACAGTCTTGAAGATTAACGGATTACAGCGCTTTATTTGCTGCTTTTCAATTTGTGATCCTCTAAGATTCGCTTGATCCCAACTGCTGCCCTGCGGGATCACCGAATGGAATTGTTTGTATTGCTTCTTCTAAGTGTTTTAACCTTTAGATATTCTCTACGTTCAAAGTATCTGAAGGTTAAAAGGCTCCGAACATTAAATTACTTATTTTTCTGAATATCTACCGACGCAATAAGTACCTATCTGAAAAGAAACAAGCATGGAGTGATCATATTTAAACAAACAATTTTAACGTATTATATTACTGTAACGAAAATTATAGTGGTGGTGGAATGTGGAGAGTATAATTTGATACCTCCATCAGGTGAGCAGACCGAAGAAAATAGATCGAATGACAACGAGAAATGTAGAATATTCCAAGAGAAACACATTGAATAAATAAACATTAGCAAACATAATACTATACATTCAAAATAATCGGAATATAGCAGAACAATATTGAAGGTGTAAAGGTAGTAAACGTGTATATAAACATCGTGATTGTGCTTAGAGAAGAAAAAAAAATGTTCAAATCCAAAAATAGCTGATCTTGAACCTAATTTAAATTCCATTATAAGGGAATGAGTTCACTCTTTAAAATTCCGAGATCCGGTCTTGAATTTTATCGAACATTGTTTGGTGACCCCACTTGGCACGTCATTCACAAGTTGAATGAGGCAGCATTAGCATAATCAAGGCAAGCGGGGTTTTTTAAAAGGGCTTCAAGTGTATCTATACGAGCTCTTGGGCCTGAAGCAAGACACGTATAGGATTATTGAAAAGAACGAAACCGGCGAAGGATACGGTGCCATGGATCCAGTTACAGCTAGTAAGTAACTAGAGGAATAAGAAGATTCAAATCTCCATATTAAGAAGATCCAGTTATTGCGCTTCTTTGGAAAACTATTAATTATATAATGTTCTCTTATATTTGCACGAGCACTACACATTTGAAATAAAACAACTTTTACGGATTAGACTCGCGTATATTTAGATGTTTGGCATTATTATTTATCCCGACGTTTCGATCACTTTACAGCGGCCGTGGTCACGGGTGACTAAAGATGACAGGTGTCTTCATCGTAGTTATAATTAACTACCGTCAAATTATTTAATATTTATGTGGTCCGATTTAAGCAGACGGAGCTCACTGTGTCTATGGATTTGGCAGTATGAGGACGGTGTTGGGATTTAATTATCCTGATGATCGGGTCCCAAGCAGGTGGTATATTCCAGCCATTGTCTCTATTGAAATTGGGGTATTTCTTTATTTCAATAGCTTCTCTTATCATTCTAGGTATGTAACGTTTCTCTTTTGCTAGAATTTGTGGCTTGTCAAATCTTATGTAATGGCTGGGTCCGTCGAAGGCATGTTCACATACTGCAGACTTTGTTTCGCGCTTGTGTTTGACATCAGCTATATGTTCTTTCACCCGGGTGCCTACACTACGTTTTGTTTGACCTATGTATGAGAGACCACAGTCACAATCTAACTTGTAAATTCCTGCATCTTGAAGTGGGATGTGACACTTTACAGGTCTTAGGAATTGGTTGATCTTCTTCAGCGGCTTGAAGTAGGTTTTGATTGAAGCACGCTTCAAGATGTTTCCAATTTTGTCAGTGACACCTTTCAAGTATGGCAGTATTGCAGGCTGACGTTCGACTGTGACGGGCTTCACTCGACTTCTGCGACGGGGCCGTGGTACTTGCAATTTGTTTTTCCGCAGTACTTGCTTGACATGATTAAGTTCGCATGCAAGATGTTTATTGTCGCAGATGCCGTGTGCTCTCTGAAACAAAGATTTGCCTACGGTAGATAGCTGACATGGGTGGTGGTGAGAGTCACCATTGAGGTACCTATCAGTATGGGTGGCTTTACGATACACAGTGTGGCTCAAGCTTTGATCAGGATTTCTAATTATTAAGATGTCTAGAAAAGCTAGTTTATTGTTAGCCTCCAACTCCATAGTAAAAAGAATTTTAGGATGGATGGAATTTAGATGATGTAAAAAGGCAGATATTTGGTTAGTTGGTAGTATTGTAAAAGTATCATCTACATATCGTTTGTAGAATCTAGGTGGGTTCTAATGGGTTCCCCTATATCACCTTTAGTCGCAGACATTTTTATGGAGGACTTTGAGGAGAGGGCCCTGAGCACATCCCCTGTAACACCTAGATTCTACAAACGATATGTAGATGATACTTTCACAATACTACCAACT